>CP125976.1:80211599-80578298 GCA_030063025.1 Avena longiglumis
ATTATTATTATTAATCCCTCTAAGAGTAATTTGTTTCCCATCATGCAAGAACCTAAGTCTCTTCCTTATCCAGTCAACAAACATCTTCCCTCCATTACAAGTTTCCAGCCATTCCATTCCTAGAATAATATCATAGCATTTAATTGGCAATATCACAGGTGTAGTGAACTTGATGTCATGTACTCCCCATTGAGACAAGCCACCCTATTATGCTTGTAGCTTAGACCCATTAGTGATTGTGACTTGCACGGGCTCCAATTGATGGGCTGAAATTGTAACATTGACCAACTCACTATTGATAAAGTTGCTAGAACTACGGAATCAATCGGGATAAGCATGAGTTTTCCCAATGTACCCCAAGGGTCGATTGTTTTCTTGCTTCTTGTGCCTTCTAAAAGTGGTGACAAACTCATAGGTTGCTCTTCTTACGAATCACTTTGTTGTGAATCTTCCTTTTCCTCTTCACAATTTGGGCATCTTGTCCAAATCTAAAGCATCACACAACTCATCCATGATTTATATTGTATACGATTTGGACACATGTGTCACGGAGCATATTTTCCTCCACACTTGAAACATTCTCCCCTAGCTCTCCTCTGAGCTCTAAGATTATCAACTTTAGGCATCAATGTTGGCACCTTTGCTGAATTTTCCTTTCTCCACCTCGGTAGGTTCTGTCACAATTTGCCTAGTCACCATTTTTGTATTCATATCTCCTTTTTATATGTGTGCATGAGATTCTGAGAGGGCCAGGAAATATCAACATCAACCGTTCTTGGTTTTATGAGAGGATGATAAGCTTGTCTAATGTCCTTTCTCAATCCTTTAACATACTTAGCCACAAATAAAGTGTCATCTAAAGCATGGTTATGGGCTAACAATTGATGCATAAACACTTCGAACTCTTTGGAGTAAGACTCTACATCCCCTATTGCACGATACTTAAGGTTTTGCTATGTCGAATAATAAAGATCAATTTTGTGAATTCTACACACAAATGTACTTACATCCATTTGTATGTTGTGACTCATAAAGGCCTGTAACCACAATGTTGTCGATCGATGAAGTGCAGTGGGTAATCCACTTTGTACTCTTCAGGAACATGAAACATATTGAAATACATTTTGCTTTTCTTTCCATAGTTTAGGATGAATACCATCAATTTTTGGGAAGTTGGCTTTTGGGCATGCGAAAATTAGACCTATGGAACTCTCTACCCATATCACCAGTGAGATTGCACATGATGCAAGAAGAAGGATCATAAATTGTATGAGGAGTACAACACGCACCATTGATCGAGCATGCTCGAGCGATGCCAGATGTTGAATCTTCACGGTTCCCATAAGGGATAGATCTGATTCTAAAGCGGTGGTGATGATACTCTCCATTGATGTGATACGAGTGCCCATCGCATCATCTGCATTTTAGCGCATCAGTTTGTTTGCCAATTGTCTTGAGATTTGAGTAGGCGCTCGGTTTAACCCGTAGCTCCTTATAGCCCGATTGCATTTTAGCACTATCTCTCTTTGCCGCCGATCCGACAGTGCTACTCATGAGATAGGAAGCTCTTTCATGGTGGCGCCATGGCGATTGCTTATGATCCACCGGCGTAACCCTTGCCGTCAAGGTGGTAGCGGGTGATGAAGGTCCAAACACCAATTCTGGCGCGACCAGCGGTACTCGAGAACCCTTTCCTCGTGGTTGGCCAATGCTCCACTGAACTCAATCGGCCAAAGAACACAGGATTTTGGCGTGATGCTAAATACATCGAGAACCCGTCATATCGGATAAAGCCAAATGAACACGTCATGTTTCGCCCCATGATCGATCGATGGTAAATCGCTTTTGGCGCCATGCATGATCTAGGTATGAGGGATTCTGAGAGGCCCAACCCAAGCTGGTCACACTCGATTCTTACGTCGGATCGCCACATACGATCCCTCAAATTTTTGAGCGGATTTCTTGATCGTCCCCAATCATGAACTTGATACCAATTGTGACAATCACGCTAGTAAACACACCAATAGCGAAATCATCGGTGAGAATCCACAGATCGTGATGGGTTGAAGAGTATGGAAAGGAGAGAGATATAAGAAGAAAGTCTAGTTGTTTATACAACAATAATTCATGATGATTTCTCCTGACCGCCTAATACAAGGAGCTATGTCTCCTCACCGCTGAGCTTAGCTGGGCCTTGACCTTGATGGGGTTTGGGCTTCATGGCTCTTTGTGACCCAGTGCGGTCAAGTAGTCATCACACATGGGTTGCATAAATCGTCGGCCGCAAGCCGCCGACACGGCCGAGCCACGTCTTGGTCTTGAAAGCACGGTGACCTTGAACTGGGCGACATAGACTCTTCTGGGCGGCCCGTGTACGACCAGAACTGTTGGCCTTTTACCCGTTGGCCCGTCTATTTAACATACAAAAGGTGCATGTCTCCATAGAACAACTAAGTTTGCTTGGTGTGTTGGTTGAGGGCCGGACACGGAGGTCGTCGTGAGTTTGACCAGGACAATTTTTGCCTAATATTTGTATATTCTCACCATGCGTGTTTATTGAGTGGGACCGGGCCGGCGTGCTGACCCAGCAACGGGCACGCCCGACTCTCATGGGCCGAGGGCTTGTGGAGCTTTCCTCGCGTGCTCAAGGGCAGGGCTAAGGCGGCCGTTGGCCAGGTTTGGTTGCCGCGTGGGACTGCGGAACATAGCGGCAGCTGACCGGGGAAACAGAGATATTTTTTTGTCTGGCAATTATCGAACTCTCGTCTCGTCCGGTCGTCCCCAAATCGAATCTTCGCCCAAATCCTCACTTGGCCTCCCCTCCGATCGCCGCCTGCGCACCTTCCCCCGCCCCCGCCCCGCCTCGACGCCCCAGCTCCCCCATCGCCGCCGCCCTAGATAGATACTCACCCCACAGGCCCCAATCCCATCCCATCCCATCCCACCCCCAAAACTTTCGCCATGGCAGCATCCCACACGCCAGTAGAGAGGATGGCGTCGAGATGCACCCCGACGACGGCGCGGGCCACGCTCGCATTCGAGATCGTTGGGTACAGCCTGCATAAGGGCATGGGCACTGGAAAATACATCAATTCCTCCGTCTCCGTTGGCGGGTGCGAATGGTTCATCAGCTACTACCTGACGGAATCACAAGGGACGACAGCAAGCAGGACGGCAACGAGTGCATCTCAGTCTTCCTCGAGCTCGTGAGCAAGGGCGCTGACGTGAGGGCGCTCTTCGACTTGAAGCTGGTCAACAAGGCCACTGGGCTGTCGGTATCACTACGCTCCTCCTTCAAATCGCCAAGGGTGTTCAGTTCTCTCGACGGCGGTAAGAATTCAGTTGCCGTGGGTATCATGAAGAGAAGCGAGCTGGAGGGTCTGCTCTACTGCAGGATGACTGCCTCGTGATTGAGTGCGACCTCACTGTGATCAAGGAGCCACTTGTTGATGAAACTGTGGAGGTCCAGGTACCACCATCAAACTTGTCTGATAACATTGGAAATCTGCTAAAGACAGGGGAGGAGGCAGATGTGGCATTCAGGGTTAAAGGGGAGGTTTTTCCTGCGCACAAGATCGTGCTTGCTGCGCGGTCACCGGTCTTCAAGGCACAGCTCTATGGACCGATGAGAGACAAGTGGAGGCACGATATAACTGTTGAAGACATGCAGCCTGCTGTTTTCAAGGCATTGCTTCACTTCATCTATACAGATTCGTTGCCTTCCATGGAAGATCTTGACGATGATGGGAATAAAGAAATGGTTAAGCACTTACTAGTGGCTGCAGATCGGTATGCATTGGAAGGTTGAAGTTGATGTGTGAAGGCATTATTTGCAAAAGCCTCGATGTCGAGTCTGTTGCGACCATGTTAGCTCTAGCTGATCAGCATCAGTGCAGTGGCTCAAAGATGCTTGTGTTGAATTTCTCGTGTCTTCAAATAGAATGGATGTGGTGGCAAGCCAAGGGTATGTGAACTTGAAAGATCATGCCCTGCTGTCTTAGTAGATATCTTGGAGAGTAACAAAGTCTACATAAAATTTAGCGCCTCATACGGATTAAATTTTGAATAGTTTGCTCAATTGACATGTAATCACCTGAGGTATCCTGAACTAGTCTTATCGTTCAATTTACTCTAGATCTCTTTTGGAGGAGCAACGAGGCTTGTTATGTCATTTAGGTTTCAGAGAAATTTTGGAGTTCCTTTTGTGGCTTTTGGACGAGAATGAGTCTATGTCTTGCATGTAGTGATTGACTCATTATATGATATATAATGGAGCTTACCAATCTTCAACTTTTCTCTAATGTATGTCTGCTCTCTTTGATTTCTCTTTTTAAGGCAAGAAGCATTTGAATTTCTATCAGTTACATTTTAGAATTTATGTGTTTATTCAAAAAAAAATCAAAAGGAAAGAATGTAGGATGTGCTGTAGTGATACACTTACATGTGAAGGATAAGTGCTAGTAGTTTTTTGTTAGGAAAGGCTTGAAATGTTTCCGCCAAATGATGAGTTGACCCAACAAAGATGTTCTTAACAACCACCCAAGTTATATCTTGAATATCTGTCAGTTATTTTTGAGTTATGTGCTACTGTAATGATACACTTGCAGGTGAAGGATAAGTTGATATGGTCTCAGCATATGATCTATTGGCCCAAAAATGATGGAATTAACACTCACCAATGTTTTGTGCAATTCTAATAAGTTACTTATCAGAGGATGAGACTGGTCTGTACAGGTATAATCAAAATATATGCAATTCATTGTAGTTGCAGAGGCTATTGTCGGCCTTATGGCCTGAAGTGTGAGATCGTTGAGGCATACAGTACAAGATGGTAAGGAGGCAAATCAATTAAACACTATGTTATGTTCAGAGGTAGGTTCTTGGACTCAATTCAGCATTTAGCATTGATCTGTATGCCTCATTATGTTTTAGCAATATGAGGCAAATGAGAAATTCTTTGCTGGTACATAAGTCTCTCCATATGTGCAGAAGTGCCTTCCAGGTATGTAAATTGCTAAGCAGAAATAAGTGACTTCCGTTTGTCTAGATTTGCATGTTTTATACTAAAAAGCGTCTGAAGATGCGAATTTACACAAATTCAAGTCACGTAAATGCAAGACAAAGAGCCTTTTTAAGGCATTCAAAACTATCGATTCTTCCTCGTAAATCCTACTTAATTACATAAAATCCTGCTAGTTACTTGATCTGGTAGGAAGTGCTCTTAATTCAAAGCTAGACTGATTCCAAAACGTGCAAAAGATAGGTTCAAATTGTCCTGCATATTGCATAATTAGGTAATGTCGCGTGTTCTGGTAGAATGTTCAGTTTTTGGAAATGATCAGCAATTCAGCACTGACATTGGTTTCTTGATACAAATTAGAATTTACCTGTAAAAATATCCATACAATATGTGATTATGTATAATTCTATTAGTTGTCAGTCCAATTAAGTTTTTCTTTGGGTGTATATACCATAATCGATTTAATGGAGTTAGAGGAAGGACCTATTGAAATTCAGTATTTTTTTTTTGTTGTTGTTTGCCGTAAAATCCAGGATTAGGATAGGAAGGAACCTCCTCCTAGGATTAATGGTCCAGATCATAAATGTGCACTAGAGTTGTCAATCCGAGGATATGCAAATCAGGAACCGAATATAGTAGATTCAAAGATTGGAACCGAATTTTACTCACTTCAAGAAGCATATGACTTCTACAACTTTTACTCCTGGGAGGTAGGGTTTAGTGTGACTTGTGAAGTGCGGCAAGAGCGGACTTAATATTTACAGTGTAAAATGCATGCAACAAATAGTTTGTGGATGTGCGATGCGTGTGCAGAAGCTTTCTATATCTATATTTTTGTTTAATATTGTAGTTGACTGATACGGGATATGGTTTATTTGTGTTTTATTCTAGAGCAAACCTATTAAGCAGAATAATTGATCATTCCGTTGTGAATGTCCTGTCTTGGTTAGGCTACTTCGTAGTGAAGATAATGGATGACATGTGAGGAGAAACTACACTGGCAGTCCCCATCGCCATATGGATAAGTGCATGAAGGAGTTTCATGAAAACAATGTCAATCTTAGCAAGGTTTACAATATACTTGAATTTTTCTTGGGTGCAAATGAGAATGTTCCATTTACTAAGAGATCTCTCAAAACACGTGGTAAAAGATAAACCGTGAGCAATCAGATGATGACATTTGGAAAACTATAGAAGTGTTTAAAGAAATTCAAGCTTCCGAACCTTTGGTTCACATATACAGTACAGGTAACGATGAAAGCAGGGTGAAAAACCTTATGTGGACAAACGGTCATATAGAGCAGTACCAGTACTATGGTGAGGTATTGAGATTCGATACAACATACATGACAAACCTTTATGATATGCCATTTGGTTTGTTCATGGGTGTAATCAATCATTTCCAAAGCATAATCGTACGAGGTGTTCTTGTGCGTGATGAGACAATAGATACATTCAAATGGGTATTCGCTGAATTCATATGGATGATGGGGGTAATGCTCCCATGGCAATTCTCGCTGGTTAGTTCCTATACAAAAATGTTAAAAATAATTTTGATTATTACTTCGGAACTGATATTTGATGGAACTAAGAATTCTGATTGGTGAATTTGATGTTGTGCAGACCATGCTCGTGCAATGGAAATTGCCATCTCTACTGTACTGCCTGATACAACACACCGGTGGTGTAAACGGCATGTTCTAAAGAAAGCAAAGGAACATTTTGGGAGTTTGTATGGAAAGAAGAATGAATTGAGGGATGAATTTCACAAACTAGTGCATCACATGTTAACAAAGGAAGAGTTTGAAGACAGAAGGGTTGCTCTGCTAGAGAAATATGGTCTGCAAAAACATTTCACCATGAGCAACATCCCATAGGAACCCATACCGTGTTCTTGGTGGCAATACAATGTACATGATGTACTTAGTAGGGTTTGTAGTATCCTTCAGACATAGAACATTGTGCATTTGCAGTAGGTAGTCAGATGATTACAGTAGGATCGTGCTTCGACTATACTGTCGGACAACATTCAGAGGGATTTGGCCCTGGTTCATTTTAGTAGAAAGGGTCTGGAGTATAGAATCAGCGTTGATCTGGCCGATCGTTTCTGGGATATGATCCAGACAGATGGCATTCTAGAGGCACTGGTTGCAGGACCGGTGGATTGGGATTCAGTACAAGTTTGATCAACATCGCCAGAAGCCAGGTTCGTCTTGATCACGGTCGGCCTGAATGGGGGTCTGTTCGTCGTTGACATGCAGGAACAGGTGATTCGAGAGTTGCCCGAAGGGATATCTTACGGCATGCTGGGTCAGATATTTGCACTGAGCGAATAGTGGCCACCACAGCCGTGATCTGATTCTCAATAGGAACAGACGTTTGTTGTCAAATCCTAGTTTTTTTTTTGCGAATCATCATACCCTAGTTCTTGTTAAGTGTTTTTCTGCTTGTTTTGCTCTGTATGTTTTAGTAAGATCGTTTCAAATTCGGACTGCTACTGTAATATTGTTCTGTAATGGTACTTGATATGTCATGACACTTCTGTGTTCTATGCGATCTAAATTATTACGTATGAGAAATTATCACTAGTATTAAATTGTATCGATGTGATGATCTGTATAAATCTTGCGAGTGTGTGTACTAACTCATGATAAACCTTTTAGGGCATGTTTGATTCAAAGGATTTACATAGGAAACTTAAAGGATTAGATTTCATAGAAAATTTTTCTATGATAGTTGTTTGATTTGTAGGATTGATTCATGTAGGAAATTTTCCTAGGGAATTCTTTGCACTAGATTGCATAGGAAATCTAACATCCACTCAAAGCTTTTTTTAGAATCCTTTGCTTTTTTTTTTATGGAATCAAACAAACTTTCTAGCATATGGGTTCTTATAGAAAATGAAGTAAACATGACATGCAATTTTATGTTTTTTTTCTCTACGAATCAAACCGTCCCTAGTACCCCATATGTCGCATCATTCACTCCCACTCCTCGAGAGAAGCTGGGCTGGGTCAGGGCGCGGCCCCTCAGGCCCTTGGGCCGCTCTCTGTTTTAGGGCATGGAAGGTCTTCTGAGTGGGATGAGGGACAGAGGAACACGAGATTTTTGTCTCACGATCCTCCAGCGCTCGAGCCTCTGTCCCCAATCGATAGCTCAGAAGTCAGAAGCTCACCCAAACCCTCTCGGCCCTGTCTTTCGGTCGCCGCCTCCGCCTGTCCCCCGCCTCGCCGCCATTACCCACTCCCAGACCGGCCCGACGCTTTCCCCTGCTCCAGCTCTCCCATCGCCGCCGCCCTTGGCACTCACCCCACAGGACACATGCTCCCATCCCATCCCATCCCATCCCATCCCAAAACCTACACAATGATGGCAGCATCCCACGCGCCAGCAGAACGGACGGCGTCAAGATGCACCACAGCTACAGCGCGGGCCACGCTCGCATTCGAGATCGTCGGGTACAGCCTGAACAAGGGCATGGGCAAATTCATCCAGTCCGCCCGCGTCTCCGTTGGCGGGTACGAATGGTGCATCCGCTACTACCCTGACGGATTTGAGACGGATTTGAGGGAAGCAAGGAGGACGGCAAGTACGGGGACTACGTCCCATTCTTCCTCGAGCTCCTCAGCAAGCCCGCTGAACTGAGGGCGCTATACGAACTGAGATTGGTCAACAAGGCCAGCGGGCTGTCCTCATCGGTGGACTCCTGCTTGAAATCACCAAGAGTGTTTAGTTCTTTCAACGACCGTATTGCCTTAGGGGTTATGGAGAGAAGCAAGCTGGAGGGTTCTGCTCTTTACTGCAGGATGATTGAGTGCGACCTTACTATGGTCCAAGACCCAGTTGTTGAGCAAACTATGGAGGAGGTCCAGATGCCACCATCAAACCTGTCGTCTGATAACCTTGGAAATTGGTTCAAGACAGGGGAGGAAGCGGATGTAAGGTTCAAGGTTAAAGGGGAGGTTTTTCCTGCGCACAAGATTGTGCTTGCTATGCGGTCGCCAGTCTTCAATGCAGAGCTTTATGGACCAATGAAAGAACAGTGCGGAAAAGACATAACTCTCCAAGACATGCAGCCTGCTGTTTTCAAGGCATTGCTCCACTTCATCTACACAGATTCGTTGCCTTCCATGGAAGATGTTGTTGATGACGATGATGATGAGAATAAAGAGATGGTTAAGCACTTACTAGTGGCTGCAGATAGTTATGCAATTGAAAGGCTGAAGATGATATGTGAAGGCATTCTTTGCAAAAGTCTTGATGTCCAATCTGTTGCTACCATCTTAGCTCTAGCCGATCAGCATCAATGCAGCAGGCTCAAATATGCTTTGCGTTGAATTTATTACCTCTTCAAATGGAATCACTACAGAAAACTGTCACTACGCCGAGGGCCGATAGCCGTCGGCACAGCCCCTGCCGACGGTAACCGTTGGCGTATCCCCCTCGGCGTATGTCCTGGCCGGCACAGTAAAATGGCCGTCGGCACAGCCTCTCCCCCTCGGCGCAGCATCTCCGAGCGGGCTCCGCGTGTCAGCAATGTCCGTCCGCGCTAACGGCCGCGTCAGACAGCTATGCCGACGGCCGGGCCATTGGCACAGGCCCTCCCTCGAGCTGCCACGTCGCCATCTACGCTGACGGCATTGCCGCCCAGCCCTCCTCAAGCGTCGCCGTGCCCACGCCGACGGCAATGCCGTCGGCACAACCTTGCCATATGGCACGTGCACGCTGTGCAGCATCAAGTTGTGCCGACGGCTATGCCGTCGGCGTAGCTATATCCAGTTTTTTTCTGTTTCCATTTCTAATTCAATTTGAGCATCCAAAATATCAGCAAAATAATTTCATGACATTGCAATATCAGCAAAATAATTTGAGCATCCAATCAAATAACCATGACATTGCAATATCCATCGTCATCCAAACAACAACATGATCATCCACAAAACATATTTGTTATACATACAAACTCATCACAAGTGCATACACATAGAAGATATGACAAGTGTATCCACTAGCTCTAGCTCTAACCATGTCATCAAACACCACACCGTAACCAAACTGCCATGGGTGTTCGGTATATTACCATGTAATCTAGATTAGTTGACTCTAGTGCAAGTGGGAGACTGTTGGAGATATCCCTTGAGGCAATAATAAACATAGTTATTATTATATCTTTGTGTTTATGATAAATGTTTATATTCATGCTATAATAGTATTAACAAGGAAACATTAATACTTGTGTGATTTGTAAACCTAATTGAAGTCCCTAGTAAAGCCTCTATATATAATACTAGCTTGTTGGTTAATAAATGATTGTGGTTTCCCTATCATGAACATTGAGATGTTATTAACAACAAGATCATATCGTTAGGAGAATGATATGGTGGACATACTCCTATAGATAAGCGTAGCATAAAGATCAAGTCATTTTAATAGTTCAATTGCTATATGCTTTCTGATACATAGTAACCTAATTCCTTCGACCATGAGATCATGCATATCACCTTCATCGGAAGGATGCTTTGATGACATCAAACACCACACCGTAACTGGGTGGCTATAAAGGTGGCATTGAGTGTTCGGAAAGTATTGGTTGACACACATGGATCAAGAGTGGGATTTGTCCATCCATATGACGGATAGATATACTCTGGGCCCTCCCGTCGGAATGTCATCCAATTAGCTTGCAAGCATGTGACTGCCTCACAAGGAATCACATATCACGGGAACGAGAAAAGAGTACTTATCAGTAACGAGGTTGAACTAGGTATGCAGAGATACCGACGATCAATACCTTGGATAAGTAAACTATCGTGAGACAAAGGGAAATTGGTATCGTATGTAAGTGGTTCATTCGATCGCAAAGTAATCGTAGAAATATGTGGGAGCCATATAAATTTCCAGATTCCTCTATTGGTTATTGTTCGGAGAAGTGTCTCGATCATGTCCGCATAATTCACGAACCGTAGGGAGACACACTTAAGGATTCGACGTTGTTTGAGTAATTATGGAATGATGAGTAAGAGACCGAATGTTGTTCGGAGTCTCGGATGGGATCCGGGATATCACGAGGAGATCCGTAATGGTCCGGAGAATATGATTCATATAAGGAAAGTCCTGTTTCGGGGTTGGAGAATGGTTCCGGTGTTTTCATCGGGAATGTTCTAGAAGGTTCCGGAATGTCCGACACTCCGGAGGGGAAGGGTACATGAATGTGTCATAACAAGGTGGAATGATTGCATCATGTACTATGTGTCATCGCTGAACAAAATAAAGGGTTTAATCAAATCCTAGTTTGAAAAGTCAAACACCAATTTGAAAAGTCAAACGACTATTTTGTGAGGTGCAGGGAGAGTAGGAAACCAACTTGGGGAGGAGTTCTCTCCCTCCACCGCCGACCCACTTGGAGACCGAGTTGGGAAGGGACTCCCCTCCCCTTGGCGCGCCCCCTCCACCTATATAAGGAGGCGGGGCTTCTCAAGTACACAACACCACGCCTCTAAACCTAAACCCTAGCCGCCCATACCATAGCCACCGCCTAGAATTTCTCCCTAGTCACGACTTGGGCAGCCCCAAGCCCTAGCCGCCCTAGCACCTCCTCCTTGGTGCGTCTAAACCCTAGATCACCGAGGCTCTCTCATAGTCCACCATACTCGCTCGGCAAGGCGAAGCCAGTGAGATCTCCCTCTACTTAGGTGCCATGCCGTTGTCTTTGGAATCGCGAGAGTGCTACAACCTCCATTTTCTTTGGAACAAGGAGAGGATGGTCTTCGTCAGTACCGAGCGTGTGACCATTGCGGAGCAACTTAACGAACCTTGTAGGAAGAATCGCTCTCGCGATCTTGAGATCGGCAGAGTACAACTACATCACCCACGAGAATCCTCTCTCATTAAACACTTTGGAATCTTGAGGGTGAGTTATTCCATCGACTCGTTGCTACAATCTAGTAGATAGATCTTGGCTTGTTTGTTTGTATGCGGTAGAATTTTTTTGTTTTCCATGCTACGAACCCCTACAGTGGTATCAGAGCCGTGTCTATATGTTGATCTGTTGCACGAGTAGAACACAATGGTCATTGTGGGCGTTGATGCTTTTGTTGTCGATTGCTTCTTGTGTACTTTGCATCTTGCGGGATGGTGGGATGAAGCGGCCCGGGCTAACCTTACATGACATCGTTCATGAGACTTGCTCCACGCTTGACATGCAACTTGTATTGCATAAGTGGCTTCTTGGTGCTGTTTCTCCCAACATAGTTAAGATTCAATTTACAACGGGTGATTGACAATACTAGTATCAATGTTGTGGTTCTTGTTCGTAAGTTAGAACGACACTTATTGAAAGCCCCAAACCACGTAAAACATGCAAAGAAAGTAGAAGCGTCTAACTTTGTTTTGCGGTGTCTTGTGATGTGATATGGCCATGATTGTGATTATATTTGATGTATGCAATGTTCCTTATTGTAAGTTGGCAACGGCAGAGCCATATGGTTGTCTCTAATTTATATTAAGACACGCGTGTCTATTCAAAGTAGTTGTAATAGTTGAAGCTGGTGGACGACAACCATGGAGCAGCGTCATTGACCTTGATGCAATGCCGGTGATGATGGAGATCATGTTCGTGCTTGAAGATGGAGACCGGAAGCACAAAGAAGAAAGACCATATCATATCACATATTATGAATTGCATGTGATGTTAATCCTTTATGCATCTTGTATTGCTTAGTTAACGACGGTAGCATTATAAGATGATCCCTCATGCACATGAATATCAAGTTCTAAAGTGTTCACCCTTAGTAAGCACCGTTGCTAAAGCTTGTTGTTTCGAAGCACCACATGATGATCAGGTGTGTTAGATTCTGCAAGTGTATACAACGTGAGCAAGCCAGTTTTGCTCATGCGGAAGCTAAGGTTTGATCTTGACGAGCCTAGCATGTACAGACATGGTCTCGAAACACAGATCACCGAAAGGTAAAGCATGAATCATATAGAAGATATGATGAACATGCCGATTGTTCGCCATTGAAGCTACATCAACTCTCGTGATGATCGGTTTTGATGTGGTGGATTTGGTTCGTGTGATCACTAAAACAATGTGAGGGATATTGTTTTGAGTAGGAGTTCACCTAGATTAATTTAACTATTAATTAGAACTCAATTTGTCATAAACTTAGTCTAAACTATTGCAAATATGTTGTACATCAATGGCGGCCCCTACCATCAATTTTAATCCGTTCCTAGAGAAAGAAAAGTTGAAAAACAATGGAAGCAACTTCGCGGATTGGTTCCGCAATTTGAGGATTGTCCTCACAGGGTAATTTGACCTATGTCTTTGGATGCACATTGGGTGACCCACTGCGACTCGCTACCGATGAAGTAAAGAATGTTTACCTCGCTCGGAAGACTCGGTACTCCAGTTCGAGGTGCTATCTTGTATGGTTTAGAATCGGAGCTTGAGAAAGGTTTGAGAATTCAGACCCATGATATTGTCGTGATCTCAAATTGATCTTTGAGACTCATGCGGCAATTGAGAGCTATGAGGCTTATGAAAAGTTCTTTAAGCGCAAGATGGAAGGGCAGCTCGTCGGTGAGCATGTGCTTAAGATGTCTATGCATAAACAAACTTCAAAGCTTAGGTATAGTGATTCCTAATGCTTTGGGGATTTATCGTGTCCTCCAATCATTACCACCAAGTTACAAGAACTTTGTGATGAACTACAATATGCAAAACATGAACAAGCAGTTGCCAGAACTCTTTGCCATGTTAAAATCTGCAGAAGTGGAGATCAAGAAAGAGCACCAAGTGTTGATGGTTAATAAGACCACCAAATTCAAGAAAGGCAAGTCTAAGCAAAAGGGACACTTCAAGAATGGTGGTAAGAAAGTTACCGTGCCGACGAAGAAGACCAAGGCTGGACCTAAGCCTGATTCTGAGTGCTTTTACTGCAAGGGAGAAGGTCCTTTGGGCGGAATTGCCCAAAGTACTTGGCGGATTTGAAGAACGGCAACATCAAGAAGAAAGGTATATCCGATATACATGTTATTGATGTGTATATCACTAGTACTCGTAGTAGTGCAGGTATTTGATCTTGGTTCGATTGCTCATATTTGTAACTCGAAGCAGTCTTTGCGGAATAAACGGAAGCTAGCGAAGAACGAGGTGACGATGCGTGTGGGAAACGGATCAAAGGTTGATGTGATCGCAGTCGGCACGCTACCTCTTCATCTACCATCGGTATTAGTTTTATACTTAAATAATTGTTATTTGGTGTTAAGCATGAACATTATATCAGGATCTTGTTTATTGCAGAGCTTACTTGTTTAAGTCGAGAATAATGGTTGTTCGATTTATATGAGTAATATGTTTTATGCACATGCACCTTTGATAGATGGTCTATTCTTATTGAATCTCGATGGTGGAAATACACATATTAATAACATTGAAGCTAAATGTTTGAAATCGGCGATAACTCGACCTATATGTAACATCGTCTTGGTCACATTGGAGTGAAGCGTATGAAGAAACTCCATTCCGATGGACTTCTTGAATCACTTGAAATATGCGAAGCATGTCTGATGGGTAAAATGACTAAGACTCCATTTTCTGGTATGATGGAGCGAGCTACGGACTTATTGGAAATCATACATACCGATGTGTGTGGTCCAATGAGTGTAGCATCACGCGGTGGTTATCGTTATGTTATTACCTTCACAGATGACTTGAGTAGATATGGGTATATCTATTTCATGAAACATAAATTTCGAAACTTTTGAGAAGTTTAAGGAATTTCAAAGTGAGGTTGAGAATCAACGTAACAAGAAGATTAAATTTCTACGTTCTGATCGTGGAGGTGAATATCTAAGTTACGAGTTTGGCGAGCATTTGAAGAAATGCGGAATACTTTCACAATTGACACCGCCGGGAACACCACAGCGTAATGGTGTGTCCGAACGTCGTAATCGAACTCTCTTAGATATGGTTCGTTCTATGATGTCACTTACAGATTTATCGCTATCATTTTGGGGTTATGCATTAGAAAAAGCCGCATTCACTTTAAATAGGGCACCATCTAAATCTGTTGAAACAACAACGTATGAATTATGGTTTGGGAAGAAACTAAATTATCGTTCCTTAAAGTTTGGGGTTGCGAAGCCTATGTAAAGAATTCTGAGGACAAGCTAGAACCCAAAGCGGAAAAATGCGTCTTCATAGGATACCCAAAGGAAACTATTGGGTATACCTTCTATCATAGATCCGAAGGCAAAATCTTCGTTGCCAAGAATGGATCCTTTCTAGAGAAGGAATTTCTCTCGAAAGAAGTGACTGGAAGGAAAGTAGAACTCGACGAGGTTGTCGAACCTTCTCTCGAACTCATGAGTAGCGCAAGACGGAAGAAGTTCCTATGGTGCATGCACCAATAAAGAGGAAGCTAATGATGATGATCATGAAACTTGGTTGTAGTTGCTATAGAGCCTCGCAGTCACGAGAACTCGTACCACTCTGATTGGTATGATCCGTTATGAGTGTCATATTGGTGGACAACACCGATGACCTGCGACATATGAGGAAGCGATGATGAGCCCATTCCAATAAATGGCAAGAAGCCATGAAATCGAGATTGGATCCATGTACGAAAACCAAGTATGGACTTTGGTGGACTTACGGATGGCGGAAGGGTCGAGAACAAATGGATTTTCAAGAAGAAAACAGATGCTGATGGTAATGTTACTGTCTATAAAGCTCGACTTGTCGCAAAAGGGTTTCGACAAATTCAAGGAGTTAACTACGATGAGACTTTCTCACCTGTAGCGAAGCTAAAGTCTGTGAGGATTATGTTAGCAATCGCTGCATATTACGATTATGAGATATGGCAGATGGATGTCAAAACAGCGTTCCTCAATGGAGACATTGATGAAGAGTTGTATATGATGCAACCCAAAGGTTTTGTCGATCCTAAAGATTCTAACAAGGTATGCAAACTTCAACGGTCCATCTATGGATTGAAGCAAGCATCCCGAAGTTGGAATCAACGTTTTGATAAAGTAATCAAAAGTTTTGGTTTTATACAAACTTATGGAGAAGCTTGTATTTACAAGAAAGTAAGTGGGAGCTCTGTAGCATTCTTAATACTATATGTAGATGAAATATTGTTGATTGGGAATGATGTAGACCTTCTTAATAGTGTCAAGGAATATTTGAATAATAGTTTTTCAATGAAGGATCTTGGCGAAGCAGCTTATATATTAAGCATAAACATTTATAGAGATAGATCGAGATGCCTAATATCATTGTCGCAAAGTACATATTTGGACAAAGTTCTAAAGAGGTTTGGAATGGAAGATAGCAAGAAAGGGTTCTTTCCCATGTTGCCCAATACGACCTTGAGTAAAACTCAAAGTCTGACAACGGCAGAAGATAGAGAAAGGATGAGTAAAAGTCCCTATGCCTCAGCCATAGGATCTCTGATGTATGCCATGCTATGTACTAGACCCGACATTTCATATGTTGTTAGTTTAAATAGCAGATATCAAAGTGATCCAGGAGTGGATCATTGGACAGCGGTCAAAAACATCCTTAAGTACTTGAGAAGAACTAAGGATATGGTTCTTTCTTATGGAGGTGATGAAAAACTCGTTGTTAATGGTTACACGGATGCTAGTTGGAACACCGATCCGGATGATTCTAAATCACAATCTGGATACGTATTTACTTTGAATGGTGCATCAGTTAGCTGGAGGAGTGCAAAGCAAAGCGTTGTGGCGAGATATTCAACTGAATCGGAATACATGGCTACTTCGGAGGCTTCACAAGAAGCAATATGGATGAAAGAGTTCATTACAGAGCTCGGTGTGGTTCCTAGTGCGCTGGATCCAATGTCAATCTACTGTGATAACATGGGCGCCATAGCCAATGCACAAGAACCAAGGTCACACAAGAAGCTGAAGCACATCAAGCTACGTTTTCACGCTATTCGAGAACATGTCCAAGATGGGGACATAAATATTTGCAAAGTACACACAGATCTGAATGTGGCGGATCCGTTGACTAAACCTCTCCCGAGGGCAAAACATGACCAACACCAAACTGCCGTGGGTGTTCGGTATATTACCATGTAATCTAGATTAGTTGACTCTAGTGCAAGTGGGAGACTGTTGGAGATATGCCCTAGAGGCAATAATAAATGTAGTTATTATTATATCTTTGTGTTTATGATAAATGTTTACATTCATGCTATAATAGTATTAACAAGGAAACATTAATACTTGTGTGATTTGTAAACCTAATTGAAGTCCCTAGTAAAGCCTCTATATATAATACTAGCTTGTTGGTTAATAAATGATTGTGGTTTCCCTATCATGAACATTGATATGTTATTAACAACAAGATCATATCGTTAGGAGAATGATATGGTGGACATACTCCTATAGATAAGCGTAGCATAAAGATCAAGTCATTTTAATAGTTCAATTGCTATATGCTTTCTGATACATAGTAACCTAATTCCTTCGACCATGAGATCATGCAAATCACCTTCACCGGAAGGATGCTTTGATGACATCAAACACCACACCGTAACTGGGTGGCTATAAAGGTGGCATTGAGTGTTCGAAAAGTATTGGTTGAGACACATGGATCAAGAGTGGTATTTGTCCATCCATATGACGGATAGATATACTCTGGGCCCTCTCGGTGGAATGTCACCCAATTAGCTTGCAAGCATGTGACTGGCTCACAAGGGATCACATATCACGGGAACGAGAAAAGAGTACTTATCAGTAACGAGGTTGAACTAGGTATGAAGAGATACCGACGATCAATACCTCGGATAAGTAAACTATCGTGAGACAAAGGGAAATTGGTATCGTATGTAAGTGGTTCATTCGATCGAAAAGTAATCATAGAAATATGTGGGAGCCATATGAATTTCCAGATTCCTCTATTGGTTATTGTTCGGAGAAGTGTCTTGATCATGTCCGCATAATTCACGAACCGTAGGGAGACACACTTAAGGATTCGACGTTGTTTGAGTAGTTATGGAATGATGAGTAAGAGACCGAATGTTGTTCGGAGACTCGGATGGGATCCGGGATATCACGAGGAGATCCGGAATTGTCCGGAGAATAAGATTCATATAAGGAAAGTCCTGTTTCGGGGTTGGAGAATGGTTCCGGTGTTTTCATCGGGAATGTTCTAGAAGGTTCCGGAATGTCCGGCACTCCGGAGGGGAAGGGTACATGAATGTGTCATAAAAAGTTGGAATGATTGCATCATGTACTATGTGTCATCGCTGAACAAAATAAAGAGTTTAATCAAATCCTAGTTTGAAAAGTCAAACGCCAATTTGAAAAGTCAAACGGCTATTTTGTGAGGTGGAGGGAGAGTAGGAAACCTACTTGGGGAGGAGTTCCCTCCCTCCACCGCCGGCCCACTTGGAGACCGAGTTGGGGAGGGACTCCCCTCCCCTTGGCGCGCCCCCTCCACCTATATAAGGAGGGGCATGGCTGCCCCTCCAAGTACACAACACCACGCCCTCTAAACCTAAACCCTAGCCGACGCCCACCATAGCCGCCGCCTAGGGTTTCTCCCCTAGCCGCCGACTTGGGCAGCCCCAAGCCCTAGCCACCGGGCCTAGCACCTCCTCCTTGGTGCGTCTAAACCCTAGATCACCGAGGCTCTCTCTCATGGTCCACCATAATCGCTCCGGCTTAAGGCGAAGCCCTGCGAGATCTCCCCTCTACTTCCGGTACCACGCCGTTGTGCTGCCGAAATCGCGAGGAGAGTGCTACAACCTCCGATGCCTGCTGGAACAAGGGAGAGGAAGGTCTTCGTCGAGTACCGAACATGTGACCGACTGCGGGGCTAACGGAACGCATAGGAAGGATCGTCTCTGCGATCTTGAGATCGGCAAGAGTACGACTACATCACCCACGAGAATCCGCTCTCGTTAAACACTTTGGAATATTCGAGGGTGAGTTATTCCATCGACTCGTTGCTACAATCTAGTAGATAGATCTTGGCTTGTTTGTTTGTATGCGGTAGAAATTTTTTGTTTTCCATGCTACGAACCCCTACAGCTTTTTCTTCATTCACAACTACGCCCTTCATGAAGTTCTTTTTGTCTCGTCTGAACCGGTGCCCTCTTTTGAGGAAAGGTCGATTTTTGTCAAAGGCGACATACTTGCCACAGCTTAGCCAAAAGAACTCAAGTTGGAGCTCCAAACTGGCAAGACCACTTAGGATGTACACCACCATAAAATAGGGCGTAGGGGCATGTCATGCATGGAATACTGGTACCAAACTCTCATGAGGAAGTTTGTCTTAGATGCTCGGTCATATGTCAACATCCCATGGTTCCAAGAGTGGTTCAAATCATCAATAAGCGCCTGCATGTAGACACTCAAATTTTTCCCCGGGTATTTAGGCACTGGAATGACAAGCGACAAGAATATGGTATTCCTTTGCATTAGGACTCGGGAGGAGATTGAGCGAATAACAAACACGGGCCAGAAATGTAAGAGGCAGTCGACATACCATATGGATTGAATCCATCGGTTGCTATCGCAATTCTGACATTCCGAGCCTCACTTGCGAATGCCTCATGTTTTGCATCGAAGTTCTTCCATGCTGAAAGGATCATATGGGAACCTAGAGGGGGGGGGGGTGAATAGGTGCTACTTCAAATTTTCTTCTTTTTCAAATTAAGGTATGACAATAAGGTAAATTCTCTAGATAATGCAACTATGGTGAATTTACCTATATGACAATTATGCAAGATCTACCACAACACAAAGTAGTAATGAGTAAGTAAGGTGCGGTAAAGGATAGAAGTAACCGAAAAGTGGACGCGGAGACACAAGGATTAATTTCCCGTAGTTCCTTCCTTTTGAGGGGAAGTACGTCTACGTTTGGAGAGGGGGTGGTTTCAAACCACCAACGCCACGAAAGACCTCCCTTGTTCTCCGATGAATCTCACCCAAATGGGATCGATTCACCTTCCACTATATCGGCAACCTTCAAGGTGGAAGCCGGCACCGTTACAAGTTTGGGGCACACATCCACAACTTAATCGGAGGCTCCCAAATACAAGCAAGCTGTCAAAGCAAGCAAAGACAAGCTTGTAAGAACCAAAACAAGAACTAGGGTTTCCAAGAAAACACTAGAGCAAAGGGGCCCTCAATGAAATGAGGGGGAAATGGAAATCTCTTTTGGTGAAGTAGTAGATCGGGGCCTCCTCCTTCGATTCCCCAAAGATCAAGGACTTTGGGTGGTGGAATGAGGAGATCTTGAAGATTGAGTGACTCCAATGGTGGTCTTGACTTTAATGTATTTGAGCAGCTTGTCCTAAGGTAGGTGGACCCCTCCACAAAATCCCCGGAGCATTTATTGCAATGTAGTACCGAAGTTCAAGCGGTACTACCCGGAGAACTCAGATTACTACTGGACCGGTGGACCACCTCTTTCAAACTTCATGAAAAGTACCAGCGGTACTACTATTGATGTTACCGTTGCTAAGCGGTAGTACAGAAATGGCAACCTTGCAGCCTTTAGACGAAAACATCACGCTGTGTAGTAAAATTTGGTACTACCGCATTTTTCTACCTAGGCAAACAGAAGCTTTTTTCCAATATACAAAAGTCTCTGCCTTGAGCGGTACTAAAATGCGGCACTACCGCATTTTAGTACCGGAGCAGGCATAAGCTTTTGACAACATCCAAAAAGTCTCTACATGGTGCGGTACTAAAATCCGGTAGTACCGCATTTTAGTACCGGAGCAGGCAGAAGCTTTTTGACAGTTAGTCACAGCCTCCTGTCGCATCCAGTAGCAAAAAGCGATACTACCGCGCCAGGCAGACAGTTTTTGAACATTGCAAATCTTTTTTAATGCACCTGCGACACACTTAGCAAATCATTAGTCCGATATGTGAGTTGTTATCAAACACCAAAATCACTAGGGATAGAAAATGTTCTTTCACATGCCTTACCATCAGATGGATGTCCCATCATTTCATGTCCGTGCTCGTCATGGCATCTCTTCCCTGTCTTGTGCCACTTCATCTGTGTGGCAGTCTCCTTGGTCATGTAAAGACACCGGATTCTTTTTATGAATGGGAGATAACGAAGAATCTTCACGGCGACATTTGTCTGTGTCATCTGACCATCATGTCCCTTTCTCTCATGATACCTAGAGGCCCCACACTTGCTGCAGTACTTGTCATCCTCAAACTGTTTCCAAAACAAAAGGCAGCCTGCTGGACAACAATCTACCTTTACATAATCCATGGTGAGCACTTTCATGATTTTCCGGCATTCGTACATGCTTTTAGGTAGACAATGCCCTTCGGGCTACGTAAAAAAATTACGTTCAAAGCTTGCTCGGGTGGTGGCGTACTGGACTTGTCGGCTAGTATTTGCGAGATGGCATCGAGTTGAGACACTTTCGCACCCGGATATAGAGTTCTCTTAGCTGAGGCCATCATATCAAGGAAGGCCTTCGCGGTTGCCTCCGGTTCACCTAGTTCCTCTGGTTCCTCCTGTGGAGGTGGCGAATCCGGCATGTCGGCATTGCGAAAATCCTCTAGCAAGTTTATAATACCATCGTCCTCAATGCCATCGATCCGCTGTCGCATCACCTCAGCTCTATCACGTCCGTACTGAGAAAAATCGACCAAAGGCTCGTAGTCAAGCATATACCCATACTGCCAAAGGTGTTTACTCATATCATCCTTTGTCTGACGACGAAGCCTCATGTAATGAGCACAAGGACACCTTGGACGAACTACCTTTTAACCACGCGCTAATTCCTTCACCAGAAAATTGGTCTTCCATACCCACTCGTTTGTTCTTTCAAGCGCACTAATACGACCACTGTGCACCCAACCATTACCAGCCATCCTCTGCTTCATCGAGAGCCACAATACAAATTCAACATTTCATATTAATTAATGGCATTAAACTAAATACACAAATTTTACGTTGTTATTCCATGCATACACCTAACATGTCTAATAGGAAAAGATATGTCCTAATCCCACACGAGGATGTGTAGATTGGATATGCTCTCCACGGTCAACCCCAAACCGAGACAAAATTTCGGCAGCACCTCCCTGTTGTTCTCCTGATACACGTCCCTCCAAAAATGCCGAGAGAATTGTGCATCCGGAGAACAATAGGGAGGCACCGCCGAAAACCTGTCTTGGTTCGGGGTAGACCGTGGAGAGCATACCCAATCTACACATCCTCCGGCTATCCAAAAATCATGGACAATCCGAAAGAGTTACATATTTAAATATGCAATCGAATGCATATTTATTCGTGTAACCATTTCAAACGAGAGATGCCTAGGTTTCGCAACTGACTTGGTGATTAAGACACAAAATAAATACCTAGGTACATTACAAGATGGGTGCAAGATTTATACCCTCGAAGCGTGAGCGAATAGTCGAGGAAGATCGGGCAGCGGAAGGGCGAACTCTCCAACGGTGACCTCCAGTCACAACCTTCGGGATGGCGACCTCTCCGACGGGGACTAGTGTCCACCTAAAATTCTATAGATTACAAATACAAATAAAAGTACAAATTAGCCATTGTGGAGACATTAGGAACAATTCTCGCTTAAATGTGAGACATGGACAGTAGACATTATGCACAAGATTTTTTTTCAGAAACATTTGGGTGTTCATCTAAACATCCATGATCAATGGCAGATCCGTCCATGTATACTACCTTAAAAAGTAACTAAATAGAGGCTTTGTGGTGGAATTACCTGCAGGGAGCTCCGGCGAGGAGGCACGCGAGAGGGACAAAGGCAGGGGCTGGGCCGATGCAGATGAGGAGCCCCGAGCCACGAGCTCCAGCTCGGGCCGGGTCGGACCAGGGGGCGAGCCGACAGGAGGCCCTGGGCGAGCCGACCAGGAGGTTAGCGGAGGAGGGGGCTCGCGGTGGCGAGCCAGCGACGGAGGGAGGAGGGGGTGGGCTCGCGGTGGCGGGCTAGCGACTCGGAGGTGGCGGCGGTGGCGGGGTTAGCACGGTGGCGGCAGCGGTTCAGGGTGCAATCATGGCGGGGTTGGCCTTGGGTAGGGGCTCATGTGGCGAGGTTGGCTCGGGTGGGGAAGGTCGACGCAGTGGTGGGAAGGTGGGCTACAGGGTTGGACAGGGGGGGCTTGGCAGGGGGGTGGGAAGTGAGGACAGACTCGGGCGTGGGGTGGGCCAGTTTGGGCTAAGGCCAAAAGGGCCTCATCACCAGATATAGCCGTCGGCACACCCTGTAATTTTTTCTCACTTAGATTTATTTTGTTCCTTTTTTATTTGCTCTTACTTAATATATTTAATTTTATATTGGGTTCTACTTGATATATTTTATTTTATTCCTCCTCCTTTTCATTTATTTCGTTAAAATATAGACCCTAGTTCGAGGGACCCGTAGATCTACCCCGTTGACCGACCCCAGATGAGTGTTGACCAATATAGTTTTTTCTTTGTTTAGGTTTGTTTAGTCTATTCCTACATATTATACCAAGGTTGGGACCATGAAACGTAATGTATCCCCCGGTATACCCACTTCCTAGGGTTTCGCTGGAAAAGGACCGCCGAAGCTCTGGGGCCTAGAATGTCTGAGAAGGGGGCACACATGGCACCTACCAACCTTGCACCACACTTCCATGCATGTGATAGGGCCACATGCAAGTCCTTGAGGTATTATAACGCCCCGGAGCGCGGTCTGCTGTGGAACCCTGATCTGTGGGCATCGGATCGTCTACCCCCCTAGACGTTCCTCTGACAGGGGTAGCACTCTCTTGTTTTGTGCTTGTTTAGGTCATATGATGATGTAAAATCATGTTGCTTCACAAGGTGAGGGCACTATCCTACCCGGTTTCACCGGAACAGGGAGTTTCCCCCTTATATAAGTCCAGAACATTAGCTTTAGGTTACAGCGCACGCATGCGAAGGGGGACACATGCACCCGGGGACTATTTTTTGCATGTTTCAACATAACACCACACTTACATGCATGTGCTAGGGCCACATGCAAGTCCTTGAGGTATTCCGACACCCCGGACCGTGGTCTGCTGCAGAACCCTGATCTGTGGGCATCAGATCGTCTACCCCCATAGACGTCCCTCTGACAGGGGTAGCCTGGAGTAGCACTCTCTTGTTTTGTGTTTGTTTAGGACATATGATGATGTAAAACCATGTTGCTTCACAAGGGGAGGGCACTATCCTACTCGGTTTCACCAGAACGGGGAGTTTCCCCCTTATATAAGTCCAAAACCTTAGCTTTAGGTTACAACGCTCGCATGCGAAGGGGGACACATGCACTCCGGTACTAGGTTTTGCATGTTTAAACATAGCACCACACTTCCATTCATGTGCTAGGGCCACATGCATGTCCTTGAGGTATTCCGACGCCCCGGAGCGTGGTCTGCTGCGGAACCCTGATCTATGGGCATCGGATTGTCTACCCCCCTAGATGTTCCTCTGACAGGTGTATCACTCTCTTGTTTTGTGTTTGTTTAGGTCATATGATGATGTAAAACCATGTTCACAAGGGGAGGGCACTATCCTACCCGGTTTCACCGGAACAGGGAGTTTCCCCCTTATATAAGTCCAGAACCTTAGCTTTAGGTTACATCGCACACATGCGAAGGGGGACACATGCACCCGGGGACTAGGTTTTGCATGTTTCAACATAGAACCACACTTCCATGCATGTGCTAGGGCCACATGCAAGTCCTTGAGGTATTCCGACGCCCCGGAGTGTGGTCTGCTGCGGAACCCTGATCTGTGGGCATCAGATCATCTACCCACTAGACGTCCCTCTGACAGGGGTAGCTCGGAGTAGCACTCTCTTGTTTTGTGTTTGTTTAGGTCATATGATGATGTAAAACCATGTTGCTTCACAAGGGGAGGGCACTATCCTACTCGGTTTCACCGGAACGGGGAGTTTCCCCCTTATATAAGTCCAGAACCTTAGCTTTAGGTTACAGCGCACGCATGCGAAGGGGGACACGTGCACCAGGGGACTAGGTTTTTCCATTTTCAACGTAGCACCACACTTCCATGCATGTGATAGGGCCACATGAATGTCCTTGAGGTATTCCGACGCCCCGGAGCGTGGTCTGCTGCGGAACCCTCATCTGTGGGCATCGGATTGTCTACCCCCCTAGACGTTCCTCTGACAAGGGTAGCACTCTCTTGTTTTGTGTTTGTTTAAGTCATATGATGATGTAAAACCATGTTGCTTCACAAGGGGAGGGCACTATCTATCAACACCCGGATTTTTAATCCCAGATGCCTGTTATGCCATACATCGCAATCCCAGGATTACCATTTTTGCGAGACATAACATATTTGGATACAACAGTACATCATCCATTACAAACCATACATAAGGTCTTACACAAATAAGGATCTCATGATCCAGTTCTTATTACAAATCAAGCAACGGAAATACGTAATAATAACGGTAGCGTAGGCGAAGCTCCATCTTCGGGGTCACAGGCAATGTTGACGATGGGAGATGATCCTAGTTGTCGTAACCTTCCTGGGGTCCATCCTCCAGGTACTCCTCTTCATAGTCCGCCATGGAATAGCTGTGGACAAAGCCATGAGTACTCTTTAAGTACTCGCAAACTAATACTAACAAGTGAAAGGGTTTTTTGTAGTAGGACACTAAGCTCTAGGGTTGTTTTGCAAAAAGCCAGATTTACCTCTACTAAGTTTAGAAATGAAGAAATCTAGTTGAAGTTTTATAACACCTAAGTGGGAACTCGTATCTCCTGCCACAACTCTGTTGTGGTCAAGTCAAACTCTCAATCCATTTCACAAGTCATTTTGAAAACATCTGACGGGGGAACAGTATGGCCACTCCAACTGTCCATAACCGCGGATGCGGCTATTCGAATAGTTTGACACTCTGCAGAGATTGTACACTTTCACCACAACATTCGATACATCCGTCAAGAACAAATCCTAAAGTCACCATACTGAGTATGCGGATAATCAATCCTAACCTTTCAATTACACGCCCTAGTATAAGTACCTCTCCTGTGAGTTTGGCCTCCCAACCATGACCAACTGTCATATTGGGTACTGCACAGGTGGACAATCTTCACAAGGTAGCCTTAGCTCAGACCTTGGCCGTGATGGAACTAATACTAAGGTATATAAGTTTCCAGTCAAACCCTACCCTTTTCGGGTATTGTGGTTATACAGTAAAATTGGAATGGTATCGCATCCAGACAACCATCCGTTTTATAAAGGGCTAAGGCTCATGCCTCAACATTTTCATCACCAAAATCATCTAGTGTTCAGAAACACATGTCAAAACATTTCAATAGAATGATCCATCATTCCAAGGTTTTCATAACCATTTTCACCAAGTATTCCCATCTAAAGTTGATCAAGTTTTATGCTTAGCACTAGCATCTACAAGTGGGGGTAAGTACTAATGAGGGGTGGTAAACTAGTGGAGTTTAACTAAGTTCAATCTCATGCCTTAGGATGACATAAAGATTATCTAGCTTAGGCCAAATTTTATGCTCTTTATGCAACCTTCAATTATCTCTCTAGAATCTACAATTCACTTAAGTAAGCTCTAAGTACTAGCTTTGATAAAGAAATAAAGTATAAAGCTTGTAAGTAAAACTAGGAATGGGGTTATCAAGTGGGTATAACCACATATGCTTAAGGCATATGGTTGGCATGGTAAGGCTTGCTAAAGTATAATATCTTGCAAGTGTTAGCTTGCACATTCAACTAGTAGTATTAGGCTTGCCTTGTGCAGAGGAGTGGTTGAAGTTCTCCTCGGCTTCTTCTTCGTAGTATCCTCCTTCTTCCTCGTATCCTTGGTCGGTACTAGCGTCTATAAATAAATACGAGGTACACAATCACCAAACAATACTTAACTATTTTCAATCATCACACAAAAGGGTCCTATAGATGATCTAGCATCATCACTAACATTACAAGATTAAAGCTTGGTTTAATATTTTTTATTTTTAGAAAAGTAATTTCTACTCCTTGAAAAACTACTTAAGATTTAATATTCTCCAAACCAAACATGGGATAATGTTGACACATGTCATCACCACATATTTCAGTTTATGGGAATGTGATTTAAAGTGGTGTCACAATTTAATAAGATTTAACCTTTTTATTTTAAATAAAAATAAATGACTAGAAATGCCTATGTGGCATCCTTTTATTACTTGGACATTATTTCTGTAAGTAAACCCATATATTTTTATATATTCTGAAAGGTATGATCAATTGTGATTTTTGAGAGTTGGAATCAACTCAAAAGCTATTATGGTTTAAATTTGAAAAATGTTTGAATGCAGAAAAGCTTCTGCCTTTTTATTTTTACGAAGGTTGATCTACAGATCCAAATGATTTTAATCCAACGGGCTTGGATTCAGCATTTCAAAACCTTTCCAACAAAATTGGTTTCATTCAATTTGGTTCACTGAATCGAGCTGGGTTGATTTTTGAAACTAGGTACAGAACTATGTTTGAATGAAAATGTAAAAATCCAAATTCAAACGAGTGGGTCATGAACCGCTAATGGGCCGCCCGGTGTCATGGCGCTGGGCTCAATCGATGTGGGATTCCACCAGTCAGTGGCTTTAAACGTGAAGCGGTACGGGGCAACGTGGTGCGTTGGATCTAGTTCTAATCCAACGGCTCTGGTTCATCGTCCATGTCGGGCAGCGTCGGCGAGACAGAAACCTAACGCGGCAGGTGGGGGTCGGCGGGGGCTCACCGGGGCTCAGGGCGAGGGTCGGCGAGGAGGGCGAACGACGAAGTCGATGACGGGGAACCTCCTGGTACCGACGGCTTCTCCTGGGGCGGCTCCAATCGCTGGCTTCCTTCTTCTCCAAGCAATGGGCTCGCCAAATTCAGCGTCTGTCGCTTTGCTTCGGACCGAGGCGGGGTGGTTCTGGGTGAGAGGGGAGTGGAATGGTGTGAAGAATTCAAGCGGGGGAGGCCTCTATTTATAGTGGCGAGAGGGGACCGACGGACGCAATCTAAGCTCGTCGTGGTCAACGGCACAGAGGGCTATCAGCGTGGGCGACGGTAGGGGCGGTGCTGTGCTCCCTGACGAAGCTCAATGGCGTGGTGGCGAGACGTGGGGCGGTGCGGATTGGTCGAAATTTTAATGACACACAGCTCGCGTGGTCCGCGCGGCGGCGAACGAGCGTGTCTGCGGGGTTGCTCGGACGGTGGTGATCACGTATGCACGCGGTGAGGGCGGCGCGCAGTCTGTGGGCGTTTGTCGAGCGTGGCGCACGGGGCGCGCTCTCGGCATGGTTACAGAGCAGCTTGGCATGGTCTGTGCGTGTGGTCCAGGGGCTGGCATCACTTGCGGCTGGGACAGGGAGTGGAGGTGTGGTGCTAGCTTGCTCCCAGACAAGGTTGGCACGGCTAGTTCTTCCTCTAGCCTGTTGTCCACACTAGGGTGACATGGGTGCTCTCGGCTGTTCACCATTGATGACATTGGCGAGCTCACAGTGGTGCTAGTGATTAGTTAAGTTTGTTAGATGATCTACTAAGGCTAGTGGTGTCCAGAGAGGGAACAAGTTTGGCCCAAAACACTGCACACTATAGTGTTTTGATTTTGTTTGATTTGCATCTACAAGGTGTTTGATGAAATGGCCGCATGAATTCAAGTTCTGAATTTTGAAAAGATTTTTGGTGGGTGTGCTAGGCATGTGCTGGTGAGTCTGTGGATGCTTGGGTTTTGAAAGTTGAGCTTGTTTGAGTGGTTTTTGGAAAACTGGGATCTTCCCATATGATATAGATTCAATTTTAAACGGTAATTTAAACTATTCATTTAAATGCTGCTGGATGATCACAAGGTGGTACTTGGTACTTTGTTATGAGTACTATCAAGGGGTGTAAATATCCAAACAAGTTTCTATTAAGTTTTGAAAGTTAGAGACAGCCAAAGTAGGCTTGGGAGTTAAATTGGCCAAAGTGACCATTCCCTTATTTTGTTTGTTTTGATTTATTTGTCTTTGGGAAAAGTGTGGGGATTGTTTAGATGATGTTTATTTCACCTAAGAATCCTTTTACAAGCAAAGAAACACACAAGCAAGGTAATTCAAAAAGAATCCAAATTGGAATGCATACACATATGCATGCTTTCATATTTTTAATTTGAAAAGTTTTTGTTAACCCTAAATTTGATGATTAAAGTTTGATGATCCAAGTTTAGTATTTTTGGGATGTTACAAACCTCCCCCCTTAAACCAAATCTCGTACTTAGATTTGAAAAAGGACGAAAAGATTACCTAGGATTTGAAGAGATCGGGAAATTCCGTCCTGATGTGATCTTCGCGCTCCCAGGTAGCTTCCTCTTCTGTGTGGTTGCTCTACTGAATTTTGAGAAACTTGATTCTTGAGTTACGTAGTTCTGAAAGCTTTTTCCAAAATACGGATGGGTACTTCGGGATAGGTCAGGTCATCGTTGATCTCTATGGTCCGGTGATCGATATTCTTGAACACTTCGGTCTTCTCCGGAACTTCGAGGCACTTTCGAAGTAATGAGATATGGAAAACATTGTGCACGGCTGACATCTCTTTGGGTAGTTCCAATTGATACGACACTTCTCCTCGACGGTTCAGAATCTTGAAGGGGCCGATATATCTAGGGGCTAACTTTCCTTTGAGTTGGAAACGCTGCATTCCCTTCAATGGTGACACTTTTAGATATACAAAATCTCCTATGTTGAAGGCGAGGTCTCGACGTCTCTTGTCGGCGTAACTCTTCTGTCTTGACTGGGCTGTCTTGAGGTGCTCACGAATCTTGTGAACCTTCTCTTCTGCTTCTCGTAGGATATCGGGTCCTAAAATCTGACTCTCTCCTACTTCCGACCAGTTCAAAGGGGTGCGACACTTCCTTTCGTACATAAATTCAAATGGGGCCATTTGCAAACTAGCTTGATAACTATTGTTGTATGAAAATTCTGTTGGAGATATGCCCAAGAGGCAATAATAAAGTGGTTATTATCATATCTTCACACTTATGATAAATGTTTACATACCATGCTATAATTGTATTAACCGGAAACATTAATACTTGTGTGATTTGTAAACTAAAATAAGAGTCCCTAGTAAAGCCTCTTGTTAAACTAGCTTGTTGGTTAATATATGATCATGGTTTCCTGATCATGAACATAGAGATGTTATTAACAACATGGTCATATCATTAGGAGAATGATGTGATGGACATACTCCTATAGTTAAGCGTAGCATAAAGATCAAGTCATTTAATATAGTTCATTTGCTATAAGCTTTCTGATACATAGTAACCTAATTACTTCGACCATGAGATCATGTTAATCACCATCACCGGAAGGATGCTTTGATGACATCAAACACCACACCGAATCGGGTGGATATAAAGGTGGCATTGAGTGTTCGGAAAGTATGTGTTGAGGCACATGGATCAAGAGTGGGATTTGTCCATCCATATGACTGGATAGATATACTGGGCCCTCTCGGTGGAATGTCATCCAATTAGCTTGCAAGCATGTGACTGCTCACAAGGGATCACATATCACGAACGAGAAAGAGTACTTATCGAACGAGGTTGAACTAGGTATGCAGAGATACCGACGATCATAACCTCGGATAAGTAAACTATCGTGAGACAAAGGGAAATTGGTATCGTATGTAAGTGGTTCATTCGATGCAAAGTAATCGAGAAATATGTGGGAGCCATATGAATTTCCAGATTCCTCTATTGGTTATTGTTCGAGAAGTGTCTCGATCATGTCCGCATAATTCACGAACCGTAGGGAGACACACTTAAGGATTCGACGTTGTTTGAGTAGTTCCGGTATTATGAGAAAGAGACCGAATGTTGTTCGAGTCTCGGATGGGATCCGGATATCACGAGGATATCCGAATGGTCCGGAGAATAATATTCATATAAGGAAAGTCCTGCTTTGAGTTGGGGAATGATTCCGTGTTTTCATCGGGAACATTCTAGAAGGTTCGGAATGTCCCAAGACCGGGGAGGGGTACATGAATGTGTTATATCGAGTTGGTATGATTGCATCATGTACTAAGTGTCATCGTTGTACCAAATAGAGGGTTTAATCAAATCCTAGTTTGAAAAGTCAAACGGCTAGTTTGAAAAGTCAAACGGCTAGTTTTGGTAAAGAGGAGAAGGAGGTTTGATTGAAACCGAGTTGGGGAGGAGTTCCCTCCTCCAACCGGCGGCCCACCTCCAAGCCGAGTTGGGGAGGGACTCCCCTCCCCTTGTCCGCACCTCCCACCTATAAAGGGAGGGGCAGGGCTGCCCCTCCTAGCACACACAAGTTCCTATCCTCTAAATCTAAACCCTAGCCACAGCCTACGGTTTAGAGCCATTTTGGTTTAGATCTTCTAATTGCCCTAGCCTTCGGTTTCGAGCCTTCTAATTGGTGTGTCTAATCCCTAGACCACTAAAGCCTCTCTCATACTCCACCGTACTCGCTCCGGCTTAAGGCGAAGCCCTGCGAGATCTTCCCTCTACTTCCGGTACCACGCCACAGCCGCCGGAATCGCGAGGAGAGTGCTACAACCTCCGCCACTCTTTGGAACAAGGGAGAGGAAGGTCTTCGTCGAAAGTAACGAACGTGTGACCGATTAGGAGCGCCTTAACGCAGGCCGGAACGATCGCTCACGATCTTGAGATCGGAGTACGACTACATCACCCACGAGAATCGCCTCGTTAACCGCTTTGGAATCTTCGAGGTAAGTTATTCCATCGACTCGCTACAATCTAGTAGATAGATCTTGGCTTGTTTGTTTGTATGCGTAGAAATTTTTGTTTTCCATTCTACGAACCCCTACAAAGGGTATCGAGCCGTGTCAATATGTAGATCTCACAGACGAGTAGAACACAATGGTCATTGTGGGCATTGATGTTTTATTGTTGATTGCTTCTTGTGTACTTTGCATCTTGCGGTATGTTGGGATGAAGCGCCCGGCTAACCTTACATGACATCGTTCATGAGACTTGCTCCACGCTTGACATGCAACTTGTATTGCATAAGTGGCTTTATGGGTGCCTGCTTTCTCCTAGCATAGTTAAGATCCAATTTACAACGGGTGATTGACAATACTAGTATCAATGTTGTGGTTCTTGTTCGTAAGTTAGAACGACACTTATTGAAAGCCCCAAACCACGTAAAACATGCAAAGAAAATTAGAAGCGTCTAACTTTGTTTTGCAGGTGTCTTGTGATGTGATATGGCCATGATTGTGATTATATATGATGTATGCAATGTTCCTTATTGTAAGTAGGCAACCGGCAGGAGCCATATGGTTGTCTTTAATTTCTGTTAAGACCTGCGTGTCTATTCAAAGTAGTTGTAATAGTTGAAGCCGGTGGACGACAACCATGGAGAAGCATCATTGACCTTGATGCAATGTCGGTGATGATGGAGATCATGTCCGTGCTTGAAGATGGAGATCGGAAGCACAAAGAAGAAAGGCCATATCATATCACATATTATGAATTGCATGTGATGTTAATACTTTATGCATCTTGTATTGCTTAGTAGACGATGGTAGCATTATAAGATGATCCCTCATGCACATGAATTTCAAGTCATAAAGTGTTCACCCTTAGTTAGCACCGTTGCTAAAGCTTGTTGTTTCGAAGCACCACGTGATGATCGGGTGTGTTAGATTCCGAAAGTGTATACAACGTGGGCAAGCCAGGTTTGTTCATGCGGAAGCTAAGGTTTGATCTTGACGAGCCTAGCATGTATGCACATGGCCTCGTGAACACGGACCGAAAGGTAGAGCATGAGTCATATAGTAGATATGATGAACATGTTGATTGTTCGCCATTGAAGCTATATCAACTCTCGTGATGATCGATTTTGATGTGGTGGATTTGGTTCGTGTGATCACTAAAACAATGTGAGGGATATTGTTTTGAGGGAGTTCACCTAGATTAATTTAATTATTAATTAGAACTCAATTTATCATAAACTAAATCAAAGTGAATTTGCATAGTTGTTGTAGTCATTGGCATCCGCTACCACCTTGCGCTTAGTTATAATTGAGATGATAGAACTATAGAATTACGTTAGTTACTTTACGAACTGGTATCGTATTGTTTTGAAGTGTTAATCTAAAGTTTAAAAGTCCTATTGCAAACTTTCAGTAAGTTCCGGTTACTCCATGAAGTTTAATAATTAGTATTAAATCAAGAGTAACCATTCCAAGTGTTAGTATATAAGTATCATGTTTGTCTCCATGATTCTTGATATTCAAAGGATTCTCTTAATATCAAGGTTATCTAGTATCTGAAAGAGTTGTTTCAGAAACCATGATGTGTGGAAGATATTGTGATATCTGAAACGAAGTTTTGGTTGCAACATGATAGAGTATAATATGGCAAAAGTCATGTTCCCATATTTGATGAGAATTTGCAAAAGGTTGGAGACACTAGTTATCCTAATCCTCCAAAAGGTTTTGGAGAGCAACATTATACTTGCGATTCACCGTTACAAGCTAAAAGTAGCTTGATCATGGCATGATGAGGGTGAATATTTGATGTAGGTAAAATGTTTACTACACCAAGAGATTACTAAAGAAAGGAATTTGAAAAGAACACCAAACATTTGATAATGGTGATCTACTTCAAAGTGCAAGTCCAAAGACATTGGTATTTAACTATACACGCTTTGGACTATGTGTCATATGTATGACTCCACTATTGATGTTGATAGATTCTTTCAAACAGAAAAAGGAAATACTGAAAGAGAATCTCATAAATATATGGCAGAAAATAAAAGACTAGAATTGTTCAGTTTAAGTATATAGATGATATACATGTTATGGCTATATTCTTTGCTTATTAAACACTGTGGTTCTTAAGTATTTGATACTGAATTTGTTGGTGTGAATCGTCATACGAAACAACACAATTCATGAACTACAATGGCCTAAGTAACTAGCAAAAGAATATGTGATGATGTTCATCGAGAACAAATAAAGGGTTATTGTGTTGCTCGTTAAAACATCAAAGCTTGCCTTCAAGATTTGTTTTATCAGGTATTATGAGAACAAAAGGGTTGTTCAAATAATTTCCGTAATCCATAAAAGATGGATGATTCACAAATCTCGTTGGAGAAATCACATCCATAAAACTAGTGCTAAAATGTCGAAAGACAAATTGATTAAAAGATCACTTAGGAAGTGGCATCGCAGCAGTTTAAATTATATTGAAAGAAAACATGAAGAAACTCCATATGGATGGAATTTTGGAGTCTATTTGATTTTGATCAAATGACGCTTGTGAAACTTTCCTAGAGATAATTAAAACTTCGTTCATAGGCCAAAAGGGAACGAATGACTAGCTTATTGGAACTTGTACATATTGTTGTACGGAATCCATTATGTGTAGTCAAGAGCGATGGATTTCAACTTCATATGCTTTCTCCAAAAAAATTTGAGTGAATATATGCATATTTACTTAATAAGGATGAAGTGTGAAATATTTGAAAAGTTCAAAGATTTTCAAGATGAAGTGCAAAATCATTGTAACAAGAATATAAATAGTTTATGATAAGATCATAAAGGAAGATATTTGAGTTACAAGTTTAGCATAATACCTAAGATTTAAGGAATCGTTATGTGGATTTGCATTTTCCCGAAACACCATAAGAGTATGGAGCGTTCGAGATATGTAATTAAACCTTGTTTGACATGGTAAGATCGAAGGTGTAATTCATAAAACTGCCATTATATTTTAAAGATTAAAAGCTTTAGAGATTACCGTTTTTCCACTGAAAAGAGCTTCATCATAATCCATTGAATTGACACCATATAAAGTTATGGTTTGGGATAAAACCCAAGTTGTCCTTTCTTAAACATTGGTATGCTATGCATAAGAAAGATGTGTGCAACCAAAGTCGGATGAACCTGTCTTTGTATAAACTGTTAAGTATTCCTCCATAAACACCGGAGACAAAAGTGTTTGTTGCTTAGAACGTCAAGTTTCTTTGAGAAGGAATTTTTTGTGAAAAGTTAAGTGGGAGGACAATAGAACTTTTATAAGGTTAAAAGAACCTTAGCTATATGTGCAGAGTTGCGCAGCGCCGAAAAGTGTTCCGGAGGCAGCAACAATGCTCATGGCTCACGTGCCTCAAAGGTTGTGGTCACAGAGATCTAAGTTCCTATTGAAACAAGTAGGTCGGGTAAACAATCAAATACCAAGATTTGAGGGTTGAATCATTATTTGAGAATAATGAACCGACTACATGCAAAGAAGCAATGATGGGCCCTGACTCCGTAAATGGCTTTAAGCCATAAAATCCGTGATAGTTCCATACACGAGAAATCAAGTTCTTAACTTGAAAGACCCTCGAGAAAGGTGTAAGACCTTACAATTGTGTTTGGATCTATAAAGAAATAGACATGGATGTTTCATCTATGAAATGGTCGACATGTTGCGAAAGAGTTCACAACAATGTTCAAGGGTTGACTATGACAAGATTTGATCTTTCTTAGCGATATTTAGTCTAGACGGATTAATGTAGCAACCACGACATATAATTTTGTTATGTGTTGGATAAACAAAAACAAGTTCTTCTAATAGAAGGGTTACCTAGGACGTGTGCATGACATGGTCCAAAGGGTTTTGTTAAATTCAAGGGATGCTAAAAACATATGCAAACTTCAATGGTTGAAGTAAGCATATGGAGTTGGAATCTTCACTATGATGAAACCGTTAAAAGAGTTTAATTTCATCGAGACAATGAAGATGCTTGCATTTGCAAGAAATTAAGTGGGAGCGCTAAGACATATTTCTAATACATTATGTAGAAGACATATTGTTGATTGGAAGTGATGTATCTTTTATTAACACAAGATAAGAATTTCATCTCGATGAAAGACTTAGAAAAACCAAATAATTGGCATCAATAGACGCCAATATGGTTGTGCTGAAGTACATAGATGAGATATTGAATGAGTTCAATATAGAAACTACAAGAAAGGTTCTTGTCGCACGTAAAGGATTGAATGAGTTCAATATTGATGATATATTCAAGTGTATTGACACAGGTAAGTGAAACAAAGATTCAAGTATAGATTGATACTTGGTGTATGAAATCACAAAGAATATTTATATCAATCATACCGTGATATGTACAATCCAGATATGTCCTATGCTCTAAATGTTATGAGCATATACCGAATAATTCATAAGATGATCATTGGACAATAGTAAGGATATTCTTATGATCTTTTGGAAGAACTAAGAGTATATTATTTGTAGAAGTGACAAATAGATGGTTAGTTCATTGTAAAAGTACTACATTGATACTAGTTTTGTCACAAAATACAAATTAAGTTTATCTCAATCTAAACTAAGGGTGGCACAATATAATGGAAAGTAAGTTCCATAATGGATTTGGATGAGTTCCAAAGTGAAGACATTGTGACAGATACTACAACAAAAGGCTAAGTATATGACTGCTATAATAGCAGCTAAAGAGGGCATTTGTGTCAAGTAGTTTGTTATCAAACTAGGTGTAGTTCACGGGATAATACTATGAAGATATATTGTGCGACAATATTATCAACATGTTTTAACCCCAAAGAACTAAAGGTCACACCAAAGGACCAAATTTGTGCGAAGCCATCTCATTAGAGAATGAGTGATGCGAGAGACGCAAATACATGCAATTACACACGGACCGAAGTGTCGGATCCGAGATCGTTGACCACTAGCAATCGTGTACATACAACACCGGAAAGCCATAGGTGTTATATACACAAAGGTTTGAAACTAGATTATTGACTCTAGTGCAAGTGGGAGATTGGAGATATGCCCAAGAGGCAATAATAAAGTGGTTATTATCATATCTTCACACTTATGATAAATGTTTACATACCATGCTATAATTGTATTAACCGGAAACATTAATACTTGTGTGATTTGTAAACTAAAATAAGAGTCCCTAGTAAAGCCTCTTGTTAAACTAGCTTGTTGGTTAATATATGATCATGGTTTCCGATCATGAACATAGAGATGTTATTAACAAGGTCATATCATTAGGAGAATGATGTGATGGACATACTCCTATAGTTAAGCGTAGCATAAAGATCAAGTCATTTAATATAGTTCATTTGCTATAAGCTTTACGATACATAGTAACCTAATTCCTTCGACCATGAGATCATGTTAATCACCATCACCGAAGGATGCTTTGATGACATCAAACACCACACCGAATCGGGTGGCTATAAAGGTGGCATTGAGTGTTCGGAAAGTATGTGTTGAGGCACATGGATCAAGAGTGGGATTTGTCCATCCATATGACGGATAGATATACTGGGCCCTCTCGGTGGAATGTCATCCAATTAGCTTGCAAGCATGTGACTGCTCAAGGGATCACATATAACGGAACGAGAAAAGAGTACTTATCGAACGAGGTTGAACTAGGTATGCAGAGATACCGACGATCATAACCTCGGATAAGTAAACTATCGTGAGACAAAGGGAAATTGGTATCATATGTAAGTGGTTCATTCGATCGCAAAGTAATCGTAGAAATATGTGGGAGCCATATGAATTTCCAGATTCCTCTATTGGTTATTGTTCGGAGAAGTGTCTCGATCATGTCCTCATAATTCACGAACCGTAGGGAGACACACTTAAGGATTCGACGTTGTTTGAGTAGTTATGGTATTATGAGAAAGAGACTGAATGTTGTTCGGAGTCTCGGATGGGATCCGGGATATCACGAGGAGATCCGGAATGGTCCGGAGAATAAGATTCATATAAGGAAAGTCCCGTTTCGGAGTTGGGGAATGATTCCGGTGTTTTCATCGGGAACATTCTAGAAGGTTCCGGAATTTCCGACACTCCGGGGGGAGGGGTACATGAATGTGTTATATCGAGTTGGTATGATTGCATCATGTACTAAGTGTCATCGCTGTACCAAATAGAGGGTTTAATCAAATCCTAGTTTGAAAAGTCAAACGGCTAGTTTGAAAAGTCAAACGGCTAGTTTTGGTAAAGAGGAGAAGGAGGTTTGATTGAAACCGAGTTGGGGAGGAGTTCCCTCCTCCAACCGGCGGCCCACCTCCAAGCCGAGTTGGGAGGGACTCCTCCCTGGCCGCCTCTCCACCTATAAAGGAGGCAGGCTGCCTCCTAGAACACAAGTTCCTATCCTCTAAATCTAAACCCTAGCCACAGCCTCCGGTTTAGAGCCGTTTTGGTTTAGAGCTTCTAATTGCCCTAGCCTTCGGTTTAGAGCCTTCTAATTGGTGTGTCTAATCCCTAGACCACTAAAGCCTCTCATACTCCACCGTACTCGCCCGCTTAAGGCCTCACGAGATCTCCCTCTACTTCCTACCACTACAGTCTGCCGGAATCGCGAGGAGAGTGCTACAACCTCCGTCATGGAACAAGGAGAGGAAGGTCTTCGCCGAAAATCGAACGGTGACCGATCGCGGAGCGCCGAACGCAGCTACCGGAAGGATCGTCTACGTGATCTTGAGATCGAAAGTGTACGACTACATCACCCACGAGAATCTGCTCCCGTTAACCGCTTTGGAATCTTTGAGGGTAAGTTATTCCATCGACTCGTTGCTACAATCTAGTAGATAGATCTTGGCTTGTTTGTTTGTATGCGACAGAAAATTTTTGTTTTCCATGTTACGAACCCCTACAAATTCTGCGAACGGCAGACAGTCTTCCCACTTAGATCCATATTCTAACACACATGCTCTCAACATGTCTTCGAGTATTTGATTTACTCGCTCCGCTTGTCCATCGGTCTGAGGGTTATAAGCGGTACTGAAATCTAGTCGGGTTCCTAAACCTTCTTGGACTTTCTTCCAGAATCTCGAGGTAAACTGAGTTCCTCAATCCGATACGATGTTCTTGGGGACTCCATGCAAACTAACAATTCTAGCGATGTATAACTCCGCTAGCTTCGAACTCTGATATGTGGTCTTGACCGGTAAGAAATGGGCGACTTTGGGCAATCTGTCCACTATGACCCAGATAGAGTCATTTACCCTACTAGAAGTAGGCAATCCGGTGATAAAGTCCATTCCAACAGAATCCCATTTCCATTCCGGAATCTGCAATGGTTGTAGAAATCCAGCAGGTCTTTGATGTCCAGCCTTGACTCGCTGACATATATCACACTTGGCGATATAGCTTCCGATTTCTCTCTTCATCTTATGCCACCAAAATTGCTCTTTCAAATCTTGATACATCTTAGTTCCTCCGGGGTGGATAGAATAAAGAGTATCATGATCTTCCTTCAAAATAACTTCTTTCAACTCAGAATCTGTTGGCACACAAAGGCGTCCTTTGTACCACAGAACTCCTTCTTCGTCTTCGGTGAATCCAGGTACTTTGCCTGTACCGATACGACGCTTGATTCCGTCGATACTAGCATTTCCTTTCTGCGCCTCTTTGATCTGGCTGATCAAAGTGGGTTGAAGTTCTATGATAGACAAAAATCCTTCACTCACTAATTCCATTCGGAAATCTTCCATCTCTTTGTGCAGACTTGGTTGCTCCTTCAAAATCATGGAGTTCAAACGGCACGGCAATCTGCTAAGGGCATCTGCTACCACATTGGCTTTACCGGGGTGATAGTGAATATCCAGATCGTAATCCTTGATTAGCTCAATCCATCTTATCTGCCTCATATTTAGCTCCTTCTGAGTGAATATATACTTCAGGGTCTTGTGATCCGAATAAATCTCACAACGATTTCCCATCAGGTAGTGCCTCCATGTCTTCAGGGCTAGAACTACGGCTGCGAGTTTGAGGTCATGGGTTGGGTAATTTTTCTCATGTTGTTTCAATTGTCGAGATAGATAAGAGATAACTTTGCCTTCTTGCATTAGAACACATCCAAGAACGATCTTGGATGCGTCATAATACACGTCAAAGGGCTTTGTGATATCCGGCATGATTAAGATTGGGGCTGAAATAAATCTCCTCTTGAGTCCTTGAAAACTCGCTTCACATTTGTCTGTCCATTCAAACTTCTTGTCCTTCTTCAGCAATTGGGTCATGGGTCTAGCGATACTCGAGAATCCTTCTACGAACTTGCGGTAATATCCCGCCAATCCGAGAAATGCACGAACTTGGGTTTGAGTGGTTGGGGGCTTGCCAATCTTTGACATCTTTCACCTTTGCAGGGTCAACGGCAATCCCTCCGGCTGATACAATGTGGTCGAGGAATCCTACCTCCTATAACCAGAATTCACATTTGCTAAACTTGGCATACAACTGATGCTCTCTAAGGGTTCCAAGAATGGTCCTTAGGTGTAGCTCATGTTCTTCTTCTGATTTGGAATAAATCAGAATGTCATCAATGAAAACAACGACAAACTTATCCAGGAAGTCCATAAAAATCTTATTCATGAGATTCATGAAATAGCAGGGCATTGGTTAATCCAAAAGACATGACAAGATACTCGAATAATCCATATCCGTGGTAAAGGCGGTCTTGGAAATATCCTCTCAAGGAATCTTGAGTTGATGATAGCGTTCTAAGATCAATCTTAGAAAACACCTTGGCACCGTCAACCGATCAAACAAATCTTCTATCTTGGGCAAGGGTACTTGTTCTTGATAGTGAAATCATTCAACTTCCGATAATCTGCACACGTATGTTACCTCCATCCTTCTTGTCCACAAATAAGACAGTGATCTCCATGGTGGCGCACTTGGTTGAATTAATCCAATTTCCAACATGGAATCCAATTTCTTCTTGATTACGCTAGTTCGACGGGTTCATACTATAGGGTCTCGGCTATGGGTCCTATTCCGGATTAGTTCAATGATAAACTCGATATCCCGATCCGGGGCATACTGGCAAAACATCCGAAATACATCGGGTATTCACGACTATCTGGACTTGGTCAATGGTAGGTTGGGCTATACTCTTGTTGCACTTGAATTGACGAGGTAAGGTTTCATATGTGCTCGATCGATATTCCTCAGATCTTGGTCATGGTGATGGCTTTCTTGGCAAATCAATCAATCCTTTATGTTTGGACATCCAATTCATTCCTAGTAATACTTCCAAACCTTTAGTTCCGAGTACTATCAGATTAGCATAAAAATCTATGCCATGGATTCGGATAGGGACGACTTTGCAAATTTGCCTAGCCTTGGTGGTTGAACCGGGAATTTGGACGATCATAACATGCTTCAGTTTTGTTGGTTCAATCTTACTAGTGCAGGAAAATTCTTCGGTGACAAATGAATGCGATGCACCCGAATCAAACAACACTCTAGCAAGTACTGAATTAATAGAAAACATACCAAGACGACGCCTAGCGCTTCGAGCTTCTTCAAAGATGCATGAGAAAAAGACGGCGCTATGTTGAGCGAATTCCCTAGGGCAAATCTTCTTCCAGGCTGAACACGACGCTACTGCTGAGATGGGGCATTTACATTGGGGGTTGCGGCATTCTTCTTGTTGGGGCACTCGTTGGAGTAGTGACCCTTATTTCCACAGTCATAACAAGTCACTTGCGACCTGTCCTTTGTCAGAACAGCACAACATTGCTTCCACCACGGGCGATGTTGGTGTGGCAGCATTGTTGTTGGTGAACTTGGGTGGTGCACGGTTGAAATTGTTAGAGTTTTGGGGTTGTTGTGATTTCCTCCCGCCTAGGGTTTCCACGATTGGGATAGGTCTGACGGTTCATCGGGGTCCGTTGGTTCTCGGGCAAATCGGAGATGGGTTAGGCGATACTTTGGGGTCCGATGGGTTCCCGGTTGATGCATCATGCGACGCTATGGTTCTCATTGGCTTGGTTGATCTTTCCTTCCATATGGATGGCGAGTCGAAGGGCTTCAATATCAGCAAAGGTGATATTGACTAACACAGTCTGCATCTCATCGTGCAGACCATTCAGAAATCTTTCCTTCTTCTTGGCTTTAGTGTCGATCTCATCCGGGGCATACCTAGCTAATGACAAGAATTTGTCACGGTATTCCACTACGGTCATCCGTCCTTGCTTCAGTTCTCTGAACTCATCTCTCATCCTCTTGATCAAACCTGGTGGCACATGGGTTCTGCTGAACTTGACTTTGAATTCCTCCCAGGTCATCATCTGTCCTCCGGTCATTGCACGAACGCTGTTCCACCATGCTCTGGCATCTCCGGCTAGATAGTGGGTGGCGAACAGAACTTTCTCGTTGGCTTCCACTCCGGCGACTTCTAGGTTGTTTTCCATGGTTTGCAGCCAATCATCGGCATCTAGGGGCTCTTCCGACTTAGTGAAAACAGGTGGGTTGGTGTTCTAGAAATTCTTAAGCTTAGATCCATGGTTGTCCTGATTTCTGTGGCCTTGATTGTTGTGGGCTAGCTGGGCTATCTGTTGAAGGGTGGCTAAGTTGGCTTGACGTTCGGCTCTTTCAAGCGGTCAAGAACCAACCAACATTTGCAGGATCTGCAACATCGGGTCCGGGAATGAACCACTTCCTCCGCGTGGCATCTGAAGATTGAGATAGATCATGAGAAAAAAGGGAAATTTCTAAGGTTCTGGGACTTTGAAAAGTTTTTAAAGTTTGACTCAGATTTTCTAGCAACTTGCTTTTCATTCATTCATTCACACGATACAACACACACCACAAAACAAGAAAAACAGATGGTTTTAAGAACCATTCTAGAAACTACGATACAGTGGGACCGAATACTACTCACTACGCTAGTGCTCAAGTGCTACTACTCCTTGGAGTCGGTGTAGTCGTCATCCTCATCATCGTCGTCGTCATTGATGAAGGCGAAATCATCCTCATCGGTGAAGAAGTCCATAGCCTGATCCTCTAGAAAATCATCATCATCGCTGAGATAAGAGTAGGGGTCTCCACGAAGATCCTCTCCGGCATTCTCCCTTTCCTCCAACTGCATGTCTCTCTCGTGGATGGTCTCCTCCAAATCCGAGATACGGTGGCGAAGACAAGCAATGATGCGCTCCTTCTTATCGAGCTGGCGGCGACGAGACTTGCAATCTTTTGCTAGCATGGCGATGGTCTGATCCTTCGTATTGATGATGGCGGACTTGTGGTTGGAGTAGTCACGACAATTATCCAACTCCTGCTGACGATCGTACATCATGAAGCTAAGGTGGTCCAACTGAGTCTTCAGCTCGTGGTGGTATGGGGCTTCCAGTGGCTGTCCATTAGCATCACGCCTTGGGCAAAACTCAAAGCGGGTACCCTTGATCTGGTTGATACTCTGCCCACACAGACGGGCAAGAGCTTCCTGCATGGCCCTGGCAAGTCCATCGAGCCAGTTGTTCTCTCTTAAGGTGAATTGAATTCCCTCCGCAGTGGGAGGTTCAATCTTTCCTCGGAGACTTGCAACAATTAGCCACTGCAGATCTTCTCCTCCTTGATCATTGAGCTGAGCTCCGAAGAATCACCATACTCGATGTCGGATAATCAATCCTAACCTTTCAATTACACGCCCTAGTATAAGCACCTCTCGTGTGAGTTTGGCCTCCCAACCATGACCAACTTTCATCTTGGATACTGCACAGGTGGACAATCTCCACAAGGTAGCCTCAGCTCAGACCTTGGCCATGAGGGAACTAATACTAAGGTATATAAGTTTTCAGTCAAGCCCTACCCAATTTTCGGGTATTGTGGTTGTAAGGTAAAATTGGAATGGTATCGCATCTAGACAACCATCAGTTTTATAAAGGGCTAAGGCTCATGCCTCAACATTTTCATCACCAAAATCATCTGGTGTTCAGAAACACATGTCAAAACATTTAAATAGAATGATCCATCATTCCAAGGTTTTCATAACCATTTTCACCAAGTATTCCCATCTTAAAGTTGATCAAGTTTTATGCTTAGCACTAGCATCTACAAGTGGGGGTAAGTACTAAAGAGGGGTGGTAAACTAGTGGAGTTTAACTAAGTTCAATCTCATGCTTTAGGATGACATAAAGATTATCTAGCTTAGGCCAAATTTTATGCTCTTTATGCAACCTTCAATTATCTCTCTAGAATCTACAATTCACTTAAGTAAGCTCTAAGTACTAGCTTTGATAAAGAAATAAAGTATAAAGCTTGTAAGTAAAACTAGGAATAGGGTTATCAAGTGGGTATAACCACATATGCTTAAGGCATATGGTTGGCATGGTAAGGCTTGCTAAAGTATAATATCTTGCAAGTGTTAGCTTGCACATTCAACTAGTATTATTAGGCTTGCCTTGTGTAGAGCAGTGGTTGAAGTTCTCCTCGGCTTCTTTTTCGTAGTATCCTCCTTCTTCATCGTATCCTTGGTCGGTACTAGCGTCTATAAATAAATATGAGGTACACAATCACCAAACAATACTTAACTATTTTCAATCATCACACAAAAGGGTCCTATAGATGATCTAGCATCATCACTAACATTACAAGATTAAAGCTTGGTTTAATTTCTTTTATTTTTAGAAAAGTAATTTCTACTCCTTGAAAAACTACTTAAGATTTAATATTCTCCAAACCAAACATGGGATAATGTTGACACATGTCATCACCACATATTTCAGTTTACGGGAATGTGATTTAAAGTGGTGTCACAATTTAATAAGATTTAAACTTTTTATTTTAAATAAAAATAAATGACTAGAAATGCCTATGTGGCATCCTTTTATTACTTGGACATTATTTCTGTAAGTAAACCCATATATTTTTATATATTATGAAAGGTATGATCAATTGTGATTTTTGAGAGTTGGAATCAACTCAAAAGCTATTATGGTTTAAATTTGAAAAATGTTTGAGTGGTCCGCGCGGCGGCGAACGGGCGTGTCTGCGGGGTTGCTGGGACGGTGGTGATCACGTATGCACGCGGCAAGGGCGGCGCGCAGTCTGTGGGCGTCTGTCGAGCGTGGCGCACGAGGCGCGCTCACAGCATGGTTGCAGAGTAGCTTGGCATGGTCTGTGCGTGTTGGTGCTAGCTTGCTCCCAGACAAGGTTGGCACGGCTAGTTCTTCCTCTAGCCTGTTGTCCACACTGGGATGACATGGGTGCTCTCGGCTGTTCACCATTGATGACATTGGCGAGCTCACAGTGGTGCTAGTGATTAGTTAAGTTTGTTAGATGATCTACTAAGGCTAGTGGTGTCCAGAGAGGGAACAAGTTTGGCCCAAAACACTGCACAATATAGTGTTTTGATTTTGTTTGATTTGCATCTGCAAGGTGTTTGATGAAATGGCCGCATAAGTTCAAGTTTTGAATTTTGAAAAGATTTTTGGTGGGTGTGCTAGGAATGTGCTGGTGAGTCTGTGGATGCTTGGGTTTTGAAAGTTGAGATTGTTTGAGTGGTTTTTGAAAACGTGGGATCTTCCCATATGATATAGATTCAATTTTAAACGGTCATTTAAACTATGTATTTGAATGTTGCTGGATGATCACAAGGTGGGCCTTGGTACTTTGTTATGAGTACTATCAAGGGGTGTAAAGATCCAAACAAGTTTCTGTTAAGTTTTGAAAGTTAGAGACAACCAAAGTAGGCATGGGATTTAAATTGGCCAAAGTGACCATTCCCTTATTTTGTTTGTTTTGATTTATTTGTCTTTGGGAAAAGTGTGGGGATTGTTTAGATGATGTTTATTTCACCTAAGAATCCTTTTACAAGCAAATAAACACACAAGCAAGGTAATTCAAAAAGAATCCAAATTGGAATGCATACACATATGCATGCTTTCATATTTTTAATTTGAAAAGTTTTTGTTAACCCTAAATTTGATGATTAAAGTTTGATGATCCAAGTTTAGTATTTTTGGGATGTTACACTATCCTACCCGGTTTCACCGGAACGGGGAGTTTCCCCCTTATATAAGTCCAAAACCTTAGCTTTAGGTTACAGCGCACGCATGCGAAGGGGACACATGCACCCGGGGACTAGGTTTTGCATGTTTCAACATAGCACCACACTTCCATGCAAGTGATAGGTCCACATGCAAGTCTTTGAGGTATTCCGACGCCCCGGAGTGTGGTCTGCTGTGGAACCCTGATCTGTGGGCATCGGACCGTCTACCCCCCCTAGGCGTCCCTCTAACAGGGGTAGCCCGGCGTAGCACTCTCTTGTTTTGTGTTTGTTTAGGTCAAATGATGATGTAAAACCATGTTGCTTCACAAGGGGAGGGCACTATCCTACCCGGTTTCACCGGAACGGGGAGTTTCCCCCTTATATAAGTCAAGAACCTTAGCTTTAGGTTACAGCGCACGCATGCGAAGGGGGACACATGCACCCGGGGACTAGGTTTTTCATGTTTCAATATAGCACCACACTTCCATGCATGTGCTAGGGCCACATGCATGTCCTTGAGGTATTCCGACGCCCCGAAGCATGGTTTGTTGCGGAACCCTGATCTGTGGGCATCAGATCGTCTACCCCCCTAGACGTTCCTCTGACAGGGGTAGCACTCTCTTGTTTTGTGTTTATTTAGGTCGTATGATGATGTAAAACCATGTTTATTCAAAAGGTGAGGGCACTATCCTACCCGGTTTCACCGGAACAGGGAGTTTGCCCCTTATATAAGTCCAGAACCTTAGCTTTAGGTTACAGCGCACGCATGCAAAGGGGGACACATGCACCCGAGGACTAGGTTTTGCATGTTTCAACATAGCACCACACTTCCATGCATGTGCTAGGGCCACATGCAAGTCCTTGAGGTATTCCGACGCCCCAGAGCGTGGTGTGCTGCGGAACCCTGATCTGTGGGCATCGGATCGTCTACCCCCCTAGACGATCCTCTGACAGGGGAAGGCCGGAGTATCACTCTCTTATTTTGTGTTTGTTTAGGTCATATGATGATGTAAAACCATATGAATGGGGATAGATGCACCCGGGGAAAGAGATGGAGACTGCTATCTGGGCGGTACAAACAACTAGAATAGGAGTACAAATAATATATATCAACATTAAATTATTGGGAGTAATTAATAAGTTAGTATAAAATATATGTCTAAGATTAAATGGAAAAATAAATTTGAAGGGATAAGCCCAACCAAACCCTGTAGTATACAAACAATGTAAGGCGCATCAAAAAAAACTGTATGGCACAGCCCACCCAATTCAGGCGCGCGTGTGTGTGTGTGTGGTGGGGGGGGTCACGTGGCGTATAGGGCTACGCCGACGGCCCGACCGTCGGCACAGCTTCACCACCAAACGGCGTTTGCGTCGCCGTGTCTGAGTCGTGTCTACGCCGAGGGTCACAAGTGCGCCGAGGGTCACCGTCGGCATATCTTTCTTGACTACACCGACGGTTTGGCTGTGCCGAGGGCCACCGTCGGCACATGTTCTCGCCCGACGGCCGGCGTGGGGCCTGGCCTGGGGAGGCAGCTACGCCGACGGCCCCGACATTTGGCCGTCGACGTAGCATACCGGCCATCGGCGCCTACAAAATTTCCTGTAGTGAATGGATGATGTGGTGGCAAGCCAAGGGTATACAAACTTGAAAAGATCATGCCCTGCTGTCTTACTAGATATCTTTGAGAGAGCAACAAAGTCTCGCAAAATTTAGTGCACTCATACCGAGTTAAATTTAGAATAATTACCTTAATTGAGTTGTAGCATCTGAGATGAGGTAGTCTTATCCTTGACTTTACACCTTTTAGAGATATTTTGGAAGAGCAACCTAGGGTTGTCATGTCTTTTAGTTTTCAGAGGTGATTTTTATTTCTTTCGGTGGTTTCTAGAGGAGAACGACTTCCATCCATTGCATGTATGTTGTCTCGTTTGATCATATGAAATTATGAATCTTCACTAGTTTGCTAGTTTCTTTTTCTAGCGTTTGTGATATACTTTTCTTTGTCAAGAAATTAGCGTTTGTGATCTACTACTCCTTGACTATATCTATTTAATGTGGGAAACTATTGATTTTTATCAGCTATGTTTGGGAATGGATGTGCTACTGCAAAGATACCCTTACAAAGGAAGGATAAGTGCTAGATTTCGGTTAGAGGACGGCTCAGTTGAAATGGTTTCCATACATTATCAGTTGACCCCAAAAATGTGAAATTAACAATCATCAGACTCGTGTGCCATTTGAAAGGTACTTATCACTGTGGACGAGATCTGCGCTGGTAGAATCATAGTATATTCAGTTGGTCTTCTGTTCATGGATCGTGGTCGTAGGGGGTGTTTTATGGGCCTTATTATGGCCTTATGTGAAGAAAAGTGTAAGACTAGGTTGAACCAGATATTACAAAATGCTATGGAGGCAAATCAAATTCCTTGTCTCTGAATATTATTTTCATGTGAAGACGTGCGCCTCATTATGTTTAGCAATCTGAGGCAAATGAGAAATATGGTTCATGAGTTATGTTCTGTTGGTACGTAAGTCTTATTAATATGCGCAGCAGTTCCTTCCAGGTTCGTACATCTCTTAACATGCTACATGTTTGACTAATTTTCTCTTAGATGCATGAAAGTTTATGTTTTTTTCACTAATTGCTTGACGACTAGATTGATTTGGTAATTTATTTTGTAGAACAACATCAATGTTCCTTGTGTGCTTTCTTTCTTTGTTGTTAATTTTTTCCAAGTTGCTGGTTCTGTGTAGATGGTAAGCAGACGCAATAGAATATACCCAGGATGCAAAAAATGAACTTCTTTGCTGCATAATCCATATTTTTTATTTATCTACTATCTAAGTGTTCTCTGCATTTCAGTAGTTGTATTGTTTAGTTCTGACCTTAAACTTGCCATGCCTAAGTTTAGGCTTGCCACAATTTCTTAGTTGAGTGTTTGGTTGGTTGTCACAGTTGTGGCATGTCACGTTTTACTATTCACATGGACTACATATGATAGACTCAAAATTTCCACAACTTGGCATAAGTATGGTGCTAGTTCTTTCACGCACACTTTGCCAAAGCTCAATTGTGGGAAAGTTAAATTAGTTCCAAATACGTAAACATGTTCATTATCTTTTTCTTGTTGAACAGTAGGGAGAAACATAGGGTGTGTATGTTCTAATACACAATAAAGTATAGAATACATTACAGAGGATTTACAAGGACATGTATAAAGTACTGCTGCATTTGAATGAACAGAGAAGTTATTCTTAGGAATTCAATCTATGTAACTCCTGGAATTCAAACATGGCAATATGGCATTTTACTAGAAGTACACACACAAAAATCCCGGATACTAGCATTTGCAGGCCCTGAGCTCAGCCGTTCAGCCTGCATATGGGTGTATGCTTTTCTACTCGCATCCCTCTTTTCTGTTCACTAGGGTAAATTTAGACACAGCTTATTGCCAATTATAATATTCAAGGTAAGACATCATTTTACATTTATTTTGTATTATTATTATCATGTGGAGTAAAAAGAAAAAGCTGTTGTATCTTTAAAATAAGATTTTTTCGATAAAAATAAGATGCAGGTCTATCTTTTCTGAATAGAAGAACAACTAATGTAATTTTGTCTTATTAGATGAAGGCGACTGAAGCTGCAAAATGATTTTCATACTATCCTTACTTGTTTAAACCTGTATGTGATTCATTGGTACCTGATCTAAATGCTGGTGGCTTTGGCTCTTTTTGCTACTTGAAGATCGACCATGGTTCAAAATCTTCACTCCTGTTCCATTCCTTACATTACGCAGCAAATCGGAAATCTTATCATTGAACTGCTATCTTAGTAGATATCTTGGAGAGAGCAACGTCGTCTCACAAATTTTGGTGTGCTCGTCCGGAACGAGATCCTCTGACTTAGAGCAAACTACTGCAGAGGGACGTTGTCGATTTTGGATCGTTGGATACCCATCCGATGGCAGTAGCTGGAACGTACCGTGGCGTCGGCCCAAAGCCTAGCCCAACGATCAAGAGACGGGAAACAGTGCTATGTCGTTCCCTCGCCGTTGGGAAAGCAACCATGGAGTCGCTGACGCTCCGCACATCGTCGTTAACAGCCTCGCCGCAGCTCCACCTAACCAGCCAGAGCTTAATCTCTCTTGCTGTTTCAAATTCAGTAGTATGATTTTGCCTCGGTGACCTCAATCTCTCTTGCCGTTTCAAATTTAGTTAACAGCAGTGACTAGGTTGGACAGTTCCTGCACTTTTGCAATTTTTGCACTTCTGTTTATGCACAACGATTCCGTTCCAAGTTCAGTTAAAGATGGTGTGGCCGGACTCGCCATCTTCCTCTTGGCAACGACGCCAGCATGGGCAACGACAGCGGCGGCATGGACAACGGCGGCGGTAGTACAAGTCCGGCTCGCTGGCATCGGAAGGTTGGGGGAAGGGGAGGCGGAGGTGCGGACGCATGCAACCTGCCAGTTGCGGCCGACGGCGATGCGCGGAGCGTCAGCGACGGCGAAGGAAGGAGATGGGTTGTTTTCCGTCTCCCGTTAGTTGGACTGGGCTTTGGGCTGACGACACGTTGTGTTTACTGAAGTTTGAGCTGCTACCATTGGATTGAAATCGAGCGATCCAAAATAAACTACTTCCCTCTGCAGTTGTTTGCTCTAAGTCAGAGGATCTCGTTACGCTCGTCCCAGGTCAAATTTAAAATAGTTAGCTTAATGGACATGTAGGACCTGAGATGAAGTAGTCTTATCCACTCTCAACTTCTCCCCAGGTAGTTCCCAGTGTTTGGCATTTTCCATACTTGGTGGGTGGATGCAATATCAACAATTTCGCTCATGGCTTTACACTTTCTAGAGATCTTTTGGAAGAGCAATCAAGGTTTTCATGTGCTTTAGGTTTCAGAGGCCAAATGGGGCTCTTTTAGTGGCTTTTGGAGGAGAGTGAGTCCATCTTTTCCATGTAGCGGGTTGTTCATCCTATTATATGAAATTATGAATTTTCAGTAGTTCACTTTTTTCTTCTAGTCCAATTTGGTCTTGTACTTTTCTCTATCTTAAATATTTAAGGTGGGAAATATTTGGATTTTCAGTTACTTTTGGGAATGTATGTGAGTGCTAGATTTCAGTCAGAGAAACTGCTAAGTTGAAATGGCTCCCTAACATGATCGGTTGACCCAGCAAAGACAGATTTAACAATCATCAGACTTATGTGCCATTTGAAAGGTACTTATCAAAGAGGGCGAGATCTGCGCAGGTAGAATTATAATATGTTCAGTTGGTCTTCTGTTCATGGATCATGTTCGTTGGCGGTGTGTTATGTGCCTTACTATGGCCTTATGGGAAGAGAAGTGTGACAAGATTAAATCAAACTACTTGTCACAGTTGGGCTTGCCAGACTTTACTATTCACATGATGAAAGGATACGGATGTCGCCTAGAGGAGGGAGGGGGGGGGGGGGGGAATAGGCGATTAAAACATTTTCTAGAGTGGCTCGACAAAGACGGAATAAAACTAGTGTTTACTTTGTAAAGCACAACTTAGAAACAACTAAGGTTTACCTATGTGCACCAACAACTTATGCTAAGCAATACACACAACAAAGTGATAGCAAGATATATATTACTTCAAGCACGAAGGCTATCACAATGTAAAGTGCATAAGTAAAGAGCTCGGGTATAGAGATAACCGAGACACGCGGGGACACCGATATTTTACCGAGTTCCTCCCAACATGGAGTACGTCTCGTTTGGAGAGGGGGTGGTATCAAACCACCAACGCCACAAAAGGTCTCCCTTATTCTCCGGTAAATCTCACCCCAACGGGATCGATCCACGCTTCCACTATCGGTGCACTTGTCGGTGGCAACCGAAACCTCTCACAAGGTTGGGGCACAACTCCACAACTTAATTGGAGGCTCCCAACAAATGCCACAAAAGGATACAATGCCACCAAGGCCACAAAACCGTCTAGGGTTCCAAGAACCCAAGAGGGACAAGCTCCAATGAGCAATTCAAACCAAATCCTCCAAGGAGAACTCAAACCGATGCAAGAAATGCAAATGGCAAGAAGACCACAAAGATGCTCAAATCCCTCACTCTCAAGTTCCAACAAAGCTACTAAAGCTATTGGGGGAACAAGAGAGGAGGAATCAAAGAGAGACATAAAATCCTCCAAAATCTAGATTCCCAAAGATGCACTCACAAAGAGATGAATCGGTTAGGTCAAAACGTGGGGCTAGATCTCCTCTCTCTTCCACTCAAATATGGGCAAGAATCATCGGAGGGAAAAGATTAGACAAGCTTTAAGATCTAGAGCAGTGTGGACAACGTTTAGCCTAATAGATAATAGAGGAGTTGTCTAAACTAAAAACGGGCAAAGCTTAAATAGATGGCCCAGAAAATCTAACCGTTGGGGCATAAAAACAGTCTGGACCGGTAGTACCGTTTTGAACCGGTACTATCCGATTACCAGCGCAAGGGAAAGTCAATGCATGCACAAACGGATAAGAGAGAGGCAGCAGCTGCGCATCTGGCCAGATCGAGCACGCGCGTAATTGGAACGAGCTAGCAGTGGCCCGCGGCATGTATGGCGCGTGCTGACGGCGGCGCATGCAAGCAGCAAGCAGCGGCAGTGCAGCGTGGCGGCAAGGCTCGCGTCTTGTGAGGTGGGGCAGGCGGGCAGGCTGCAGCGCGCAAGCGAGGCAGCAAGGGCTCAAGGCGAGGGAGCCAGCGGGGCACGCGAGCGATAACACACGCGGGAGTAGTGTTGGAGGCGGCGGCCCAGCGAGGGACACAAGCAGGGCAGGTGAGCGAGGTGAGATGGGCTAGCGCAAGGAGCTAGCTGGGCTAAAGGTGGCTGCCGGTACTACCGTCGCTGAGCGGTAATGCCGCAGACGGTAGTGCCGGCCTGGACTACCGCATGGGCCAGGAGTTGAGTAACGCGCTGCCAGGCGCGACCGATACTGGCCCACGGTAGTACCAGTCGGTCCAGCCAAACCTTTTTTTCTTTTTCTTTTTTAGACCGAATAAAGCAAAATACAAACTGTGATAACTTTTGATTGGTAATTCCGATTGACCTGATTCCAGTTGCGTTGGATAGAGGATGACAAGGGCTTCCTAATAAAAAGTGAAAATATTGGTTATCACCAAGTAAGAAAGTATCAAGTAATATAATGTGAGATACCTCACTTGGTGAGACACCATAAAACCGCATAGATCAAAATCGCAACAAGATATAAAAGAGAGATCCAATTTTGATGAACAAGAGCTTGGTATGGAGATTACCACAAGCTCTAAATCCTCACATGGATAAAACCAAATAGCAACCAAATACGATGATGCAAGTATGCAAAGGTTTGAGCTCTCTCCGAACGATGTGACCAAATTACTCATACGAGATCCCCTCTTGATAGTACGGTTATTTATCCTAAACCGGTCTCCTATACACAACAAGAGACCGACAAAAGAAAAAACCTTCAAGATTATACCTTTGCCTTGAGCATTCCACTTGAGCTCGATGTAGACGATCTTGCCCTTCTCAAGATGGAACGCCTTTCTTAATTCCTCATCATTGACTACGCATATTGAGCTTGCCCAACATATTTTCTTCGCATTTCATCGACCTTGAAGCCAACACATGCTCCAAGCGATGCCAATGAACAAATCCTACAAGTATAACTTAATACACACATTAGTCCATAACAATGTCATTAATTACCAAAACCACACATGGGGGCCCAACATGACTTGCATGTTATAGACTCGGTGTTTTTGCCACAAATTGGCGTTACTATGGTGCTACTTGTTTTAGACATTGTGCCAAAGCTTAAATATGGGGAAGTTAGCTTTGAACAAAACAAGTCCTTGTTAACACCTTTCTTATGGCTCCCATTGATCCATATCTTTGCATTCGTAGTCAAATTGTTCACGTATTTTTTGGGAGTACGTGAAGACGTACCTTAACTTAATAGAAGGCACTAAGACAGGTTCATAATTCCTACTGAACAGTATGGAAAACATACCGGGGTGTGTAATAAGGTAAATTAATGAAGTACAGAAGATTCTATAAAAAAAATGCTTATAGAGCACTGCTTCATTTGAATGAATTGAAAAGATTTCCTTAGAAATTCAATTTATAATTCATGGCATTCTAAACATGGCATCTAATTAGTACTACACACGAAGACAAAAACAGATGGATGTATGCTTTTCTACTCTCTTTTCTTCTTTTCTGTTCACCGGGGTACATTCAAACTCGGCAACTTATTCTTAATTTGATAATCAAGGCAATACATCATTTTGCATGTACTTTTATCATGATCTTGTTGATTAGAAAGGAAATACAGTTTTGTATCCTAAAAATAAAATACGTATAGTTTTATATCTTTCCTGAATATACTCTTTTGTACTTAGGCTGTACTTTTTTTTGTTGATCAAAATTAGGCTGAGTTGTAGTGCACACCGTCAGCCGTTGCCGGCAGAAGGCGGCCACGGGACAAGAACGGAAGAACCACTCCCGGCCTCGAGCCTTCTGCCGTTTTGGACTATTTCTCCTCCACTCCAGTCTACTCCATGGGCGCTCGAGACTGGGCTGGGTCACCGTCGCGGCCCAATGGGCCTCTATGTGTTTCATGGCAAGCATGGGCTGCTGCCTGGGAATGCGGAATATAGCGGCGCAGACCGGGAGACAGAGCTTTTCGTCAAACCCTCGCCCCCAAATCGGAAGCTCGCTCAAACCCTCGTCCCGGTTCCCGTCCGATCGCCGCCTGCCCACCTTCCCCCGCCTCGCCGCCATTCCCCGTTACCAGACCGCCTCACGCTTTCCCCTCCCCCTCCCCCAGCTCTCCCGTCGCCGTCGCCCTCAATACGCACCCCACCCCCAAAACTCCCACGATGGCGGCACTCCAGAGGCGGCCAACTGAAAGAATGCTATCGAGATGCACCCCAGCGACGGCGCGTGCCACACTCGCATTCGAGATCAATGGGTACAGCCTGTACAAAGGCATGGGCATCGGAAATTTCATCCGGTCCACCCCCGTCTCCGTTGCCGGGTACGAATGGTGCATCCGCTACTACCCTGACGGACCAACAGAACAGTTCAAGGACTACGTCTCGGTCTACGTCGAGCTCCTGAGCAAGTGCGCCTATGTAAGGGCGCTCTACGATTTCAGATTGATCGACCAGACCAGCGGGCTGTCCTCATCCGTGATGTCCTCGTCGTCGGGACCACCCTCGGTGCTGTTCAATAATTCCCTTGACATCGGTAGGGACACATCTGCATTCGGATGGAACCAATTCAAGTTGAGGAGCGAGCTGGAGGAGCCTGCGTTCCTGCAAGATGACCGTCTCATAATAGAGTGCGATCTCACTGTGATCAAGCAACCACTTGTTGTCGACACTAGGATATTCTTGGAGGACCAGATGCCACCCTCAGACCTGTCACATAATCTTGGGAAATGGCTAGAGACGGCAGAGGAAGCAGATGTAACATTCATTGTGAAAGGGGAGCGTTTCCCTGCGCACAGGATGGTGCTTGCAATCCGGTCACCAGTCTTCAAGGCAGAGCTCTATGGGCCAATGAGGGACAAGTCGAGACACGACATAACTGTCCAAGACATGCAGCCTGCTGTTTTCAAGGCATTGCTTCACTTCATCTACACGGACTCCTTGCCTTCCATGGAAGACCTTGATGATGCCGAGAATAATAAAGAGATGGTTAAGCACTTACTGGTGGCTGCAGATCGGTATGCACTTGAAAGGTTGAAGTTGGTGTGTGAAGGCATTCTTTGCAAAAGTCTTGATGTGGAATCTGTTGCGACCATGTTAGCTCTAGCTGATCAGCATCAATGCAGCAGGCTCAAAGATGCTTGTGCTGAATTTTTCACCTCGTCAAATACACTGGATGATGTGGTGGCAAGCCAAGGGTATGTGCACCTGAAACGATCGTGCCCTGCTCTCTTAGTTGATATCTTTGAGAGAGCAACGAAATCTCGCAAAATTTAGTGGGCTCATCCCGGGTTTAATTTGACTTGTAGAACCTCAGATGAAGTAGTAATATCATCCCGGATTAAGTTTGACTTGTAGAACCTGAGATGAAGTAGTCTTATCCTTGACTTTTCACTTTCGAGAGATATTTTGGAGGAGCAACCAAGGCTTATCATGTCCTTTATAGGTTATTTGGGGTTGTTTTGGTGTCCTTTAGAGGAGGAGAATGAGTCCATCGCTTGCTGTAATGATTCGCTCATCCTAATGATATGAAACTATGGATCTTCACTAGTACACAAGTTTCTTTTTCCTAACATTGTGTCATCTTTTGCTTTTCTCTAATGAATGTGTGCTCTCGTCGATTTTTATTTTATTAAGGGGTTTTAAAAATATTGATAGGGATTTCTCTTTTTCTAAGGCAGAAACATTAGAATTTCTATCAGTTAATTCTTAGAATATATGTGCTACTGTAGTGGTGCACTTACTTGTGAAGTATAAGTGCTAGTTTTTTGTTAGGAAAGGATAAGTTGAAATGGTTTCCACAATTGATGAGTTGACCAACAAAGTTGTTCTTAACAACTACCTAAGTTATGTGCCGAATATCTATCAGTTACTTTTGAGAATGTATGTGCACTGTAGTGATACACTTGCAGGTGAAGGATAAGTGCTAGATTTCTGTTAGAAAAGGCTAATTTGAAATGGTTTCCGCACATAATCGTTTGATCCAGCAAAGGTGGAATCATCAGCCACCAAAGTTATGTGCCATTTGAGGAAGGTACTTATTTTAGAGGGCAAGGCTGGTCTGTACAAGTAGAATCAAAATATATGATGCTGCAGAGGCAAATCAAATTGTTTGTTTCAACAGATATATTTGGAGGATGGATTTTGGCCTCAGTCCACCAATTTAACGTGAAGATGTGACACAAATGAAAATATCTTGGTTGGTACATAATTCTATATGTGCGCCGAAGTGCCTACAGGTTTGTACATTGCTAACATGGTGCATGGTTGACTAATTACCTAGATGTATATAGCTATATACTTTTGCTCCCTAATTACTTGACGGCTAGAACGAGTTGGCAATATATTTTGTACACCAACATCAATTTTCCTTGCATCCTTGTGTGCTTCCTGTATTATGTTGTTTACTTTTCTAACTTCCCGGCTCTCTGTAGGGGTTAAGCTGGTACAGTAGCATATATCTAGGAAGCAGGAATTGGACTTGTTCGCTTCAATAAGTTTGTCACTTATTTGCTATCTAGGTGTACCCTAAAACTTAAGTAAACTGCATTGCAGTTCTATAGGGAACTTAAGGGTTGTTTAGTTATCATCCTAAAGTTGTCACACCACAATTTCTTAGGCGAATAATATTATCACTAGTTATTTGCTAATCTATGTGTACCCTAAAACTTAAACTGCATTGCAGTTGTATAGGGAACTTAAGGGTTGTTTGGTTATCGTCCTAAAGTTGTCACCACAATTTCTTAGGTGAGTGCTTTGCTAGAGACTCAAGGTTTTACAAGCATCATGCTAATTCTTTTAGCCTCACTGTTGTGGCAAGCTTCACTTTGTCAAAGCTTAGTTGTGCGGAAGTTATCTGTGAACCAACAAGCCGTTTGTTATCGCCTTTCTTATGGCTCCTATTGCTTTGTAGCAGATGATCAAACCATTTTTCCTTTCTCCAACATCAGAGATGATGTGCTGCTTCATCTTTGATCTGTATACTTCCTTGGAACTTGTCCATTCCTTTACAATACGCGGCAAATAGGAAATCTTATCGTTGAACTTGTAACAACTAACGAATTGCTGCAAACATATGATGCCCGATGACTAGATGAAGATGTGGCATTCTTGGTGCAACATACTCAAACTGTCAATACATAGACAATATGGCCTTATGGGTGATATCTGTGGGAATAACTGACACATGCCATTGAACCAAAGTTGCCTCAGCATATTGGCAGTCTGACATTGTACCTATAACTAAAACTGCATTGCAGTAAGGAACATAAGGGCTGTTTAGTTCTCGGCCTAAGCCTAAACTTGTCACACCTAAGGTTAGGCGCGCCACAATTTCCTAGGTGAGTGTTTTGCTAGTTTCATGGTCGCTGCTTGCCACACTTTACTATTCACATTATCTACACACTAGAGACTCAATTTTTTTCAAGTATGGTGCTAATTCTTTTGTTCACACTGTTGTCGATTCTTATGGTGCCTATTACGTTGTAGCAGATGACCAAACCATATGATTGATGGTTATTTCTTCATTTCTCCACTATCAGAGATGATGTGCTGCTTCATCTTTGATCTGTGTATTTGCATTGGAACTTGTAAGTCAAAATTTGCATAATAGTTTTCTCTACTGAACAGTAAGGAAAAACATACTGGAGTATGTATATAACTAACGATTAATAAAGTACGGAATACATTACAGAAGATCCTACCGAGAGCCCCTACTTACATGGTACTCCTGCATTCGGATGAATCGAAAAGATCTCTTTTTAGGAATTAGTAGCAAAAGTGCCCGTGCGATGCACCGGCAAGATCAGTTCAATTCGCATCGGAAAAAAAATTCTTACCTCATGACACTGGTCTCAAGTTAGAAGTTTTTTTTCTTGGCCGAACCTGTTGACAGCTGTTACTGATCTTAGGCTGCACCTAAGAAAAATTGAAATCAGTATAACTTCCTCTTTTAATTCTGCACTATGCAAAGCCGGCCATCCAAGCACATACGGGAATTCAATTTTCCTTAGAGGTCGTTTGGCGTCCGGGTATTCATTTCATTTAGTACAAATGAAATGAATACATGGATTCATTTCATTTATATTATGATTCCAAAAACATCCACATGTTTGGCTGTTATTGGAATTTGGAAATGATAGGTCAAATCAGATTTACACATGGGAATATTTCAATGGATTTGCCAAATGAAATGACGGTCCAATTTCATGTCAACCAAACAGCGTAGTGATGGAATTGCAAAATAAATTTCAGAATTCTAGGCCCAAATGATGAATACCGGCGACCCCCTCCCTCTCGCGACCCCCTCCCTCTCGCGACGCTCCCTGGCGCGCCGGGCTTCAAGCCGCTTGAGCCCCAGATCAATCGCCGCTGCTGCCGGCTCGCCTTGATGGCGGCGGGCCTAGCCGAAGGTGGTGAAGGATCGTCGGAGGCGAGCCGGGCTGGGAAGCGCGGCGGAGGCTGAGCGAGGACTGGCGGCATCCTTGGTCGGGGTGGAAGCGGTTCCTTGTGTGGCGATCTGGTGGAGGAGGTGCGGTGATGGGATTCTTGGAAGACCTAGATCGGTTCTCTAACCCTAATTGCTGCTCGATCCGTTCTCGAAACCGGCCGGTGTGGGGATCGTCGTGTCGGATCTAATAAAGGAGGTGGTCCTTTGATTTCTTTACATCGAGCAGATCTGCTTGATGTCCCCTCCTTGATCTGGTCTAGAGGCGGGTTCGGAAGGCTTCTTGCGAACTCCCATGGGCGTTTCATGCCCGGAGATTGCTGGATCGGAAGGTATTGATCGCACCTTGTTGTTTTCTGGTTGGTTTCAGCGGAGCATTGCGGCTCATTGTTTGTTCCCACCAAGTGCCATGCTTTGAGCCATGGTGATGTCGGATCACGGAGAATGTCGGAAAGCGGAAATTTGAGGGTAGCGATGGTGATTTTTGTTCTTGTGGCGGCGAAGATCTTGCGTGATCGGGACTCATTGCAGCGATTGTTAGGGAAAACAACACGTGGAGTCCCGATCTTATCTTGCGAGGTGAAAATCAAGGTCTGGCCTTAGCTGGTTGTGCCTGGCAATGACCTTGTTGAAGGCATTGTTTTGTGAGTAAGGACTTTCTCCAGGGTGAAAACCTATGACCTTTGGTCAGGCAACGACGGCGCTTGGGCACTGTTTCCTTTTTAAAGGCGTTGTTATTGGAGTGGAGGACTACTGGTGTTATTCTGATGGTGTCACTGTCGTTTCTTTGGGGATTAGTTCTCTGTAGCGGGATTTTTACTTTTTGTAATTTCTCTTTCTTTTTTCTGAACTGTGTGCATCCGTAGAGCCGATAGGGCATGCGTTGTTGCAGAGGCTAGGTATAATTGGTGTCCTTGTGATATTAATATATACTCTTTTCCAAAAAAAAATGATGGATACCAAACGACCTCTTAGTATACTGATTTCAGATCAATCGGTCATGCTGTTTATTTTGACTCCATCCATCTAGGATCAGCTGCTGCTCTCGCGTGTTATTATCCCACGACCCCGGTCAAGGATCTCTGTCCCTGTGCAGGCCACCGCCCCTGCGACCGTGTCTGCACGTCACCGACCTCCCGCCTCTTGTCTCCATCCCGAGCTCACCGCCGGCCTAGAGCCCGAGCTCCTCCTCTGCTCGCTCGCGTCCCTGCCATCAACGCCCTCACCCAGTTCGTCGCCTTCCTCGCCTCTGCCTGGCCGCTGCCTCGCGTGCCCGGCGCCGCCCTCGTCTGTGACAACCGACCAGGGTAGGATATGACACCGGACACTGATGCAAAAAAAATCGAAAAGTTTTTTCCATTTACCTATGGCATTGGTGGGTTATTTGGTGTTTACTCGGAGAGTAAAATAGTCTAAAAAAATGTTAGACCACAAGAAACACTTCGTGATTTATTATTTGGTTATAGATTAAATGTATGTAACTTCTGCATTCCAAACATGTCACGTAACAAGAAGTACACACCAAATAATATTGTTTTGGAAATTAGCAGTTACAAGCTGACTTACATTCAGCAGTTCAGCCTGCATATGGGCGTGGACCATGAGCCCTTATTGTCTGTTCACTCGGATAATTTCAGACTTGGTCGTTGCTAATTCTAAAACTCAAGGTAAGACATCATTTTACATTTTTGTATTATAATCATGTGGAGCAGAAAGAAGATAGAGTTCTTACTTGAAATGAAATATAGTTCTATCTTGCTTGAGTAGAGGAACAAATAATGTAAAATGTTCTTCTCCCAGATGAACTTTGTAATGTTGAATTGAGTGGGATTTTAAAGCTGCAAAATAATAATTCATTGAAAACATATGATGTTGAATTCGAGTAGGCTTAAATCTGCAAACAAGATTTTCATAATATCCTAGCTGTTTAAAACCTGTATGTTCCTTGGGACCCTGGTGGCTTTGGCTTTCTGTGCTACATGGAGATCGGTCACAGCCCCGATGTCTTCACTCCTCTTCCATTCTTTACAATATGCGGCAAATCGGAAATCTTATCGTTGAACTGCAACAAGTAACAAATCGAATACCTTGCCATGCTACCTTATTCCTGTGGCATCAAATTTTAGTCCACTGCCATCTGAGAATTTCTATTTGCAGATAACAGCCAACATATGATGCCCGATGACTAGATGAAGATGCGCATTTTTGGGTGCAGCTTTCTCAGACCGTCAATAATGCATATAGACAATATGGCCATACGGGTTATATCTGTGGGAATACTTGCCACATGCCACTGAACCAAAGTTGCCTCTGGACATTGGCAATCGACATTGGAGTATTGGACCAACACATGCCATTGAACAAAAGTTGCCTCTGCATATTGGCGATCGACATTGGAGTATTGGACCATGAAAGACACTGGGCCACTGCATCAAGTCGTCAAGTATGGCGGGGAGAGTACGGAATGGGAATTTACAGATTTTTGGCAATCTTATCTTATCCTATCCATGTTGTTTGGCCGATGTGGCTTTATTCTATAAAGCGGGACGAAAGCCTATTTTCGAGAGAGACTGTGTTTTCGGGACTGCCCAGTGCCCAGTATGCTCTCTGCAACTGTTACGAGAATTTGTTGATCCGGTTGGCCAGATGACTAGTATTTTGGCGCTACCTGTTTGATCTCTCACTTGCAAGCATCGGTCCTTTTCAAGAAGTCAAGATTGCCTGCAGCAAGTTGGCTTGCTTGTACTGCAGAGACAAGTGCAGAGTGAAACCCATTGCATTGTTCTTGCCTACTTAAACTACCGTGACTGAGGGGAGTCAAGCCCCTCCCCCTCGTCCCCTACTCTGGCGGCACGGGGGGACCCTAGCCGCCACCGACGCTTAGGGCACCTTCCTCCCTCCCCTGTGTCGCCGCTGCCGGTGGGGGCGCCGGAAAAGCCGCCTGTGGCCCAAGGAAGGTGGCGAAGGGGAGGGTCTTTGCTCGCGTCCCTCCTCCGATGGCTTCGAGCACAAGGGGCTTTGCAGGCGTGCGGCAGGGCAGCGGTCGGCGCTACACGTGCCAATCTCGGCACGCACTGGATGGCGGCGTGGCGGCGGGCCTCGGCAGGCGTGGCTCCTCCTCCTTCCTACCGGGCGGCGGATCAGTCTGCCCACACGCCGGGTTGTCGGCCGGTGGTGAGGCCGAGGCAGTCAGTGGACGGCCGTGGCGAGGCGAGGCGGCAGCGGGCATTTGGGCTTGATCTGGGTTGTCTTTGGTCCTAGCATCTTGATCCCCGTGCATCGTGCCGGCCGGCGAGGATGTTCTGCTTTGGCGGGTGGAGCTCAATGCCTTCTTGGTGTGGCGGCTAGGCGTTTTGTGGCCGGCTGTGGTTGGTGGTGTTGGGGTGACCAGCGATGCTTCTTTGAGGTGGTTGTGCGTAAACTTGCCGGTGACTCCTCCAAGGGCCAGGGCGGGGATCCATGTGAGGAACAGGGTGCTTGGTTGCGGGAACAAGGTACCAAGCCTCGGTAAGCCTTTGGGCTGGTGGCGCGACACCTATGGGTGTCGTGTGTCCTGAGGCGTCATCGAGGAGCTTGGCACCTCCTTGCCTAGGTGTCGAGTTCAGGTGAAAACCGCAGATTTGGCTTGCTAGATCGGGCGACGGCGGCGTCTTCGACGACGTACCCTCCATGGAGGCGTCGTCTTGGAATCCTGATCCCCTGGTATGAGTCGTTGCTCATCGTCATGGTCCTCAGTGTTGGCCTCATGCAGCGTCTTAGTGCAGATGGAGTGTCAGCCTCTCAAGTGGTATTGCTGGTGGCTTGCGTGACGGGATCCTCCCCGGACGGCGCGAGCAAGCCTCCGGATGACCAGTGGTGGGCTGGCCTCTGTGGGCATGCTAGTAAGGGTGTGTTTGGTAGCCCGGATGGACTATCTTACCTCATACAAGTTGAGTGCAGCTATGTCCACCACATACAAGTGTGCTAGTTGTGTTGTGTTTGATAGGTCGGGTGAGATGAGTTGAGCTCAATTCAGATCTTGTTTGGTGTGGTTGTGTGACTTGATCCATGCTATAAAAAAATAAAACGCAATCAGGTCCTTGGAAATATAACAGAAAAGCAATCAGGTCCTCTATGGCCCGGGCGCTGCTGGCGAGAGGCGCCACGCTCCACCTGGCGAGATGAGCCGCCTCCATGCTCTACCACCGGCGTGCCAAGTGATGTTGCTACGGCGAGTGCTCATCTGCTACTACGTGCCAAGTCCGCGAGCAGCCGCGTGCTCCTCTACTACTACGCAGAGACCCTCCTCTGCTCGTGCTGAACGAGGCGGGATCTTGGCGGTGCGGAGCCTAAGCGAGACCGGGGCGATATGGGAGGCGGCGGAGAGCCCGGCGAGGCAGTCGAGCTAGGCGGTGCAAAGGCGAGCTGAATGGAGACTGGGATTGAGTTGGGCGGCGTCGTTGCTCCAGGATGTCGGTCTTCTCCACGTTCGGTGGACGAGTCAGGAGGCGGCGTGGTCTGCTTTTCCGGGGAATTTGGACGGAGATCACGCGCTGTGGACGAGAGGATGCGGGCGGAGCGTGTAGCATCCCAATTGACTAACAATTGCAATGCTACTAGCCTAGTCTATATAAATGCTACTTCCTATATATAATTGTTGCATCATAATTATATCATGCTCATGTCATCATGCCACCTTGCATTTGAGCATCATATAAAACCCTTTTTGGTTTGGTTCTTCTCTCATATGCATTGTTAATTGTATTTGTCTCTTGATATTGTATTTGGTTATTGATATATTGTTTAAATGCCCAAGTTGAGTTGGGGGCATATCTTTTATTCAACTCCATCACCTTTCTCTGCCACCACCTTATAATTCCACCATCCAACTAAATATGAGCATTGCAACTTATTTGGTTTCACCTCTAGCTCATGTGGGTTGGGATGGATCCAATTCTATCTCCACATGCTCTCATATATGCACCATATTGTTTCCACATTATTGGTTTATGAGAGCCACATGGCCACCTTTGCATGCCTTGTGAGTGGAACCTTTCTAGCTTCCATATGGGTTGTTTTGGGGTTATTATCATGTTGGGATATTTATGGGACTATTAAACATCTAGTGGAATAACACTAGCAAGTCCCAATTATAATCAAATGTGATCATCTTCATCTACTCCATCTGGAATTTTCCTTTAAATTCTTTTGCTTGGCTTAATTCCACTTGGGAATGCATAGGAATAATGCCATGTAAATATTATTGTTTTCACAAGAATAAGCATGGAATTAATTGTTTTCATGGGCCATGCAAGAACCTACACATTCTAGTCTTTTGGGTTTTATTTGACTCTTGAGTGGATCATCTCTCATATCTCTCTTCCTCCTTTTGGCTTGGTCTTAGTTGATCTTGCTTAAACCCCATCACCACCTTTCATCTCATCCTCTCTTTTGTCTAGATCTTGCTTGAGCTTGGCTTGATCTTGCTTGATCTTGTCAAAGGAAAACATACCACCCTACCTCATCTCACCTCTCTTTACCTCTCTCCTAACCCTAGTTTCCTCTAACCTAACTTGAGCCCCTCCAAGCTAACCTAGCTACCCACCCTCTCTCACCCTCTCTCTACCTTTGGCCCCACCTGGCCACCACCTAGCTACCATCCACCCCAAGCCCTAACTTGAGCCCATGCCTAACCTAGCTCAAGAAGCCTTCCTCCTTCTCTTTTTGCATAAAGGTGACCCCCATGTGATCCTTCCTCATATCTCCAACCCCAACCACCCAGAACTCCTCTCGGATCCCATCTGGGCAAACAGACCCTTTCCTTCCTCCCACCACATCCATGGCCATGGGTTCTCTAAACCCCTAGCTCGGCCTGCCTTGCTAGAAGCGATCCGGCCTTGTTGCATAAGGAACACGAGGAGCTTCGTGCGCTTCATCTACCTCACTGCACCGACCAAGCCTCGCGGAGTCCTCTGAGCTCCACAGGCACGCCCGCACCGGATCGGACACTGCGGGACCCTGCCTCTGCTCAGGCCGATCCACCTCTCGCTCCCAAAGAACCACCGACGAGCTCTGGTGAGCCTCTTAACCCCTAGACATGCCCTACCCTATCTTGCACCAGTAGCACCGCCTGCATCGAGCACCCGTGCAGCCTTGCCCGTAGTCACCGACAGCGTCTGCACCGGCCTGCCCTCGGTTCCCCTAGTTTTCAGCGTAGACCATCTCGGTGCAAGCTCTATGAGCAGTGGTAGCCAAGTCCCTCGTCGTTTTTCGTTTTTGTGGCTTGGCGAGATCCGCCGCCGTTTGGTCGCCATCTTCGTCCAAACTCCGGCCGATCCTCTGTACTCTGCAGATCGGCGCGCAATGATCGGCGGCCGCGTTGTTTTGTGATAAGACCCTAGCCTTTTTCGCCTCAACTGACCACTTACGGCCCATGCCCACTCCTGGAAGTTTTTGAAAGGCACCTCGACTTTAGGCGTCCCCACGCGCAGCCCTAGGACCGCCACGTGTCGTGATCCATTTGGGGTGACAGCGTGCCCTTCTTAGCCCCATCATCACACTCTATGACTAGGAAGCCCCGCGGTGAGAAAAGTTTTCGCGCGTCGGTTACCATCGGCCCCACTTGTCCACGTGTCTATGGCTATGTTTATGCGTCTCTGAAAAGGTTTCTGTTTTCATTTAATTTAAAACTTTTCAAATTTGTTTTAATTCAAATTCAAATCTGTTTTTAATTAACTTTTGAAATATAATTCCAAATAATACAAATAATATATGTTTTGAAATCAGAAAAATTTGAGGAATTCAAATCTTCCATCCAAAATATATTTTGAACACTTAAAAGTTCAAGTTGATTAAAATTACAACAAAATGCCCTTTTGCCTTAATTAATTAATAACTTTTGTTTTATAACTCCAAATTTGACAAATGATATGTCTAAAATGATCAGCTCGACGAGACCTTTCTGTTTATGCATTCCATGTTCTGTCTTGCAGCATGCATCATATAAATATAAAGCATACAGCAACTTATATGAGGTTAAAATGTGACCAAAACTCAATAAAAGACTTTATTCTTGTATTCCACATCTCACCCATGCCATGCTACATTATTGCCATGCAAATTGTGCATCATTCATCATGGCATGATTGTTTGCTTGTCGCATCTTATTCATATGCTTGTGCACTTTATTTATGTTGGCCCTTGTTTGTTTGGTTCTTCTTCGAATAGGCCGAAAGGGATATAACAAGAAACCCGGGCGCTACCGGATCCTTCTCTCGCTTCAAGCTGCCGAGCAAGCACTACCACATGCTTGCATACATATAGTACCTATTGCCTCTATCTTATTCTTGCATCATTGAGTCGCGATCGCATTAACTGAATCCCAAGTACTTCATAGCCTTTACTTTTAAACCCACGAAACTTGTTCCTCCATCCCATGAGCCATTACTACAGGAGTTGTTTGAGCCATGCGTCGTAGAAACATGTGTAGGGTATGTGAGTGTCGATGGATAACGAGGTACCTAAACAACTTAACTTTGAGTAGTATGGGATAACTAATGAAAATGGCACCGGTGAGCAATATCTGCTATTTGGTTTTCATGCTCACTTGTGTCCGTGGGACCAGAGTACTTGATTCCTGTTCCTTGAATATTCGCGCTATCCACATCCGGGAGGCTTATGGACCCCCCTGAGCCAGAGCTTGATTCATTCTTATTTCTTGGGGCCACAATTAGTTTGGGGCTTTATTACTATCCTATACTTATGCCATGCTTTACTGCTTAATTTAAGATTGTGCGAGGAATGCACCTGTACTGTTTAGGTAAGAGGAGTGTTTTCGCGGTATCGACAAGCCACACTTTGGGTTCCCGATCGTTTCTGACCATTGACGCAAACCTTGAGTCCGTCTCGGAGCCGGCCAACTTCGTTGCGGGTAACTTAATGGGGTGGCCCCCTGAAATATTTCTGAATCCTGTGATCGCTTTGTCATGAATGCCTCGTTGGTTTTGATTTGGTTTTTCCGAGGTTGATCGAGTGTGTGTTGCTATTTGTGCACCCTAGGTAAAACTTTCTGGCCGTGTCCATGATTATGGATGACTTGGAGCAGTTTCTCGATCATAGACAAGTATAACTAAAGTACCGCTTTTAATTTGACTAAGTACCGACTAGTAAATAGTGCAACACTCATGGAATGGATAATAAAACCAACGGATGGGGGTTGTTATCGCTTCCTCGTTGGTAGCGAGGAGGAGGATGGATCTGTTAATATTCTTATTATAACTATTGTTATTAATTCACGGACATCCGCCTATCATTGGTTAGGCGGATGGATAGCAATATCTATAAATTGTTAGGTATTATCTTTTTTGCTGCAATTCGTCACCCAGTTGTGTCCCCTTTAGAGGCATAAAGACTTGTTGAGTACCCTAGGGTCTCACACGATAAATTATTTGATTCGGATGAGCAGTACACTCACAAGATGGATCTTGGGTGGAGGAGGCAGACGATGTGGGCAACGATCATTCGGTGTAGAGATTAGGGAGGGATCCGTGAGATCCGTGGGCGGGATGTGTTTATTTATGGGGCATCTTATGCCGATTTGCTTCTTATCCGTACTGGATCTTGTTTTTCGCTTCCTTTGATACTCTGATGTTTGATGTATGAGGAGATATCCTAAACTATATATCTATCTAGGATATTTGGATCTTGCCGTATGGCGTTGCAATATTTCTATTTCTTTTAGATGGAATGGCTCTGAGGACTGTTGTATGGTGACTTGCATACATACTCATTTGTGTATGTAGTTGATCCCTTCGCCTGCCGATTACGCCGCCCGTTCTTGTCCCGATGTTTGGAAATGGTTAGGACGGCCGAAAGGTATACCTGTGAGTGGCATTTGGGCCCCACCGTACTATTTTAACCATTTCCGCTCATCCAGGCTTGTAACTAGGAGTGTAATTCACCGAGATAGTTACAATTGGTATCAGAGCCATCCCGCCCTTCAGGGTCTTAGCCAAATGGTCGTTGTCAATCTAGCAAATATTTTTGGTAGCTATGTATAGTAGGGAAAAACAAAACGCGAGAGTAGGACTGCTTCCACTTTTCTTCTTACCCACCCACCCACCCTTTTCTGGTAAGGAAGTGTAACATTTTCAATCCTCTTCTTAAAATTCAAACTAGGATTCACGTGTTCTGGGTTTCCGTAGTACCATAGGTTCAGTGTGTGTGTGTGTGTGTGTGTAATTCCTTGTCTATCTGTTGTATCCAACATGTTATCTTTATCTGCCTTTGGTTATCAACTGTTGGTACATTCCATACTGACAGGCTTTTGAATACCGGCGCGATCTATCTGACTCCTTGTTAACCGGTGTCATCTTCTTAAGGGTGTCCTTCCTTCTAGCAACTCCACATTCTGTGAAACCATCAGTTGCTAATCGCTACCTGATAAGTGTTTTTGCATCTATTGGTATTTTAATGCGAAAAATGCGGAAAAATTTTCTTTGATACATCAGGCTTCCACACTCCTTTTTCATCGTGTGTGAAACATTATCTATCTCCCTTTTATCAGCATGTCCATGCTAACTCATTCTTTGTCACCGACGCTTAATCCTAGAGTTTCATTTCATCTCCAATTCTCTTGGGCTAATTACATAACATGTGACGATCCGATGTCTTTGGTGATTGTAATTTGGTTCTCGGCATAGCTATATGACACTTATCTTGAGTGGAATATGGAAAATGCAATCACCACTATCCTCCAAATGGTGACGGTTATCTCCTGTGATTTTGAGTACACGCGATCATATCTATGCATATTCAAGCATCTTTGGCAATCCGAGTTTCTCCAAGCACTACGGCGGTCTATCATCATCCATCATGCTGCATCCTTTTGAACCCCATATCTGCACAATTCTCACGGATACGAGGGAATTGCATCTTTTTCTCGATAGCTTTGCTTAAGGTATGAGCTATCATCGTTCTTATCCAAGATCTCTTTATCTTTGTAACTGATCCGATCGACAATGTGAACCGGTGACATCTCTTTTTCTTCCGAAGGACCAGTTAACCTATTCTCGGTACATCTTCTTCAACAGAATCCTTACTTAACGTTGATCTTTCAAAGAGCGTTGAGCTCAGAAAGTGTTTAGAGCATTTGTTCGTTCTCCCGCCTCTTGAACTTGGTATTCTGGGAATATCTTGTTAATCCATGGTGGTATATGTTGATTATATGCTTGCCTATTCGATATCTATGAAAGGACATGGAAGATCATCATGTCTCTTTCTCTCGAGCTTCGTGAAACCTTTGCTGTGCAAAGTCTCAAAGTGAGAATTCGACTTTTGAAGTCACATATCTCGACCACGTCATACGCTAAATACATTACTTCAACTCGAATCAGCAAGTCCATTGTTAATTCCATCCTCCATCTTCAACCAATCGAGTTGTTCCTTGTTGGCGAGTTATCATCGTTCATGAAGATTTCCTCAAGACTGCTAAATCTCTCTCAATCTTTTCAAGAACAACATGGAGTTCTTTCCACCTCCATCTCGTTAAGTAATCTCTTGAAACCCTCTCGCTCTATCGTCTATGCTCAATCCACCGGAGGCCATGAAGACCTTCCAGATCTTGTATTCCTTCTGTTCAAGTGGTGCTATCTTTTTCTATATCTGTGAAATTTTGCAGTTGTCTCCGTGATCTTCCTTTATATATTTCCGGTGGCTTGGTACTTCCGACATGACGACAACATCATCATCTTTATCTATCTATGAATCCGGCGAATCGTTTGCATCTATCCTTGTTTTCTAACGGAGTTCTATGAGTTTTGCCAACACCTTGATGCTGTTCGGTAGTTGGGTTGCATGATTTTCTTATTCATGTGCGGAGTAATGCTTTGAGTGCGGGATGGAGTAGCTACCATACCACTACTCTTATCATTCGCTCTTGTACATTGAATTGGTGAATTAATGTGATTTCACTCATTCCACGGAAGTTAGAAGTGGCCTTTATCCCTTGATACTTTTACTTCCGTCCTTGTTTTTTCGGAGTGCTCTCTCGAAGAAAGTAATCAATAGTCTCTTGTTGGTGGTCTGTCTATTCTAGATGGAGCAAAATCTTCAATCATCTGGTGGGAATAGACGCAAACTCCTTTCTGTCCTCGTCATTCTACCGATGCTCGACATCCCCAAACAAGATGAAAGGAAACTATCTCTCTTTGTTTCATCAATTCTTTTTCTGTGGTAAAGCCAATTATGGTTGATGCCATCAGCCGCAAATCTATTGCGTTAGCCTCAAGGCTAAATAAAGCAATAAGTATCTCTACAATAAACTCCAGATCCTCCATATTCTTTGCTTCTCGGGATTTCACCATGATCTGGCTTCACATCCATCTCTGGAAGTTATATCTGCGCACCTAAATTGCGTGATCCTTGGTTCTTACCGGCGCAACAAGAATCTAATCCGACGATGTCTAACTAAATCTTTTTGTTGTTATCAAGGGACTCTATTGTTTGAAGGCAATATTGTTTCTGAACTTCTTTTCTCAAATCCAAGAGAAGATACGATGCTATTGTAATAGTGGTTCAAAACCTCTCCAATCTAGCTCCTTTCTTCCGGCGAGACAAAGATTCATCCTCTCTCGCATCGGTAAATCTTTAATCTTAATGGTGTGTCTTTATTTATCCATGATACATCATCTTCTCCTTATCTTTCACAAGTGGTTATATTCTTTTATCATGATTCTTGGGAAAACCGGAGCTATGCCCATCCTATCCTTCTTGTCTCACGACAATCCTTCAACTCTTCTAACCCGTTGTTTCTCAAGCAAAACGCAAGACTTGCAACAAGTCTAGCAAGTTTTGCAAGGTGTAGTGGTCGCACCATTCCGTTGTTCATCAACTTGGGAATGAGAGGGTCACCTTCGTTCGAACACCCGCCTCTCCTTGTGTTGTTTTCTTTTTCCTAGGAATCTCGGGGCGAGATTCTTGTTTAGTGGGGGAGAGTTGTAGCATCCCAATTGTCTAACAATTGCAATGCTACTAGCCTAGTCTATATAAATGCTACTTCCTATATATAATTGTTGCATCATAATTATATCATGCTCATGTCATCATGCCACCTTGCATTTGAGCATCATATAAAACCCTTTTTGGTTTGGTTCTTCTCTCATATGCATTGTTAATTGTATTTGCCTCTTGATATTGTATTTGGTTATTGATATATTGTTTAAATGCCCAAGTTGAGTTGGGGGCATATCTTTTATTCAACTCCATCACCTTTCTCTGCCACCACCTTATAATTCCACCATCCAACTAAATATGAGCATTGCAACTTATTTGGTTTCACCTCTAGCTCATGTGGGTTGGGATGGATCCAATTCTATCTCCACATGCTCTCATATATGCACCATATTGTTTCCACATTATTGGTTTATGAGAGCCACATGGCCACCTTTGCATGCCTTGTGAGTGGAACCCTTTTCTAGCTTCCATATGGGTTGTTTTGGGGTTATTATCATGTTGGGATATTTATGGGACTATTAAACATCTAGTGGAATAAACACACTAGCAAGTCCCAATTATAATCAAATGTGATCATCTCCATCTACTCCATCTGGAATTTTCCTTTAAATTCTTTTGCTTGGCTTAATTCCACTTCTGGGAATGCATAGGAATAATGCCATGTAAATATTATTGTTTTCACAAGAATAAGCATGGAATTAATTGTTTTGCATGGGCCATGCAAGAACCTACACATTCTAGTCTTTTGGGTTTTTATTTGACTCTTGAGTGGATCATCTCTCATCTCTCTCTTCCTCCTTTTGGCTTGGTCTTAGTTGATCTTGCTTAAACCCCATCACCACCTTTCATCTCATCCTCTCTTTGTCTAGATCTTGCTTGAGCTTGGCTTGATCTTGCTTGATCTTGTCAAGGAAAACACACCACCCTACCTCATCTCACCCTCTCTCTTTACCCTCTCTCCTAACCCTAGTTTCCTCTCTAACCTAACCCGAGCCCTCCAAGCTAACCCTAGCTACCCACCTCTCTCACCCCTATCTACCTTGCTTGGCCCAACTCCACCTGGCCCCACCTAGATACCATCCACCCCAAGCCCTAACCAGCCCATGCCTAACCTAGCTCCCAAGAAGCCTTCCTCCTCTCTTTTGCATAAAGGTGACCCCCATGTGATCCTTCCTCTCATATATCCAACCCCAACCACCCAGAACTCCTCTCAGATCCCATCTGGGCGAAGCCAAACCCCTCTCCTTCCTCCCCACCACATCCTGGCCATGGCCATGGGTTCTCTAAACCCTAGCTCCGGCCTGCCTTGCTAGCCGACGATCCTGGCGCCAGTACAAGGAACATGAGCTTGTCGCTTCATCTACCTCACCTGCACCGGCCAAGCCTCGCCGGAGTCCTCGAGCTCCTCGGCACGCCTTGGGCGACCGGATCGAGGCAGCTCGGGACCCCCGCCTCTGCTCAGGCCGATCCACCTCTCGCTCCAACAACCACACCCGGCAGGCTCTGGTGAGCCTCTTAACCCCCTAGACATGCCCCCCTACCCTATCTTGCACCGTAGCACCGCCACCCTGCGTCGAGCACCCCGCGTGCACGCGCGCCGCCGTAGTCACCGACAGACGCGTCTGCCGACTGCTGCCTCGGATTCCCTAGTTTTCCGCCTTGTAGACCATCTCGGTGCAAGCTCTATGAACGAAAGTGGTAGCCCAAGTCCTCGTCGTTTTCGTTTTGCGCTTGGCGAGATCTGCCCGTTTATCGCCATCGTCGTCAAACTCCGGCCGATCCTCCAGACTGCAGATGCGCGGCAGCAGTTCGACGACGCCATCGTTTTCGCGATAAGACCCGCCTTTTCGCCTCAACCGCAGCCGCCGGCCCTGCCGACTCTGCGGAAGTTTTGCGAAAGGCACCTCGACTTTAGGCGTCCCACCGCAGCCCTCGGACCGCCCGTGTCGCATCCTCACGGGTGACGCGTGGCCTCACGCCCCATCACATCACTCGTGACTAGAAGCCCATGAGAAAAAAGTTTTCCGCGTCGTTATCGATCGGATCGGCCCCACTTATGCGTGTCTATGGCTATGTTTGTCTGAGTACGAAAAGGTTTTCTGTTTTCTGTTTAAATTTAAAACTTTTCAAATTTGTTTTAATTCAAATTCAAATCTGTTTTTAATTAACTTTTGAAATATAATTCCAAATAATACAAATAATATATGTTTTGAAATAATAAAAATGTGAGGAATTCAAATCTTCCATCCAAAATATATTTTGAACACTTAAAAGTTCAAGTTGATTAAAATTACAACAAAATGCCCTTTTGCCTTAATTAATTAATAACTTTTGTTTTATAACTCCAAATTTGACAAATGATATGTCTAAAATGATCAGCTCGACGAGACCTTTATGTTTAAGCATTCCATGTTCTGTCTTGCAGCATGCATCATATAAATATAAAGCATACAACAACTTATATGAGGTTAAAATGTGACCAAAACTCAATAAAAGGCTTTATTCTTGTATTCCACATCTCACCCATGCCATGCTACATTATTGCCATGCAAATTGTGCATCATTCATCATGGCATGATTGTTTGCTTGTCGCATCTTATTCATATGCTTGTGCACTTTATTTATGTTGTCCCTTGTTTGTTTGGTTCTTCTTCGAATAGACGCTGAGCAGGGGATATATCAAGAAACCCAGGAGCACTACCCAGATCCTTCTCTCGCTTCAAGAATGCCGGGCAAGCACTACCACATGCTTGCATACATATAGTACCTATTGCCTCTATCTTATTCTTGCATCATTGAGTCGCGATCGCATTAAACTGAATCCCAAGTATTCATAGCCTTTACTTTTAAACCCGACCGAAGCTTGTTCCTCCATCCCATGAGCCATTACTACAGGAGTTGTTTGAGCCATGCGGGTCGTAGAACAGCATGTGTAGGGTATGTGAGTGTCTGATGGATAACGAGGTACCTAAACAACTTAACCTGAGTAGTACGGGATAACTAATGAAAGTGGCACTGGTGAGCAATATCTGCTATTTGGTTTTTCATGCTCACTTGTGTCCCGTAGGACCCCGAGTACTTGATTCCTGTTCCTTGAATATTCGCGCTATCCACATCCGGGAGGCTTATGGACCCCCCTGAGCCAGAGCTTGATTCATTCTTATTTCTTGGGGCGACAATTAGTTTGGGGCTTTATTACTATCATGTACTTATGCCATGCTTTACTGCTTAATTTAAGATTGTGCGAGGAATGCACCTGTACTGTTTAGGTAAGCGGAGTGTTTTCGCGGTATCGACAAGCCCAGTCACACTTTCGGGTTCCCAGTCGTTTACAGCCATTGACGCAAACCTTGAGTCCGTCTTGGAGCCGGCCAACTTCATTGCGGGTAGCTTAATGGGGTGGCCCCCTGAAATATTTCTGAATCCTGTGATCGCTTTGTCGTGAATGCCTCGTTGGGTTTTGATTTGGTTTTTCCGAGGTTGATCGAGTGTGTGTTGCTATTTGTGCACCCAGAGGTAAAACTTTCAAAGCCGTGTCGCGGTTATGGACGACTTGGAGCACGGTTTCTCGATCATAGACAAGTATAACTAAAGTACCGCTTTTAATTTGACTAAGTACGACTAGTAAATAGTGCAACACTCATGGAATGGATAATAAAACTGCCAGCGGATGGGGGTTGTTAAAGCTTCCTCGTTGGTAGCGAGGAGGAGGATGGATCTGTTAATATTCTTGTTATAGCTGTTATTAATTCACGGACATCCGTCTATCATTGGTTAGGCGGATGGATAGCGAGTATCTATAGAATTGTTAGGTATTATCTTTTGCTGCAATTCGTCACCCAGGTTGTGTCCCTTTAGAGGCATAAAGACTTCTTGAGTACCCTAGGGTCTCACCACGATAAATTATTTGATTCGGATGAGCAGTACACTCACAAGATGGATCTTGGGTGCATGAGGCAGACGATGTGGGCAGCGATCATTCGGTGTAGAGATTCGGAACGGGATCCGTGAGATCGTAGGCGGGATGTGTTTATTTATGGGGCATCTTATGCCGATTTGCTTCTTATCCGTATTCGGATCTTGTTTTCCTTTACTTTGATACTCTGATGTTTGATGTATGAGGAGATATCCTAAACTATATATCTATCTAGGATATTTGGATCTTGCCATATGGCGTTGCAATATTTCTATTTCTTTTAGATGGAATGGCTCTGAGGACTGTTGTATGGTGGCTTGCATACATACTCATTTGTGTATGTAGTTGATCCCTTCGCCTGCCGATTACGCCGCCCGTTCTTGTCCCGATGTTTGGAAATGGTTAGGACGGCCGAAAGGTCTACCTGTGAGTGGCATTTGGGCCCCATCGTACTATTTTAACCATTTCCGCTCATCCAGGCTTGTAACTAGGAGCGTAATTCACCGAGGTAGTTACAGAGCGGTTCAGTGCCTGGGGATAAAATTGGGAATATGTTCCCCTTTAACCAAAGGTTAGGTTAACCTAACCTTAAAAAATCCCAATGGGCCATATGGTTCACCTAAAAAAGGATTAGGTTTTTTAGGTTCGATTCGTTTCATACCAAAGGTTATCCTGTACCTGCGGACCTGCCCGGTCCGAGCGCTCGCCTCCCGACTCCCTAATGGAGATCTCACCTGCAGGCGGTGTTGTCGGCCTCCCCTTCTAAGAGCATCTCCACTCGGCTACCCAGGACGCCCGTCCGGACGCCGAATTTCGGTCTGGACGCTGAAAATCGGCCCAGTCGCGTACGCAAGGACCTGTTTTCGTCCGGATTTCGGCGTGTTTTGGTCCGGCCTACCTAGGCCGAACCCAGGTTCTCGGGTACGCCGGACGCCGCAAAAAAGGGCGTGGTCTAGCTCTGTCGGCGAGACAGTCCCATTTCCACCCACTCCACTTGTCCAGACTGCCGCGAGAGCTCTGTCGCCATGACTTCGACGGCGGAGCTCCCTCGCGCCGAGACATGCCCACGCCTCTAGCTACGCTCGCCGTCGTTGCCGCCCATCTCCACGCCTCTGTCGCCGCCGCTTTCGCCTACCTACCCTTGTCGTAGTTGTGCTTCGGCTCGGTGCGCCCACCACCACGCCCGCCAGGTGTTCGACATTTGGCCAGATTCGGCCATGGACTCCGACGGCGACGAGGTGATGTCCACTAACTCTGACGAGGGCGAGATACTCGCCATGGATTCCGACGACGAGGAGTTGATCGCCGAACTCCTGGAAGAGGAGAGCGCCGAGGTCGCCGAAAGTGAAGAGCACTTGCAGATTCTCGCATCGCTCGCCCAGCTGTACATGCAGATGGCGAAGCCGAAACGCGGTGGTTCAACGCCAAGTCGCATGAAGTACAAGGCGAGACAGAGGATAGAGGGCTACTGCCTGTTGTACACCGACTACTTTGCCGACTAGCCACTCCATGAAGAAGACGTGTTTCGCCGCCGTTTCAGGATGAGCCAGAAGCTCTTCCTCAGGATCGTGCATGTCATCCGGGAGTTTGACCCATATTTCCTTTGCAAGAAGGACTGCATCGGCTTGGTTGGGTTTTCCTCGCTTCAGAAGTGCACCATGGCAATGAGGTTGCTTGCATATGGAGCGCCGGCTGACAGTGCCGATGACTATATCCGCATCGCCAAGTCCATCGCCCTTGATTGCTTGTACAGATTCTGCAGAGCAGTGATTGGAGTGTTCGGGGAAGAGTACTTGAGATCACCCACTGCTCGGATCCTCGTAATCAATGAAAGTAGAGGATTTCCTGGTATGCTTGGAAGCATAGATTGCATGTATTGGGAGTGGAGGAACTGTCCATTTGAATGGCAAGGAATGTACAAAGGCCACAAAGGAGGATGCACTGATACTTGAGGCAGTTGCTACACATGATCATTGGATCTGGCACTCCTTTTTTGGCATGGCAGGATCGAACAACGACATCAACGTCCTCAACTCCTCAATTGTCTTTTCCAAGCTTTTTGAGGGTCATGCTCCTCCTATGGAATTTGAGATCAACGGGCATCACTACAACAAGGGATACTATCTAGTAGATGACATCTATCCAAGATGGCCAATATTTGTGAAGACTATCTCAGGTCCAATGCTCCCCAAGCATTCTCACTTTGCCAAGGAACAGGAAGCTTGCAGGAAGGAAGTGGAGCGGGCATTTGGTGTGCTCCAACAGAGGTTTGCAGTTGTCCGGTTCCCTGCTATGACCTGGTCGAAAGATCAGATGTGGAAAGTGATGAACTGTTGTGTGACCTTGCACAACATGATCATTGAGGATGAGAAGAAGGATCCAATGAGTTTGCTCGAGGAGGACGAGCCATACCATCTACAGGGTCCTCTTGCCGAGCCTGATCATCAGGTGCCTCCAACATGGGCTGCATTCATCGCAATGCGTCAGGAGATCCGAGATCCGGCGATGCATCAACAGCTGCAGGATGATCTTGTCGAGCACCTATGGACACGCAGGGGCAACACGACGTAGATGCTGAGCATGAACTGGCCGAACTTGGCCGAAATATGTTGTAATTTTATTGCAGACCGAACTATGTTTACAGTACGCAAACTCTGCTTAAAAATTTCGCCGAATTTTGGTCTTAAAGTGTTATGTATTCTCGTATGCCGGACTATGCCGAAATTTAGACGAAGTTTAGCCGAATTTAAGCCGAATTTGAGCGGAAACGGACAACCCGGGAACTCGGTCTGGGTACGCGAGTGGAAAACTGGACGTACCCAGGCAAAAAACTTGCGTCGTTCTGCTGAAGTTTGGTTCGGATTTCGGTCTGGGTTCGTCCAGCGAGTGGAGATGCTCTAAGGCACGGCACCCGGGCATGTCCCCTCCGCGTACTGACGAGTAGCTCGTACACTTCCTGCTTCCTCTATCTCTCTATAGGTTCTGTCCGGCCGCTACGACGCCGCCTCTCCGCCACAGTCTCCATTGCTGCCTCATAAGAACCAGCGCCTCGCCGCCCCATGGTCCTTCTCCAGTTCTCCTCCTTTAATCTGACGCCCAGGTCGCTTTCGGCCAACAATCTCGGCCTGCTGCTCTATGGTAGCCTGCGGATCTATTTCGGTAAATAAGTCGCCGCCGAGCCACATCCCAGCTGCCAAGGTCGCGGACGAAAGCCTGGTGTACGTGTGCACTCTTTACGTGCGAGTCTTGAAACTATCGATAGCCAATTGGTCTCAAGCCGCGTAAACATTTCTTGGATTTATGCTCTTGGCGTGCGAGTATTCGAAATTGTTGCAAATAGTGGTTCGAACCTTAATAACCGTTGGTTAATCATTACTAATCCTTATAACCTAATGGTTAACCCATTGTCCCTCTTTACACAAATGGTTAAATAGGTTTGAGTCCGAAAAATAAATGGTTAACCTCCCGTCCTTAGCTGGGGAGAATGGTCGAGAAAGGGGGTGCGGAGCCGTGACCCTTGTGGGCTTGAGCGTGCGCGGGATGGATGGAGTCGGCACTGCGCGTAGCAGGTGGGCACTACCGATCGGGGCCGACACGAGCTAACAAACAACAAAACATGGGATGAGGTGAGAAAATCTGGGTTCTCCCGGGGTACCAAACACACCTAAGTCTGTTGAGGTTGCAGGGAGGTAGCCACTGAGCCGGCGGCGTACCCCGAATCTGGGCTGAGCGTGGATGGCTCGCGAGATCCAGGTGGGACCCGTCTTGGCTGTGAATGGCATGCTCCTAGCGATATCGATGATGCGCAAGCACTGCGACTTTCATCGGCAAGGGTTCTGTTCGGCGGAGGAGCTCACTTTGTGGCGTCCTGGAGAAGCACTCGACGGATTTCAACGTTAGCCGTAGTCTTGTTTTGAGTGTTGAGTGTTTGTGTATATGGGTGTATCGGCCTTTTTTAGGCTTGTAAATCAAACTCTTTTTTTAATCTATGAATCGAAATACAAAGTTTTTACGTTTTCGTGAAAAAAAACTACTGTGTGACCGAAGATATCTGCAGATGAACTCATGGTGATAAATAAATATTTATAATATTTGAGAGAGAGGAAGTAACTTTTCCTCCACTCAGTGCGTGTGAATGGGATGGGCGCACGCTTATCATCAGCGACTTTTCTCCCCGCCGCTGATGCGTATTGCGTGACACGGTGATCGGGATGCCGACTCGGCGAGAAGACAAAACTGGCACGTTGGGGGCTAGAAAGGCTAGCTGGAATCTCCAGATATTCAAGCTCCTCCAGGGAGAAAATGGAGCCGCCTGCATAGGATTAGATGGTTTGTTGACTTTGGGCAGCAGACTTCCAATCGGAGTTCTGATAACTGAAAGCAGATAGGGTATGGAGTGGTTTAGAGCTGCTCGGCCGGGTTCAGTCTTGCTGCTGTTCCTGATGGTTCGTTCCTCAATCAGGTGTGGCCAAGATTGTTCCCGGCACATTGCCATCTTTTCTGGAGCAAAGGCAGACCATTTCCGCTAGCAGAGTTAATTAAGAAAAAGTCAAGAGTGGACTGTCGTTAACACGTGTCAGTCATCTTCGAGTGAGGGTTGTGCGTCAGAGTCGTATATAGTGACTCTGTGTTCTCACCTCTCACCATCCCGGCTGGGATAGGCAAAGCGAGTCTTTGTGGTTGTGCGTTGAAACCTCAAAGACTTCATCTTATGGTTTTAATATATAGGTTCATTTAACTTAGGGATGAATCTATACACTAAAACAAATTTAGATTCATTTTTTTTACAAATCTAAAATATCTTATATTTTAAAACGGAGTGAGTAGTACTCCGTTTGCTGCTCGCTCGCTCGGCAATACACACTGTGCAGTTTCCATCGTTTTAGGATACACGTACTGTTCGGCTTTGCTACGGGGTCAGTAGCTAGCGTTGATCCATCCATGGCGACCTGGTTGCCGCAATCCATCGTTCCAGTGACTGCGCCTATGCTGTGCAGTTCTACAAGTACTCGGTTTGTTGAGGCAATTTTCACGACTCAATTAGAGGCTCCCAAGATAATGCCATAAAAAACCAACAAGTTTTAGGCAAGCTTCATAACTAAATTAGAGGCTCCAAGAAATACCACTAAAGCCACAACCGTCTAGCATTTCAAGAATCCAAGAGAAATAAACACACGAGCTTTCACCAACCAAATCCTTCGTAGAAAACTCAAACTGATGCACCTAATACAACAAAAAGTCCTTCACTCTTAGATTCTACCAAAGCTATAAAAGTTATTGGAGAAATAAGAGAGAAAGAACACAAAGACTCCACAAAAGAATCCAAGATCTAGATCTAATACTCCCTCAATCCCATATTATCTTGCGCATAATTTTGCGTGCAAATCAAAGTTTGACTAAGAATATACAAAATAATATGAATATGTATGATATAAAATGTATATATTACGAAAATATATTTCAAGACAAATTTAATAATATTAATTTGGTATTGTATACGTTTATACTTATATTAAACTACTTGGTCAAATATTGTATAGTTTGACTCTGATAAAATCTTATATGCAACCTAAATTGGGACGGAGTGAGTAGTTTCCCTTATAAAGAGGAGATTTGATTTAGTAGTATTGTAGATCTAGATATCGTCTTCCAAAGCCCTCAAAATAATTCAAGAAAGATTAGAGGGAGAGGAAATATGCAAGATCCAAAAGGTCAACAATGATGGATAAACGAGCTCAAGAGTAGAGAAATTACTGGGGAAGAAGGACCCTTAGATAGGACAAGAGAAAACTGACTGTTAAGATTATATTCATGCGTTACCGAAACTTTCGGTGATCCACATGAACTATCAGTAAACAAAAAAATGAGTTACTGCAAGGAAACACATTTTCGGAGGTAGTAGACCAGAAGTTGGGCCAAAACTTCCGTCCATGAAAAAGAAAACACTGGACAACATGGTACGAAAAATTCAATAACTTTTGTATCTAGACTCCAATTTCGATAATCTCATACTCGTTTCAAAGAGGACAACAATCTCTACAATATTATGTTGATAAACATCATGGTACAACATGGGAGGATAAAACCAAATAGATAAATGTATGGCCTCTCTAGAAGTGACGAACCAGTAAAACCTCCTAAACCCAAAATGCAATAAGTTGAGCTTGAAAACTCCGATTGAGATGAAAACAATTTTGTTATAAATATAAAATAAAGTAGTATCAAACAAAAAATACTAAGTAGATAAATGTGTGCAACCTCCCTCATATAAGAGCATATAAAGAATTCAACGTAAAAAAGTGAACAAGGTTATCGTATGGAATTTGTTTTGTATGAGCTAGAGCTTGTCATGAGAAAAACCACAAGCTATAAAACTTCACATGGATATGATCCAAATATCAAACAAGAAATATAATGTAAGTATGTAAAGGTTTGATCTCCCTCTGAAATATACGATTAGTTTACTCACTCGATAGCCCATCTTAATAGTACGACTATCTGTTTTAAATCCGGTCTCCCAACTAACAACATGAGATTGACAAAAAGGAAACATATCAAGATCACACCTTTTATCTTGCGCATTCCACTTGAGAATAATGAAGACCATCTTGTCCTTCTCAAGATGTCACACATTTCTTGATTGGTCTTGCTCGCGCTCGCTTGATGATTTTTTTTGCATTATCCCTGACCTTCTCGAGATGGATCATAATGAACTTGAACTTCAATTCTTATTTGAGTGTTTATCCATCTTGAATCAACTCTTTTCACTTCATCTCAATCAATATTGAATCATCTTATTTCTTCCATATGATTCCAATAGGTTCAGTGCTCACAACACCTTGAATATATCCTTAGACATTGCTTATTCTTCTTCATTTATTCATTCTTCAACCTTGAAGCCAACACATGAATGGTCCAAGCGATGCCAATAGACAATTCCTATAAGTGTAAGTTAATGCAAATATTATTTTATGTATATTTTATAATTATCCAAACCACACATGTGTGCACGCATGCACTTTCAAAAGTGCTTATCTCAAAGTTATGTTCAAAGGTAGGATTTTCCCCCAGAAATACCATTATTATTGAAGATGTGTGCACCATTATATTCTAGAAATATGAACGCAATGCCATCGGAAGTGACATAAGACTACACCTTCCTTGTCTTTGTCTAGGATCGATGAGTCGTGTTTGACGATGAGACTCCATACGGCATGCGAAGATGGTTGCATAGTTTATTCATTAATCTCGGGAAGACACCATACAGTAGCACCACACAAGATGGCATGAGTGCCAAGGAGCAATACGTCGAAATGGAAACCTTCTTTTACGGGTAAGTCAAAATGGAAACTTTCCAAGAACTCGTGTAAACTTTTCTCCACAACATAGTCATAAATAACTCAGAGAGATAGATTTGTTGATCTTTTAATTTTTTTCTTCTACTATTATGTCTATCTAGGCTCTAGAGCCGCAGCATGTATTTTCTTTATATTATTGCAATGGTTAGGCTGTTATGTACTTATCAAGTTGGTATTGGATATTGGTTCCTATAGAAAATTGGAAATTATATTGTTCTTTACATTAGTTAGGATTAGTTCTTGACACCTTGTGTAATTTCCTTGTTTTGAGTCATCATATCTTAGTCTTTTCAGCTACATGTTACTATAGTTTTATCTTTATTCCTTGTGACTTGTACTTCTCTTCGGCGTCTCTTCTTAGGCGTTAGGTTGGCTTTCTATCTCGCACTCTCGCTTATAGCTCCTTTAGTTGTCCCACTCTCGCTTGTAGCTCATTCTTCGATTGTCCCATGTTCTATGTATATGCGCGCATCTTTGTAAACTGGGTTAACGTCGGGCCTTTGGACCATTCTCTAAAAAACTTGTACTACTTGTGACACACACCGTAAGTTGTTGCCTACAAAGGGCACGTGTCAAGAACGATGCACCTCAGGCCATGCCTTCTGATTTTTGGACTATTTCCTCTAATGCACTCCATGGGCTCTTGGTCCCGAGAGAGAGGATCATAGTGGGGCATCCTTATTTGCTTCTCTAAGCGGAAGGGATTCTCTTCCACGACGAACAGACAACTTCGTGGGACGCAACCCAACAAGTAACCTTTTATTATTTTCTTTTTTAATTTTTACTTATTTTTACTTTTCGATTTTTTTTAAAAGTCAGATTTAATTTTTTGTATGATTCAAATTTTGTTCATATTAATGTTTTAGGAAATGTACAAAATTTAAAACTATTCAAATTCTAAGATATCAAATTTGAACAATATTTATATGTGAAAATATTAAATTAAAATAGAAAAGGAAAAGAAAACAGGAACTGAAAAGGCAGTCAAAAAAACAAACAGAAAACCATGGTAAACCGGAAAAATTGACACAGAAACAGAAAAACCAACAATCCCCAGAACGTCCTGTTTAAATCTCCGCTAACAGGCCGCGGCCCAGTTCCCTCCCCGTGTGAGCGGGAGGGAATAGGCTTAGGTAAGCATGTTTGGTTTATTTCACCTTCTAGATCTGAGTATTCAAGCTTCGGTCGTTTAGCGAACCCTCATCCCCAAATCGAACCCTCGTCTCGGCTCCCCTGCGATCGCCGCCTGCCGACCTCCCGCCTCGCCGCCATTACCCACTCCCAGGCCGCCTCGACGCTTTGTCCTCCCGAGCTCTCCCATCGCCGCCGTGATTGATACTCACCCCACAGGCCCACATCCCGTTCCACCTCAAAACTTTCACAATGGCAGAATCCCGTACGCCAGTAGAAATCATGGCGTCGAGATGCAACCCAGCGACGGCGCGGGCCACGTTCACATTCGAGATCGTTGCGTACAGCCTGCATAAGGGCATGCGCAAAGGTAAATTCATCACCTCCACTCCCGTCTCCCTTGGCGGGTACAAATGGTGCATCCGCTACTACCCAAATGGAATCTCAATGGATCCAAGCATGGACTACGTCTCAGTTTGCCTCGAGCTCCTGAGCAAGCCCGCTGACGTGAGGGCGCTCTTCGACCTGAGGTTTATCAACAAGGCCAGCGGGCTGTGGTCATCACTGTATTCCTGCTTGGAATCGCCAAGGGGGTTCTCTTCTCCCGATGAGGATTTTGCCGTGGGGATCATGAAGAGAAGCCAACTGGAGGGGTCTGGGTTACTGCAGGATGACCGCCTCGTAATTGAGTGCGATCTCACTGTAATCAAGGAGCCACTTGTTGATGAAACTGTGGAGGTCCAGATACCACCATCAAACTTGTCTGATAACCTTGGAGATTTGCTAAAGTCAGGGGAGGAAGCAGATGTGACATTCAAGGTTAAAGGGGAGGATTTTCCCGCGCACAAGATTGTGCTTGCTATGCGGTCGCCGGTCTTCAAGGCCGAGCTCTATGGACCGATGAGAGACAAGACGAGCCGGAAGATAACTGTCGAAGATATGCAGCCTTCTGTTTTCAAGGCATTGCTTCACTTCATCTACACAGATTCGTTGCCTTCCATGGAAGATGTTGATGATGATGAGAATAAAGAGATGGTTAAGCACTTACTAGTGGATGCAGATCGGTATGCATTGGAAAGGTTGAAGTTGATGTGTGAAGGCATTATTTGCAAAAGTCTTGATGTCGAGTCTGTTGCGACCATGTTGGCTGTAGCTGATCAGCATCAATGCAGTAGGCTCAAAGATGCTTGTGTTGAATTTCTCGTGTCTTCAAACAGAATGGACGATGTGGTGGCAAGCCAAGGGTATGTAAACTTGAAAAGATCATGTCCTGCTGTCTTAGTAGATATCTTTGAGAGAGTAACAAAGTCTCGCAAAATTTAGTGCACTAATACCGGATTAAATTTTGGAATAGTTAGCTTAATTGACTTGTAGCACCTGAGAGATGAACTATTCTTATCCTTTCAGTTTTCACTTTCTAGAGATCTTTTGTAATAGCACCCTGCCATGTCCTTCAGTACTCAGAGGTCATTTGGAGCTCTTTAGGTGCCTGTTAGAGGAGAACGAGTCCATCTCTTGCTTGTAGTGGTTGTCTCATCCTATCATATGAAATTATGAATCTTCACTAGCTCACTAGATTTTCTCTATTTTCTTTTCATGATCTACTACTTTACTCTTTATTTAAAGCAGGAAACACTTGAATTGTTATCAGTTGTGCTGAGAATTGATGTGCTACTGCAGTGATACACCTGTAGGGGCACAATTAAGTGCTAGATTTCAGTTAGAGAAAGGTTAAATTGAAATGGTTTCCATACATTATCGGTTGACCCAACAAATATGAAATTAATAATTATCAGGCTCAAGTGCCATTTGGAAGGTACTTACCACATGGGACGAGATTTTTGCGCAGGTAGAATCATTGTATATTCAGTTCGTCCTCTGGTCATCGATCGTGGTCGTAGGGGTGGTGGGATGGCCTATGGGCCGTATGATCATGATAGTACAAATGCTAAGGAGGCAAATAAAATTGTCTGTCTCAAAATTATGTTCTGAGTTCGGTTCTTGGCCCATGAATATCATTTTCTCGTGAAGATGTGTGCCTCATTATGTTTTAGCAATATGAGACAAATGAGAAATTATTTGTTGGTACATACGTCTGATCCATATGCACAGAAGTGCCTTCCAGGTTCTTACATTGCTAACATGCTACATGTTCGACTAAATTTCTCTTCTTACATGCATAACACTTTCTGTCTTCGTTTGCTAGTTGCTTGACGGTTAGATTGAGCCGGTAATTTTATTTTGTACAACGGCGTCAATGTTCTTTGTGTCCATTTTCTTTCTTCTGTTGTTAATTTTTCCAACTTGCTGGCTCTGTGTAGACAGTAAGCTGACACTATAGAATATATCCAGGATTCAAGAATTGAACTTGTTCGCTCCATAGTCTGTAATGTTTTATTGTTTGGCATCTGAGCGTTCTCTAAAACTATAACTGTATTTCATTGGCTTTATAAGGAACATATGGCTGTTCACTTCTGAGCCTAAACTTTCCACGCCTAAATTTAGGGTTGCAACATTTTCTTAAATGAGGGTACATTTTCTTAGTTGAATGTTTTGTTAACTAGTTAATGTGCTTATCCTGGATAATTTTTAGAATTGTTAGCTTAACTGACTTGTAGCACGTGAGATGAACTAGTCTTATCCTTTGACTTTTCACTTTCTAGAGATCTTTTAGAAGAGCACTGAAGACTTGTCCTGTCCTTCAGTATTCAGAGGTCATTTGGAGCTCTTTTGATGGCTTTTGGAGGATAATGAGTTCATTTTCAATCTCTTGCATGTAGTGGTTGGCTCATCCTATCATATTTAATTATGAATATTCACAATATCACTAGATTTTTTTTCTTTTTTGTGATCTGCTTTTCTCTAGCTTATATCCGCTCTCTTTGATTTCTCTTCATTTAAGGTGGGAATCATTTAAATTCTTGTCAATTGTTTTGAGAATATATGTGCTACTGCAGTTTGATACACTTATAGGGGAAGGATAAGTGTAGATTTCTTCTTAAGGAAAGGCTAAGTTGAAATGATTTCCATACATTAGCCGGTTGACACCACACAGATGGAATTAACAATAATCAGACTTGGTGCCAGTTGAAAGGTAATTTTCAGAGAGGAAGATACCCCTTTGCTGGTAGAATCATAATATATTCTCTTCACAGATTGTGGTCGTAGGGGGTGTGATATTATGGCCTCATGGTAAGAAGTGTGGGATCAGGCAGTACAAGATGCTAAGGAGGCCAATCAAATTGCTTGTCTCAAAGTTATGTGCTGAGGTGGTTTCAGAATATCATTATCACGTGAAGATGTGTGCAAAAGAGAAATTCTTTGTTCGTACATAGGTATGGGCCGTATGCAGAGGTGCCTTCCAGGTTCGTACACTGCTAGCATGCTACATGTTCGACTAATTGCCTCTTAGATGCATGCAATATTATAAGTTTGCTCAGTAATTGCTTTATGTTGAGTGGGTGATTTGTTTTGTAAAACAGCGTTAGTGTTCTTTCTGCCCTCACTCTTTTTCTGTCATTGCTGAGTTTCCTGACTTGCCGGCTCCCTGTAGATTGTTAGCCGGAGAAATAGCATATATCCAGGAAACAAGAATCGTACTTGTATCGCAGTGTTCCCTAAAACTGAATTTTAATGGTTTTATAAGTAACATAGGAGCTGCTTAGTTCTGAGCCTAAATTTGTCATGCCTCGCCACAACTTTTTAGATGATTGTACAGTTTCTTGAGTGTTTGGTTGGTTGTCACACTTTACTTCTCATGACCTACATACTATAGAACTCAAACTTTCGCCTTCTTTTATGTTCACTCGGGTAAATTCAGACTTGGCAAACTATTACCAATTCTTAAATCATGGAACATCATTTATATATTTTGTGTTATTATCATGTGGAGTTGAAAGAAATATCAGTTGTATCTTATAAAAACAGAATATAATTCTATCTTCCTGAATTCAAGATATCGGAATAAGGGACTATATAATGTTGAATTCGTCATGGTCACTAGCTTCGAACTGTAGCTTTATGTTTACTCGCACAAGCTTTTAAGCTTTTAGCTGTAAAGATCCTGTAAGGTTTTGCTTATTTGAAATGGAGCCAGGGAGAAATCCCTGTTAATCTAAGAAAAACAATGTTGAATTCACGTGGTCTTAAAGCTGCAAAAAGCTTTTCATAAGAATTATCTAATGTTGAATTCGAGTGTGATTAAAGCTGCAAAACGATTTTCATAATATCCTTGCCGTATTGGCGTATTCCTTGAGAGCTGATCTCTTCACTCCTCATCCATTCCTTTACAACCACTTGGAGATCGATAATGGCCTAATCTCTTCACTTCTCATCCATTCCTTTACAATCCGAAATCTTATCGTGAACTGCAACAACTAACAAATCGAATAATTTGCTGTGGTATATTAATCGCTTGTGGCATCCAATTTTAGCCCATCATGGAAATTTGAGAATTTATATTTGCAGATAACATCCAACATATGATGCCCGATGACTAGATGAAGATGCTGCATTCTAGGGTGCAGCTTACTCAAACTGTCAATAATACATAGACACAACATGGCGATATGGGGTCTCTGTGCGAATATCTGACACATGCCGCTGAACTAAAGTTGCCTCTGCATATTAGGAGTCGGCATTGGACCATGGACGACACTGCGTCAAGTTGCCAAGTACGGCGTGGATAGTTCGGAATGGGAATTTAGAGATTCTTCTGAAGATCTTACGACCCTATCCATGTTGAATTGTTGACTGTGTATTTTCCTTTTGAGTTGTTAGATTGCGTTTCCGGCCGTGACTGGACAGTATGCTCTCACCAATTGACTGGTATTCTGGTGCTACTGTACCTGTTTGATCGGGTCTCATGCAAAGCATCGGTCCTTTTCAAGTCAACACTTCTTGCAAGAAGTTGAAGCTTGTGCTGGAGAGAGAAGGTGCGGAATGAAATCAATAGCACTGTTTTCGCCTGCTGGAAATTGTGACCGAAGATATATCTCCATGTGACATTCATGCCGTGAAGGTAAATATTTTCAGAAAAAGGAAGCAACATCTTCTCCACTTTGTGGCTGGGAATTAATGGGATGCACGCACACTTATCATCACCAACAACTTTTCTCCCCGCTGATGGTAGTATATTGCGTGCCACGGTGATCTAGATACCGACTCCGTGAGAAGCCCCCAAAGGTGAGAATTGAGAATAAGGAAAAAAACGGCTCGCTTCATGCTGGGCGGCGGCCTCCTCCTCGCCCTCCGCCTCCTCCCGTCTCTGCCGCCCGGGCGTGGCGCGCGTTCTCCGCGGCGGTGGCGGAGTGGCTTTTCCCCGGCGAAGGCGCGGGCCTGGACGGCGGCGGTGCTCTTGGCGGCAACGATTCTGTCGTGGCGTGGTTTTCGCGGGCGAGGTGAAACGGCGGTCGCGGCGGCAGGTGGCGCTCGCACGTCAGCTTGGCGGCGGGCGATGCAGTGGCGGTGAGGTCTTTGCCAGATCTGGCCCGTTTGGGCCCCATCGGTTGGGATGGGTGCCCGGCAGCCCCTGCGGCTCCCGGAGGTGGAGGAAGGGACGGAGGTCGGTTGGTGATAGCGCCGCGGCTCTTCTTGCCGCGTGGCGGCGAGGGGCTTTGCGCCCATTTGGGCTGGCGAACGAGACTGTGTGCCTGTTGCGCGTCCGGTCTGCTATCGCCACGGTGGAGGTAGTTCCCTCCCGTGCGGTGTGATGCTACTACTACGGTACCACCGCCCCTTACTCGACTCAAGGCCTCGTGCCAAGGCTCACTGAGATGTTGAAGATGGTGCTTTTCCGTGGTGGCGTGTCGGTTGGCGGTGGGCTTGGTGGAGCACTATAGACCGTCAGGTGGTGGTTTGGGGGGGCGAAATCCTGTCGGGCTTGTCCGACGCCAAGGCGTCATGCTTTGGTGTCGCTCTCCTTCTGAAGGCGTCGGTACCGCCCACCCCTTCGTGTCGTGGGGAGACCCTAGGACCGTCAAGGCGACGTCGTCGTCGCATCCCTTGATGAAGGTGCCGCTTGGTACATGGTGGATCGCTTGCGAGGAGCGGTGGGACCTTCCGGGGCAGCGGTAGAGGCCATTTTGTTTCATCGATCGGCCGTTGTTGGCATATCTTTCTCTTTTGTTCTCTTTGGTTTCTTTTGGGCTTGGTTGTGCTGCGGCCCCAGCAAGTCCGTTGTACCGTGTGTTGGTCTTTGTGCTTTATTTATAAAGCGGGGCGAAAGACTGTTTCGAGAGAGAAGCCCCCAAAGGCTAGAAATTAAAGGCTAGCTGGAGCTGGAACCTTTGGATATTCAAGCTCCTCCAAAGGAGAAAATGAAGTCGCCTAGCCTAGGATTAGGTGATTTGTTGACTTTGCGCCGGAGACTTCCAATCGGAGACCTGATAACTGACAGCAGAAAGCAGATAGGGTATCAGAGGCAGCGATCGCTCGGTTGGGTTCAGTTTTCCTGCCCTGCTGTTCCTGATCGTCCGTTCCTCAGGGCAGCGGGGATGGTGCAATCATATCATTGGAAAACAGGAAGTTGCGCAACAACAGCATGGTCGTCTGTACTCTAGTCTCCAGAATACAGACACAGACAGACCCAGGCCAGCAGTACGTGCACAGTAGTAGACAGCACTGCCCCGCCCGTGTATATATCGCGGTGTATGTATGCGGCACGCTTCAAAAAATAATTAAAGCTCAGGTAAGCACTTGGGCGAATAGACACCGTCCGTGCGAGCAGCCGTGGATGGGTGCATGCATCTGGCCGTGTCAAGACCTAGCTGAGCTCTCACGTACGTCTGGTGGTCACCCTACTCGGCTACTCGACCCGAGGGAGGGAAGTTCACCCTACTCCGCTACTCGACCCTATCCGTTAATTGTTGTACTGCAACAATTAATAAATCGAACACCATGCCATGCTATCTTATTCTTGTGGCATCCAAATTTAGTCCACCACAATTTGAGAATTCTATTTGCAGATAACAGCCAACATTCAATGCCCTTTGACTAGATGAAGATGCTGCATTCTAGCTAGGGTGCAGCTTACTCAAACTGTCAATAATACATGGACTATATGGTGATATGGGGGTCTCTCCGTGGGAATATCTGACACATGCCGCTGAACTAAAGTTGCCTCTGCATATTAGGAGTCGGTATTGGACCATGGACGACACTGCATCAAAGTTGCCAAGTACGGCAGGAAGAGTTCGGAATGGGAAAATAGAGATTTTATCCTATCCATGTTGTCTAGTCTGTAACTTTCTTGAGCTGTTAGATTGGATTGTATTTTCGTGACTGTGCAGTATGCTCTCTGCAACCGTTATGAAAATTTATTAGTACGGTTGGCCAATTGACTGGTATTTTGGTGCGATTGGTCCCTTGCAAGCATGGATCTTTTTCAATTCAACAGTTCCCGCGACAAGTTGAAGCTATAGCATTGGTTTTTGGCTGCTGGAAACTGTGACTGAAGATATATCTCCATGTGACATTCATGTCATGAGGGTAAATATTTTCAGAAAGAGGAAGTAAACTTTATCTCCACTTTGTGGCTGGCAATGGGATGCACGCACACTTATCATCATCATCAACAACTTTTGTTCCCGATGATGATGGTACAAGCTAGCATATTGCGTGCCACGGTGATGGAGATACCGACTCGGCGAGAAAGCAGCAATACCAGCACGCTGGGGCTAGAAAGAAAGGATAGCTGGAATCTCTGGATAAATATTCAAGCAGAAAAATGGAGCCGCCTGGCCTAGCTAGGATTAGGTGTTTTGTTGACTTTTGCGTTGGAGACTTCCAATCGGAGACCTGATAACTGAAAGCAGATAGGGTATCTGCAGAGGCGGCGACTGCTCGGCCGGGTTCAGTCGGAGTAGTGATGTCGTTCCTGATCGTTCGTTCCTCAATCAGGTGGGCCACAATAGGCAAAACCTTTTTCGGCTAGAAGAGTGAGTTGGTTAAAAAGAAGAGAAGAGAAGAGAAGAAAAAATCGGCATCGGAGATGGTGCAATCATTGGGAAACAGGAAGTTGCGCAACAGCATGGTCTAGTACTACTACTGTCCAGCCTGCAAGTACCTAGGATACAGACAGACCCAGCAGTACGTGCACAGCAGTAGACAGCCCTGCCCGTGTATATATCGGCGTGTATTTATACGGCACGCTCCGAAAAGAAATATATCTCAGGTAAGAAGGCTCGGACGAAGAGACACACCGTCCGTCCGTGAGAGCGGCCGTGGAGCGGTGCCGGTGCATGCATCTGGCTGGCCGTGTCAAGACCGAGCTGATGAGCTCCCAAACATGGTACGGCGCTGGTCACACCCTCCTAGAGGGCTGGTTCAAACATGGCTGCAGCACCTGCACACGGAGAAACGCCGCCGCGCGACCGCGCCCATGCATCACGATCGTCAACCCCTTGACTGAGCCTTGAAAACGACAGGCTAGCTCTACCCATCTTTTGCGATCGTTCCCGGATACTGTACGCACGTACTACATCTTCGGATACCGATTGACCTCGCTCGCGTGTGATCCGTACGTGGACCTCGTCTCTCGCAATAACTTCTGCTGCCTTGTCCCGATCCCGATGCGATTCGCGTTAGTAAGAGCATCTCCACTTGCCTACTCACGAGGCCGATCCGGACGCCGAATTTTGGTCTGAACGCTGAAAATCGGCCCAGTCGCCAAGAACTTGTTTTTGGCCATTTTAGCCATTTTTGGTCTGGACTACCCAGGCCGAACCCAGATTTCTGTATGCCCTGGGGACGCCGGACTCAGCGATGTCGGCAAAAAAAAACAAAGCGGCGCGTGGACCCGCCTAGTCAGTGACGGAAGCCGAGTCGTCGTCATCCTCGGAACCACGCGACGACCGCCGGCCAATAACTGCCCGTCGCGTCGGTCACGCGTCACCGAATGGCCGCGTCGCCGCCCGGCTCCGACGGACATGCACGGTCACTAAGTTCCAGCCGCCATCCCTCCCGCCCTCGCCGCCCACCTCGGCCTTTATAAGCCGTACCCCTCGCCGGAGATCTGCGCACTCTTTCACAGCTCCCCCCACCCACAAGCCCAACTCCGGCGAGCTCTCACCTTTCCCCCTCCTCTCACCATGGACGAACGTTACCCGGCGGCTGCGGCGGCAACGGCGCCAGCACCTCAAACTTGGGAGGCGCGATGTCTGGCCAGGGTACATGGCGCCGCCGGACACGTGGATGCCTCCGGGGTGGGCCGGCGCGCGGCGGCATCAATCGCCGGGAATAACGCCAGGAGCTATCGTACGATGTACAAGAGTACATCGCCGGCATGGACAACCCCGCCGAAGCGGTGAGCGTCGATGACCTCGTCTACTGGGCGCACTTCTTCGAGGAGCGGCGCCAACAGGAGCTCGCCCGCCACAAGGGGCCGTTGAACGAGTCCCCGCCGGCGCGCAAAAACTCGGCGGGGCGCCGACGTTGGTGGAGCGCACCAGGGCGGATGCTCGCCGCCGTGCTGGAGCACATAAACCGCGGAAACAATCCGCGGCTCGGCTTCCCGCGCAACCCGACGCCGGTGGCCAGGATGGGTCGGCGTGCTCCGGCGAACTGGGCACCGAGGAGGATGGTGTAACACCCTCAGAATCGGCCCTATGCAAGTTTTAGCGATCCCCGCCAAACCCGCATAGAAACGATTCAAAGGTGCCAGCACTTTCGTGCGGGTGAAAACGTAATATCATTACACAATAGTCCACGATGGAACCCCACGAGCAGATATATACAACAATGACTCCATGAGTCAAGAATACGAATATACAATACAAAGATCCAAATCACTTTGAAGCGATACAACGTCGACTACGGACAAGATGCAAATGGGGCTAAGAGCCCGAAGAAAAACCAATGGCGTCCATAACCCCTGCCGGGCCAAGCGGAAGGGTAACCCTGCTAACGACGTCGATCTCAAAACCTGCTTAAACAAAGGGTGCCGACAAAGGGCAAAGGAAAAAGAAGGCGGTCGATCTTGAGGCCGATGCAGCGAGACTAGAATTCGGCGGTCCTCGCCTACATAGGTATGGTGGACTGAGCAGCAGCGCAACATGCACTAAACAACCTATAGAGACTCAATACAACTGGCGACTATCAGATAGGGATAAGAAAGACCTATTCGGATCCAACCTGAAACTACCACCAAACATACCCATCCTGGTATTTCCCCCTCGAGACCAAAGGAGGAAGTCAACCGAGGAACTCACACAGTTGACAGTTTTATTTATTCACTTATCGTTGCAGCAATTACTAGTCAGGTATAGATAGTCATCCTGATATAATAAGCAGTGGACACTTTTAGTTAACCATTCCGTTGTAGTTGCAACACTTACTAGTCAGATACAATTAGCATGAGATATCCCAAACCCAGCAGTTGTTGGTAATTTTATTTAGCCATTCCGTTGTAGTTGCAATACTTACTAGTCAGATACAATGGTAATAGGTGACAACCCAAACAAGCAATTGTTGGCACTTTTATTTAGTCATTCCATTATAGTGAAGCTGATTACTAGTCATTATAAAGTCAAATTTATAGCACTATTTTAGTTATAGTTGTCTATGATCGAGATACTGTGCTCCAAGTCGTCCATAACCGCGGACGGCTTTGAAAGTTTTACCTGCAGGGGGCACAAATAGCAACACGCGATCAACCTCGAGAAAAACCAATAAAAACCAACGAGGCATCACGGAGAAATTGCAAGATTCATATAAATTTGGGGCCACCCACCAAGCTACCCATGACGAAGTTGGCGGCTCGAGACGGACCCGAGGTTTGTGCCAATGGTCGTAACGACCGGGAACCCGAAAGTGTGGGCTTGTCGATACCGAAAACATTCCACATTTGTTCCTAAACAGTACAGGCGCTCCACGCGCAATCGTAAATAAGCAGTAAAGCATGGCATAAGTATAGGATAATAATAAAGCCCCAAACTACTTTGTGGCCCCAAGAAATAAATATGCCTCAAGCTCTGGCTAGGGGGATTCATGGTCCCACGTGCGGATAGTGCGAATATTCAAAGAACAGGTATCAAGTACTCGGGGTTCTACGGGACACAAGTGGACGGTTAAAAACCAAATAACATCTATTGCCCTCCTGTGCCTCTGCATTATTTACTTACTTCAATTTTAGTTATTAAACGGTAATTAAAGTCATGATCAACTCCAACATAAATCATATGGCAGTCTTCCAACAACTGTGCTACTTGGCGATACGCAACAACGCTTGAGCAAGCGACTACGACACGCAAGTCCAACTACCTACCAAACAATAGGTAATAGGATGTGTCCAAGGCAATATAAGGCTGCAAGGGATATCTGAAGGGTTTCGTGGCATAGTAAATCAAAATTTTCTACGGAGCGAACAGAGGGAAAGCCAAGATCTAATCTAGGAGATGCAAACAACGAGAGAGATTGGATTAGATCTTCATAACCTTGAAGATTCGCTGGCGAGCGTTAAATCGGGCGTGGGTGATGTAGTCGTACTCGCTTCTCCTCCTCGCGATCCGATCCGATCTAGCACCACAAGTGGCGGTGCCTCCGTGAGATGCACACGTGCAGCACCTCGACGTCTACTCCTTCCTCGGACCAGCGAGTATGGTTAAGAGATAGATTGGATCTACAACACGATGGCGTGGTGTATATGGTGGAGAATTTCTGCTGCAGGGCTTCGCCTACAAACAGTCGGGAGGGAGAGAGGAAGGTAGCAAGGCAGCTAGGGCTTGGAGGAAGGTGTGTAGTAGTGGGGGAGGCGCACCACCTCTATATATAGAGGGGGCGGCCAGCCCTTGCCCCTCCTCCAAGCCTATCTCTAGTTTAAACAATTTAAACTCTCCCTTATCTAGAAATCCTATCTCTAGTTTAAACGATTTAAACTCTCCCTTATCTAGAAATCCTATCTCTAGTTTAAACGAGTTTAAACTTATCCAGGATCGGCTGGGCCCTATGGGGCCTTGTGCCCCTGGCCCAATGCGGCCAGGACACTCCCTCATAGGCCCATGCCCCCTCCCGGAAGGTGGGGCCACGTTGGTCCCCTTCCAGAAGGTTCTAGAAGCTTCCGGTACAATACCGATTAACCCGGAACAATTCCGAACTCCAAAAACTGCACTGCCTTATATGAATCTTATTCTCCGGACCATTCCGGAACCTCGTGATATCCCGGATCCCATCCAAGACTCGAACAAAATTCATAAACCAATTATCCAATCTATCCTAGCATCGAGATCGTTAAGTGTGTGACCTGCGGGTTCGAGAATATGCAGACATGATCTTCTATCAATAATCAACAGGTGCAGGCACCCATATTGACTCCCACACATTCATCGATGATCATATCGTATGAACCACGATGCCAGGATTCAATCAATCCCATATATATATTCCCTTCGTCTCGCGATATTTTACTTCCCAAGATTCGATCGTCGGTACCGTCATACCTAGTTCAATCTCGTTCACAGCAAGTACTTTACTCGTTCCGTAATCCGATATCACTTTGTGATTAACTCCTTAACCACATGCTTGCAAGCGGTGTTGATATCGATTACCGAGTGGGCCCGAAGTATATCTCTCCGACTTGGGAGGGACAAATTCCATCTCGATACATACAACCCAACAGATACTTTCCGATCACCTAAGAGACACCTTTATGATCACCCTCTCATAGGATGACGTTTGATGACCTCAAAGTTTTCTTCCGGTACCAGGGATTTGCATTATCTCATGGTCTAAGGAATACAATATTTGACATAGGAAAAGCTTCGCAAAGATGAACACGATGAAACGATCTAATTGCTTCGCTTAGTTTGAGTCTGTCCATCATATCATTCTCCCAATGATATGATCTCATTATCAATTGACAATTCATGTCCATGGTTAGGAAACCTTAACCATCATTGATCAATGAGCTAGTCCTTAGAGGCGTACCAGGGACACGGTGTTGTTCACAAACCACACAAGTATTAATGTTTCCGCTTAATACAATTCTAGCATGGAATATAAACTTTATCATGAACAAGAATTATAATAATAACATCTTTATTATTGCCTCTAGGGCATAATTCCAACAGTCTCCCACTTGCACTAGAGTCAATAATCTAGTTTACATTTGGCAACAATCTCACACCCATGGCACTGAGGTGTTGATCATGTTTTACACGTGGAAGAGGTTTAGTCAATGGATCTGCGACATTCAGATCCGTATGTACATTGCTAATCTTCAGATCTCCATCTGCTATATAATCTCGGATTATATGAAACTTGCGGTTGATATGCTTGGTCTTTGGATGATATCTTGGTTCCTTGGCGAGTGCTATGGCGCCAGTGTTGTCACACAATATCTCCAGTGGGTCCAATGCACTTGGAACCACGCCAAGCTCAGCGATGAAGTTTCTGATCCAAACTCCTTCACTTGACGCTTCTGGAGCAGCCATGTATTCCGCTTCTACTGTAGATCCCGCGATCACGCTTTGCTTGCTTCTCCGACTCACTCCTCCATTCAAAATATAAACGTATCATGTCTGAGATTTGGAATCATCCTTGTCGGTGTCGAAACTAGCATCGACGTAACCTTTTACGACAAGCTGTTCATCACCCCATAGACTAAGAACATTTCTTTAGTTCTATTTAGGTACTTTAGGATGTTCTTCACGGCTGTCCAGTGTTCCACTCCTGGATCACTTTGATATCTGCTTTCGGACTAAGAGCATTGGACACATCCGGTCTAGTACACAAGATGGCATACATGATGGAACCTATGGCGAGGCATAAGGCACTTTGCTCATAGCTTCCCTATCATTTACCGTAGGCTGGACACCGAGCCTTGCTCAATATCTTACGACAACATAGGCACCGAACCTTTCTTTGCCTTATCCATTCGAACCTTTTCGTAACTTTGTCTAGGTATGTACTCGGCTTAAAGCTATCGGCGTCTTTGTCTATCTCTATAGATTTTGATGCCCAATATATAAGCTTCACCTAGGTCTTTCATTGAAAGACACTTGTTCAAATAACTCTTCACATCGTTAAGCATGTTGATGTCATTTCCGATAATCAATATGTCATCCACATATAGTACCAGAAACGTCACCGAGCTTCCACTCACTTTCTTGTAGATACAAGCTTCAGAGCAATTTGGAACAAATCCAAAGCTCTTGATCACTTGATCAAAGCGAAGGTTCCAACTCCGAGATGCTTGCTTGTCCATAAATGGAGCTGAAGTTTGCATACTTTACTAGCATCCTTAGGATCGACAAAACCTTTGGGTTGCATCATATACAACTCTTCATCAATGTTGCCATTGAGGAAAGCGATCTTGACATCCATCGCCATATTTCATAATCATGAAACGCAGAATCGCTAATAAAATCCGAATGGACTTAAACATCGCTACGGAGAGAAAGTCTCATCGTAGTCAACACCTTGAACTTGTCGAAAACCTTTTGCGACAAGCGTGCTATAGACGGTAACATTACCATATCGTCCGTTTTCTTCTTGAAGATCCATTTGCACTCAACGGCCTTTGGTCGCTAGGAGGGTCCACCAAAGTCCATACTTGGTTTTCGCTCATGGATCCCAATTTGGATTTCATGGCTTCCACCATTTCTCGAGTCCGGCTCATCATCGCTTCCTCATAGTTCGTAGGTTCACGCCTTCTACCAACAAGACAGTCAAGACAGGTTGCCGTACCACTCGGAAGGCACGACCTTGTCGACTGTGACGTTCGATGCGACATCGTCCAAGCTTCATGATCCTTGTCATTAGCTTCCTCTATTGTTGGTGCGGCGACGGTGGAACAATTTCAGGTGTTGCGCTACTCTCAATTCAAGAGAAGGTTCAATAACCTCGTCTAGCTCTACTTTCCTCCCACTCACTTCTTTCGAGAGAAACTCCTTCTCAAGAAAGGAACCGTTCTTTCATAAACACTTTGCCTTGGTTACGTGATAGAAGGTATACCCAATGGTTTCCTTAGGGTATCCTATGAAGACGCATTTCTCCTTTGGGTTCGAGCTTGTCCGCATCAACTTCTTGGCGTAAGCCGCATCCCCAAACTTTAAGAAACGACAACTTAGGTTTAGCACCAAACCACAGTTCATACGGTGTCGTCTCAACGGATTTAGATAGAGCCCTATTTAAAGTGAATGCAGCGGTTTCTAATGCATAACCCCAAAATGATAACGGCAAATCAGTAAGAGACATCATTGATCGGACCATATCTAATAGGGTTCGATTCCGGCGTTTAGACACACCATTGCGCTGTGGTGTTCCGGGTGGCGTGAGTTGTGAAACGATTCCAATTGCTTTAAGATGCATGAGAAAATCATAAATCAAATATTCACCTCCACGATCGGATCGTAGAAACTTAATCTTTCTGTTACGATGGTTCTCCACTTCATTCTGAAATTCCTTGAACTTTTCAAATGTTTTATTTATGTTTCATTAAATAGATATACCCATATCTACTTAAGTCATCGGTAAAAGTGAGGAAATAGCGATATATCCGTAGCGTCGAAACACTCATCGGTCCGCATACATCGGTATGTATGATTTCCAACAAGTCTTGTTTCGCTCCATCATCTGGGAGAACGGGTTTTGATCATCTTGCCCATGAGGCATGGTTCGCATGTGTCAAATGATTCAAAATCAAGAGACTCAAAAAGTCCATCGAATGGAGTTTCTTCATGCGCTTTACACCAATATGACCTAGGCGATTGCCACAAATAAGTAGTATTATCACTATCTACTTTGCATCTCTTAGCCTCGATGTTATGGATGTGTGTTTCATCCCTTTCGAGATTTAGAAGAAATAAACCATTCACAAGAGGTGCATGACCATAAAAGATATTACTCATATAAATAGAACAACCATTATTCTCCGATTTAAATGAATAACCGTCTTGCAATAAACATGATCCGAAATAATGTTCATGCTCAACGCAGCACATAATAACATTTATTAAGGTTTAAAACTAATCCGAAGGTAAAATTAAGGAGGCGTGCCGCCATCACATCAACTCTTGATCCGTTGCCAGCGCCGTCACCTCATCCTCGCAAGCCGTCTATTCCGTAGCTCCTGTTTCGAGTTACAAATATTAGCAATTGAACCGGTATCAAATACCCAGGCACTACCACGAGGGATAGTAAGGAAATCATCAATAACATGTATATCAAATATACCTTTGATGGTGCCAGCCTTCTTGTCCGCTAAGTACTTGGACGATTCGCTTCGTGACCCCTGTCCTTGCAATAGAAGCACTCGATGTCGGCTTAGGACCGGACTGAGCTTCTTCTCAGCGGGGGCATTGCGCTTCACGCCCTTCTTGAAGGGCTTCTTTGCTCCTTACCTTTCTTAAAGGAGGGCTTGTTGACCATCAACACATGATTATCCTTCTTGATGTCCACTTCGCAGCCTTGACTGCGAAGAGATCGGTGATATCGATGGAACCAATCGATTATGAGTCACTACAAAACTTTTGTAGCTGGGAGGAGTGATTGCAGAACCTGTCAATCTTGAGCTCCTCTGGAATCGTGCATTCCGGTTGCTCAAGCGTTGAGTGTGACCGACATCTTTATGGCGTGCTCACTAACTAACTCCCTTCCTCCATCTTGCGTTAAAGAACTTCTCGGAGATCTCATATCTCTCGAGCGGGCTTGAGTCGAAACATGGTTTTCGGCTCCTCGAGAATCTCAAAGGGCCGGGATAGGTTTCAAAACGATTTTGAAGCTCGGTTCCATAGCAAACAACATGGTGCTCTTAATCACACCATAATCATCTTTCTTGTGATGATGACAGCTTTCTCATCAGCCGCGATTGCAGTGAGGGGTCACCTAACGCTTTACCAAGGACATAGTCCTTTGTCCGCCATGACGAATGATTCTTAGATTGCGGAACCATTGGTGAAGTTAGACCCATTGTTTCTAAGCTTTTCTTGAAAAAGCGTTGAAGTTGAAGTTGGACTTGGCCATTGGATCTCAAGATTTGCAAGTACAATTTAGACTATGTTCATGATAAATAGTTCAACTTAATCAAATTACTAGATGAACTCCACTAAATTCAACATCCCTCAAGTTGTTTAGTGAACACGATCCAAATTCACCACACCTAATCCGATCGTCACGAGAAGAGATGTGGTTTCAATGGTGGACAACAAAGTGTCGATCATATCATTCATATGACTCATGCTTAACCTTTCGGTTCTTGTGTTCGAGGCCATATGCATACATGCTAGGCTCGTCAAGCTAGACCCAAGTATTTCCGTGTGCAAAACGGCTTGCACCCGTTGTATGTGGCGTGAGTCTATAGCACCCGATCATCACGTGATGCTTGGACACGACGAACTTTCGCAACGGTGCATACTTGGGGAGAACACAGTTTTTATCTTGATCTTTAAGTGAGGAATCATCTTATAATGCCACCGTCGCGATCTAAGCATAATAAGATACATAAAAGGGATAAACATCACATGCATATAACTTTATGTGACATGGTATAGCCAATCCTCGCGCAATGATCTCCATCTTATGCGTTCCGGCATGATCTCCATCACTCCACCATGATTGCCTCCACCACGAATAGCAACTACAACTATTGCTAACTACTTAGCGATAAAGTAAAGCTATTACATGGCGTATAATAAGTTGACTCAGGTCATACACAATTATAAAGACAACCATATGGCTCCTGCGTTGTGTACTCATCGACATGCAAGTCGTGAAACATTACAAAACATGATCGCATACAATATACACATCACATCTTGGGTCATACCACATCACAGAAAACACTCCTTGCAAAAACAAGTTAGGCGCCTCTACTTTGTTGTTGCATGTTTTACGTGGCTTATGGGAGTAGATGCTAAGAACGATTCTTACTACGGAAAGCCACAACGGTGATATTATGGTTGCCAAACTCGGTGTTAATCCCATGACAACTATAGTGAGAGAAAGCGACATCCACCGGCCGCATGTGTGGTACAAGCCACACGTCAAGTGCGAGCCGGTCATGACGGCGTCGCGTAAGGTTGGCCTGGACCGCTTCAATTTCACTATCCCGCGTCATAAGAAGAACACAAACAAGAGGCTTGCAAGAGAAAACATCAACGCCCGCAACAACCATGTTGCGTTCTACTCGTGAAACACATCTACGCATAGATCTAGCTCTGATACCACTGAAGGGTTTCGCGGCATAGTAAATCAAAATTTTCTACGGAGGCGAGCAGGAAAGCCAAGATCTAATCTAGGAGATGCAAACAACGAGAGAGATTGGATTAGATCTTCATACCCTTGAAGATTACCGCGGAGCGTTAAATCGGAGCGTGGGTGATGTAGTCGTACTCGCTTCCTCCTCCGCGATCCGATCCGATCTAGCACCACAAGTGGCGGTGCCTCCGTGAGATGCACCGTGCGGCACCTCAACGTCTCCTCCTTCCTCGGACCAGCAGTATGGTGGAGATATATTGGATCTACAACACGGCGTGGTGTATATGGTGGAGAATTTCTGCTGCAGGCTTCGCCTACAAGCGATCGGGAGGGAGAGAGGAAGGTAGCAAGGCAAAGCAGCTAGGGCTTGGAGGAAGGTGTGTAGTAGTGGGGAGGCGCACCACCCTCTATATATAGAGGGGCGGCCAGCCTGCCCTCCTCCAAGCCTATCTCTAGTTTAAACAATTTAAACTCTCCCTTATCTAGAAATCCTATCTCTAGTTTAAACGATTTAAACTCTCCCTTATCTAGAAATCCTATCTCTAGTTTAAGCGAGTTTAAACTTATCCAGGATCGGCTGGGCCCTATGGGGCCTTGTGCCCAATGCGCCAGGACACTCCCTCATAGGCCCATGCCCCCTCCCGGAAGGTGGGGCCACGTTGGTCCCCTTCCGGAAGGTTCTAGAAGCTTCGGTACAATACCGATTAACCGAAACAATTCGAACTCCAAAAACTGCCTTATATGAATCTTATTCCGGACCATTCCGAACCTCTCGTGATATCCGGATCCCATCCGAGACTCAACAAAAATTCATAAACCAATTATCCAATCTATCCTAGCGTCGAGATACGTTAAGTGTGTGACCTGCGGGTTCGAGAATATCAGACATGATCTTCTATCAATAATCAACTTGGTGCAGGCCCATATTGACTCCCACACATTCATCGATGATCATATAGGATGAACCATGATGCCAGGATTCAATCAATCCCATATATATATTCCCTTCGTCTCGCGATATTTTACTTCCCGAGATTCGATCGTCGGTACCGTCATACCTAGTTCAATCTCGTTCACAGCAAGTACTTTACTCGTTCCGTAATCCGATATCACTTTGTGATTAACTCCTTAACCACACGCTTTCAAGCGGTGTTGATATCGATTACCGAGTGGGCCCGAAGTATATCTCTCCGACTTGGGAGGGACAAATCCCATCTCGATACATACAACCCAACAGATACTTTCCGATCACCTGAGAGACACCTTTATGATCACCCTCTCATAGGATGACGTTTGATGACCTCAAAGCTTTCTTCCGGTACCAGGGAGTTGCGTTATCTCATGGTCTAAGGAATACAATATTTGACATAGGAAAAGCTTCGCAAAGACGAACACGATGAAACGATCTAATTGCTTCGCTTAGTTTGGGTCTGTCCATCATATCATTCTCCCAATGATATGATCTCATTATCAATTGACAACTCATGTCTATGGTTAGGAAACCTTAACCATCATTGATCAATGAGCTAGTCCTTAGAGGCGTACCAGGGACACGGTGTTGTTCACAAACCACATAAGTATTAATGTTTCCGCTTAATACAATTCTAGCATGGAATATAAACTTTATCATGAACAAGAATTATAATAATAACATCTTTATTATTGCCTCTAGGGCATAATTCCAACAATATCCCGGGTACGAAAACTAGAGCATCGCAACACAGATAGCAATAGATCAACAGGAGGAAATAAAGACTAGAAATGTAAAATAGGTAGAAAGGGGGAGAATGCTCGCCTAAAAACATTGTCAAAGTTTCATCCGAAGATCGGGTCGACACTCGCATCAACTCATCGGCCTAATCCGTGAAGAAGCAAAGCACTAGAAGAAACAACGGATGCACTATTTAATACTACGGCAAAAGATCGGGCATGATGCATGTATGATGTATGACATGGCAAGGATGCGATGCAATTAGGACATATTAAGTGGAACCAGGGTCCCGACAATTAATTAGATGGTTCATGTTATTTAGATACCTCGCAATTTAAATGTTGTATTAATAAGGCGAAAACATGGCATCGATTCGCTACACAAATTTAAATGGAGCCGATATTAGACTAGAAAAGCCCGCATATGGCCTCCATATTTAATTATGAGTTGACAAAATACCCTCAAACACCCACAATATGTATGCGAGTATGAACAATTAAATATGCAACAATTTATATAGTTGGCAATTTATAAAATAGGGGCTCGGAAAAGGTCACACGTGGAACTTGGCGATGTTGGGGGTTCGGATTCGGGAAGGCGATCTTGGCGTCCAGGGTCTCGCTCCTCGTATCTGAGTCGACGGTCTGGTGGTCCCACGATGGAGGCCTTCGATTCCAAGGCGAGGATCTACAGTGGCCATGTAGAGGATCTTGTCGATGAAGAGCTCCTTGTTCAACTAGATACTCTTGTCCGCCGGGAGATCTCGATCGAAGCTCTTGTTATGACGGTCTCCGGAATCCACTGCTTCAGTTCAAGCAAACGCGACGGAATAGATCGATGTGACGTCACCCCAAGTAGCACCAAGCAGTGCATGCCCAGAAGATGTGCCAAGAAGGCACGCGCACAAGAACGGGTCATGTAGAGCTGCCCTGCAGAAAACTCATGGGAAAAAACCCATGGCCACTCTTGGCCAAAACTGAACATGTTCACCAGGGGGTTGCGAGCTGCCGGAAACAGGGAAGGCGGCGGGCGTCCAAGCCTGCAGCGAGCGAAGGCGGCGATCAGGCTCATGAAGCGAAGAGACCAATGCTAGGCTTGGCAAGAGGAACTCAATGGAGGAGGGCCCACCAGAAATAGGCCGCGAAGGCCGGTGTTCACACCAGAATAGAAGACGGCTTTGCACGTCTCCCACGAGGAGGAAAAGCACGGGAGATGCTTGGGCAGCCAGCAGATGAAGCATAGGCAGGCGGCACATGGCGGCGGGCCTTGGGAAGGTGACGGCGAGCTACTGGCCCGAAGGAGGGACACCAACGACCTGCAGGAGGGCGGCACGAGGTCGTCGGAGGTGCAGATCATCGACGGGCGGAGCACGACGAGCTCACAGTGGCGAGGCAGGCGAGGTGGTGGGCGGCGGCGAGGGAGGGCGGTCGGTCGGAAGGCGGCGAGTCTGGGGTGATGGCGAGGGGCGGAGGGAAGCCTCGCTCTGGCGGGATCGGCGAGCACGGGAGAGAGGGGTTGCATGCAGGAGAGAGGAAGGAGGAGGGTGGCGAGAAGAGGAGATCGGGGGCGTCGACCGCGAGGCAGAGAGGCGGCGGCGATCTCGGGAGATGGAGCGGAAGAGGAGCGGGGTCGGGGAGGGTTCTGCGGGGTCGGGTTTTGGGGCCAGGTGGGGTTGTGCCTCGCGTGTGTGTGCGTGGTGTTCGTGTGTGTACTGCCGCTGTGAGAGGAGTGGCGGCGGCAGATAGGGAGTAGTGGGATGGGGTGTGGACGGTTTGGTTAGCTAGGGTTTGGGGTTGTAGGTGGTCTGGCTAGCCAGGCCTTTGGGCCTGGCGGGCTGGACGGCCTCCCCCAACAAAATATATTTATTAATTATTATTTTTATTTATTTTAAAACAAAACATTTGTAAAAGGTTTTTAGACAAATAAAAGATCTGAATGATCTTGGGTTTGGATTTGAACAGAGGAGAACATCCAGAAAACAAAATAGGCTTTTAGAAAATAGTTTTAGGCAATCAGATGCATGCTGATGTCATCATGATGCACATAATAAATACAACAATGATTTTCTAGTAGTGGAATTTACCGGGGTGCTACAGATGGCGATCATGAGCTCGTCCTCCTCCGCTTCGCGTTCCACTCTTCCGCAAGCCGCCAAGACGCCGACGGCCGTGAAGCGCTGTCTATGGCGCTCACCGCCAAGCGCCTTGCATGGTATCGTCATCGGCGAGCGTCGCCATACGCCGCGGTAAATACGTGCGCCTCGCGCCCAAGACGAAGGCTCGGCGTCGGCCGAGGACGCCGCCGAAGATGGCGGCGGGCGATCGCTCCAGCGCCGCCCGCTTACGCCGACGATGCGCTGGTCGAGCCCTCCTCGCCGGACATCTCGAATGGTCCAGAGGGGCGGGAAAGCGAACATCGGCGCATCCTTGGCCTGCAGCAACAGGCGAGGCGCCGCAGTGTCGGCGCTGTCTCGGCGTGAGCTCGCCTACCAAGCGCCCGGCTACGTCACTGGGCGGCGGCGACGAGGGACGCAGCCCGTCCTACCAGCCATGGAGCTCTGGCGACCCTGGCGGTAGCTCCCGCGGAACCGATCGCCCGGCGGCAGCGACGGCGGCCGATCCGACCCCGAATACACGTCGTTCTACGACAACTTCGGCATGTAGGACGGCGAAGGCACCGGCGGCGGCCTTTTTTAGTTTGTTATGTATTAGTTTAGTTTAAATTGGATGTAATCCGCCTATATTTGCGCAACTTAATGAAAATCGTCTAAATTTGATGAATTTTAGCGGCCTGGATACGCGGGTAGGAGAATGTTAGTCCAGCTGAAAACGGACCAAATTTTCCTGGATTCGGCCACCGTGTGGAGATGCTCTAATCAGCAGCTCCACCTGATTCCGCCGGTGCTTTCTGTTGGCTGCTACTCCTGTACATTGTAACATTGGGCGTCGCTGGTGGATTTTATCAAGCCTCAAGAGCCTCGCTAGTCGGCGGCTGTTTATGATCTGCAGTGATGTCAGACTGTCAGTCATACGCATACATAGTCTGAACCTCAACTGCTACCACAAACTGAAGCTTCCGAGTTGTAAGAATAGCTGTAGGTTTCACGTGACGAACTGGAATCTTGGCACCAACCGCTCTCCGTTTGGAACCCCTATTCATTTCTGGTAATCTCGGAGTACCGGCTTTCATGCGTGTCCACGTAATCATTCGATCAGCATTCCAGTTCCTGCACTCATCAGCCAAGCTCCGCACTTGTTACCCGAAACGGGCCACACGGTTCGCCAATCAGTCTCTGGCTCACAGAATCGTCGCCTGGCCCGATCCGAAGAGAATCCTGTCCTCAGAACAAGCAACATGCATGCATGGGGCTGAACTTCTTCGACGCTTGCGACTTTTGGCGGCAAGGAGGTTTCTCCTCTTTCTAGTCTTGCGCAGTACACCAGTTCCTTTTCTGAGGAAAGGTACGCCCGGTTGGTGTTAGCTTGTCAATTTTGCACACAGCCCAGCCTCCATGGAGCATCGGTACTACTAGTTGATTGAAGCCTTCTCTGGTCCCGTTTTAGTTTTCAAAGCGTGGTTTCTTTCAGGTCAAGTAGTCCAGCATGTCACCTCACATCGTCGGCCACGGTCAGAGTTGAACCATCTTCGACAAAACCAGTCCACTTTGGCATGGGATGGCCTATGACATACACAGTCAAACGGAAGGAAAAAAAACTCGTCGAGTATACTTAATTTCCACTTGGGAAACAGGCAGCCAGTGGCCTCCCAGCCTTCTGGCAGCACGTTGCCAACGTACGATAGAGGACTAATCTGCAGCTAAACAAAGTGAAAGGAAAATAAACAAAGCGACTCGTGCAGCGCAAGCACGCACGCAGATTCCGATGCAGTCGGTGGTGTTTTCACGCTGCTACGCTACGCCCCAAATTTTTGACTCCGATATGATTCCATGCATGAACAACATGGGTGCACGGCCACATCATGCGAATCCAGCCAGCCACTAGCTCTCTTGCCTCGGGCACCGTACTGTTCATGCTCACAAATCATGCCCCATGCTCGTTTCGCCGCTTTATTTTAGTCGCCATGATAGGAGTTGTTTACTGTTCCAAATCTAATCGCCAACTAAGGCTAGTCACAGTGGGAATACCTTGAGTACGTAGTAACATAGTTCTATATGTATTGACATGACATGCAATTAAATGATGTACTCCCTCTGTCCTAAAATAGATGTCTCAGATTTGCCAAAAATTGAATGAATCTAGACACTATTTAGTGTATAGATTCATTTAAATTTTAAAAAAATTGAGACATCTATTTTGGGACGGAGGGAGTAGTAAGAGAGAGGTTTAGGGTAACTAGCTATGTTACCATAACATCACACATTCAAGACAAAATGAGTCTATATTGCAATAAATACGCCTTTGCATGACATCACACATATGTTATTTTTCACTATAGAGGTAGTAACTTAGACTGGAGTAATAACATTACCATATTACTACTTTAAGTTACTCCTCACTATGACCAGCCTAACAAGACACGCAGCACAACCGTCCAAATTCTCAATTGTACGATTTTCTTGAATCACACACAAAAAGTGTACGATTTTCTTCACATTTTCAGTACGATTATACCGTATTTCATCTTTTTTACTCTTCAGTTGTGACTTTCTGATAGGTTTTATTCCATTTTAGCATGTTGACATACTATTCCTCAACTTCTGACCGTGGGATTGCAAGTATATTTTTCTTGGAGTTAGACAGGTTGAACCCAAAAGTTGGGATGACATGGCAGCCTAGTTGACACAAACCACTTTTGCCATGAGTGTATCCAATGTGGCGGAGGTTTAAAATGAAGCACCATTTGTGACCTTGCTCAATGAGATTTTATGCCATTTTTTATAAGAGGTCTGAACTAGATAAAAATTTAGAGTGAATTTGACATAATTGAGCACGCCTCCAACGAATATGCATATGATTGTGTGCCTAGTAAACTGCCAAATCACCCAAATATGTAGATCTAGCTTGTCACTTTGGGAAAAATAATAAAACAAGGGTAAGAGTTGTCGGAAGAAAATCACAGCTAATTAAGGGGTCAAATATATGTAGATCTTGCTTGTCACTTTGGGAAAATAATAAAACAAGGGTAAGAGTTGTCAGAAGAAAATCACAGCTAATTAAGGGGTCAAATATGACGATAAATATTGAAAGTAGAGTAAAGTGAAGTATAGTTGACATGGGTATGCCCTATGGGTGTCTAAGATTGGCTTATCCTGCCAGGCTCAGCAAAGGCCCATGAGACAATGTACCCTAATGGCAAAGCCTAGAAGGATTTTGGGTGGCCCAATGTAACGCCCCCGAATCGGGTCAATGCAGATCTCAGCATTTCCCGCCAAAATCCTCATATAAGCGATTCAAAGACGTCCACCAAACACTTTCGTGTGGGTGGGATTTGAATACAAGTAGTTACATCACAATAGTTTACAACAGAGTCCACAAGAACTTATATATACAACAACGACTCAATGAGTCAAGAATACAAATGATACAAATCATAAAGAAAACCAAATAGTATTCGAGTACGGACAAGATCCAAATGGGACTAAGAGCCCTGAAGAATAACCAAGCGGTGTCCATAAACCCCTTGAGCCAAGCCGAAGGATAACCTTGCTAACGTCAATCGATCACATACTGTCAAGCCAAAAGGGTGCCGCAAAGGGCAAAACAGAAAGAGAGCGGCCGATCGAGGCGATTACAGCGAGACTAGAATTCGGCGGTCCTCGCCTACATAGGTATGGTGGGCTCAGCGACAGCAAAGCTTGCACTATCTAACTTATAGAGACACGCTACAACTTCGGCTATTAGAGCGAGATAAGAGAGCGTTATCCGGTGACAACAATATAACACCAAACATAACCCATCCGAAGATTTCCTCCTCGAAGACCAGTCGAGGAAGTCCCCTTGCGGAACACACACGGTGGAAATTTTAGTTAAGCAGGTGTTTAGTTGGTAAGGCTAATTACTAATCATATTGTTAGAGGCAAAACATTAGTGGCGTTGTCTATGATCATGACACTGTACTCCTGAGGCATCCATAACCGTGGACACACGGCTTCTCGAAAAGATTTACCCTGCAGGGGTGCACTACTGTACCCAAATGCATGCTCAACCCTTCAGGCAACATATCACGCGTGCCATCCGAATCTCACAAGAAGAACTGTCCCATAACTACGCGCATATCTAGAGGCATCACCTACTGTGGGGAACCAACCGAGAGGTACGACGATTCTCAAGGAAGGCACAGCGTTTGCGCCTACTAGTGGATCGGGCCCTGTGGGGTAACTTGTACACACCGTGGGTGCCTCCACCGTGTACCACGATTTATGTATGCAAGCCATGGCAATCCACCAAAACATCAAGTCCGAAGACATATCAACTCACCCATGTCCGAGGACATATTATGCGTATGCACCAAATAGAAACCAATTTTATAACCCTCTGAATATACGAAAAGCGCCGGTAGTTGAGGGGGGATCCCAGAGGCCCCACGTTTGATTAGCGCGATCAATTCAGAACTGGTATCGTAGAACGAACAGGTCCTAGGTCGGCTCAGGCAGTTCCCAAAGGTGGTCCCTGTCGGGGCCTTATCATTAGGTGAAACCATAACCAACAACATCAGATTAATTATCTTATCACCAACCGTATCCGGGTATCATGTTCCACCTGTATGAGAGCGATACTAAGCATTCCTACGACTCGCAATGACAGGGCTAGATAATCAAACAAGGCAATAGGATAACCAAGTCAATATAGTGGAGCGGGTAAATAAAGGAACGATACTATAGCATCGACAATAAGGATAGCAATAGATCAAAGGAAGGAAGTAAAGACTATAAATACAAAATATGTGGAAGGGGGAGAATGCTCGCCTGTGAGACAAAGTCGGTGACCGAAGGCTTGTCGTATCTCACATCGACCCATCGTCCTATCCAGTGAAGAAGCAAACACTAGAAAGAGCAACCAATGCAGTATTTAACACTAGGCGGAAGATCCGGCATGTTTATGATATGATGTATGGCATGACAATATGCGGTCCCACTTAGCAATATTAAGCGGAATTGGGATCCCGACATTTAAATAAAAGGTTCAAGTTATTTAACTACCCCGCATATTAAATGTTGATTTAATAAGGCAAAGCATGGCATGAGTTTGCTACACAAATTTAAATAGGACCAACATTAGACTAGATTGGCCCGTATATGGTCTCCATATTTAATTATGAGGTGAATCGACAAAGTAGCTCTGACAAATAAATATGTATGCGAGTATGAATGATTTAATGTGCAATAAGTTATATTATATTTAATAAAATAGGGTGTCGAAAAGGGGTCATACATCGGTTCCGAAGATCTTAGATACAAAGGGGCTTCAGACTCCGGGGACGGGGTTTCGGTAACCGTGAAGGAGAACTTGAGAGTATGCGCGTCTGGTTGCCGATGCCGCACTTGGGTTTTAGCACCGGTGGTCTTGTGTCATGGATCATGTACCCAGGGATAGATCACGGATGTCCTATCTCGGCCGAGGAAGAGATCGGTGTACACGGTGCTCGCCACAACCTCACTTCATTTCTTCTCGGAGACATGTGTAGGAACCAACAAACGCATTACAGACTAAAACGAGATATCAGCACATGACACAAAATCATCCCATAGAACCATCGATACAAAGGAGCAGGTGACCGGACCGGCCAACGTGCGCACACGTTGTGGCATGAACGGCCAAGGCAACGTACTGGAGGTGGCGACGGGAAACTTGCGAGACGCAGCGGCGGGACGGAGGCGGCGGCGATGGTTGTAGGCAGAGGCCTCGTCGGGCGAGGGCGGCTGCGTCGTGTGGTTCTGGCGGCGAGCTCAAGGCGGCGACACGGAGGCGGCAGGGCGAGAGGACATCACTTGGCAAGGAGCCGCAGAGGGGCCGGTCGAGCCTCGGCGGAAGGTGACGGTGGATGGCGGCGCTATGGTAGGCGGCCGTCGGGAGAGGCCAGAGGGCGGTCGCAGCAGCTGCAGGGCACGAGAGGAGAGGATCGGGCCGCGCTTGCGGTGAACGAGATGGGGAGACGGCGAGGGAGGTGTTGGGTGTTGCTAGCCATGGCGTGAGCAGGCTCGGGCGAGCGGCAGGCAGCCCAGTCGAGAAGGGTCATGGGTGGCGCTGGAGGCGAGCGAGGGCAGACGAGGTGCAGGAGCACGTGCGGGCGGCGGCGCTGGCTAGGGGTGGCGAGATCGAGAAGTGGAGGTGGGCTCATTGGCGGCGCGCGGAGGGAGGAAGAGGGCGACGGGACGAGGCGCAGGGGTCGCGGGATCGAGGGGATCCCTTGCGTGTGTGTTGTGTTGGGGCCAGGGTCGAGTGTGTGTGTGGGTTGGAATGTGACAGGGTGTGGCGTGCGTGGTGGTGTCTGTGGTTGCGGCCGCGTGAGTGCGTGCGTTGTGTGTAGTGTGAGTGCGGCGGCGACATCTGCGGGTGAGGAGTTAGGATTAGGTCTAGGATTTGGGGAAAAAAGGGGGAATATATTATTTATCTAGTCCAAAATAGACTAGATAGAGATAGTTTTGGGCTAAAATATTAGACGGAATTTTAGCCTAATTTTATATTTATAAAATAAGAAAGGCTTTTGCTGCGAGAAATATTATTTGTTTTAGTTTTTAAATAAGAACGAGAGACGGATTTAATAAAACCACATGGATATTTAGTAAAACAAAATATGATTTAATAACATAATTTTACGGGTAAAATATGCATGATGATGTCATAATGATACATAAAATAAAATAATAATCAATTTCTATTTTTAATATTTTCAGGCATTACACCCAAGCCCAAGAAGGATTCAAATCCTTCGAGGATACATTTTTTAGATAGAAACTTAAACGGAAAACCCTAAACCTGTAACCGACTAGGCCTATTCCCGGACCTGGCCTATCTATATAAAATCCAGGAGGGCACGATGAGGAGGATTATCCTGACAACCCTAGCATACACACCGCCAGATACAATCTGCGTACCCCTATAATACTCGGGATAGCTATCAATCGAGAGTAGACAAGCAGGAGTACGGTTTTCCCTCTAGGGGCCTGAACCTGGGTAAACCCTTTGTCCCGTGTTTTCTTGTCTGTTAGCCGTTTCGCGATCTCCAGTGTCCCCTCTTTCTCCAAAACACAAGTCCATAACAATGGGCACCGACGAGTTGAACCCTCGCCAATAGTGCTAAACATGTGCGTGCGTGTGCGTGTGCATGCGTGTGTGCGTGTGTGTGTGTTGTGAAGTTGTACTAAAAAATTGATGTGATTAGGCCGAGGAGTACACTAGAGCAATGTTGGTGCGATAGGTTTTGGTCCCCTCCCCTGTTGTACTCTTCGCCACCGTGTTTCCTTCCTCCACCCGCATCACCCATGCTCGTGTCCATTTTTTTGGGTACACATCCTCTTTCGCGGATCTCCATTGAAACTTCACGACGTTAAGTCGGCGTACCACCGTGCCCCGCTAACCCTATCATGTATCTCTACTATCTAAAAAAACTTTGTGGTTCCGTTTTCTGCCATCCGCCACTACATAGTTTTTCGTCCGACTCCACGCTCCTGTCGTCTCCTTTCTAAACTGGGCCTCGCTAAATTAACGCATCATCGCCGCTTCATTCGCCCCTTCCCGAGCCGAGTGAACCTACACACTAAATAAGTCTAGATACATTTCCTTCACAAACCTAAAACATCTTATATTTTGAAACGGATGGAGTACAAGTTAATTATTTCCATTCGAAGAGAGTAACAAGCTAGCAATAGGGAGATATACATGTCGGCTTGATTGGGCCAATAAGATACCAAACCATCGTAGTATGATTCCAGTTCTCACAAAATAAGTATAATTTTCTTTGCTATGAGGTAAATTAAAGTGTTACACACTATGAGTGTTGTTGATTTTTTTCTCGTATTTATAGTTGTTCTTTTTAGTGCAGATTACCTATGCATGTGCTTTGTACATGGATGAAGATTCTAAAAGGAGGTCCTGGCAATTCATTTGTCATTACCACAATAGGTGTTGAATTGGGCGTGTAACTTAGAGAAATGTGATGATGTTTGTTGAAAGGAGTTGATCTTCGAAGGTTTGATATTCTCTTCACACAAGTATGAAGTGAAATTTACCTCAATCTCGTGGCAATTTCTGTCCTGATACCATGATGCAATGCATTGATTTATTTGGATATATAAATTCCATGGTAATTTTGTACTGGTAATGATAATGATGTGCATTTTTATTCAAATGTAGATCGTAAATTTGTTGCGGGAAAGTAGTTGATTGATATAGTTACCGATTTTATGTTTGTCATGCTAAATTTTTTGAGAGACACGATTTCAGAGTTACTAAATATATGTTGTGTTTTCCCTTTTTTTGCTGCGTAACACTAGCATTTCTTATAATTGCAACATCAGAATAATTTTGCTTTACTAATTCTTCAGATTAACCAAAAAAACCCACCAATTATTACTAATGTTTCATCTAACTGTTGTATCCTCTTTGGGAAATCTTCAGTAACCATGATATTGATATACATGTGATAGATGTTTTATGTAGGCTGCTACTTTATTAGATAGTGCAATATAAGGAATAAAATTTATATTTTTCTAAACAAAGCTAATATTAACCCATGGTTTATTCGTCCTGTTGAAGCACGAACCTTATTATCTGCTATGGTCAAAATTATTCACATCAGATTGATTTACTTGGTGGGAAAAAGTTGACAAGGGAAGTAGCTTAGAGGAATTGTGAGGTACACTGCATAGGAAGTAGTGGTCTAATTCTCATCTCACCCCAATAGGTTGTTATTGATTTTCTTTGCATAGATCACATGCTCCCCTTTGTTCTTCATTTTGCTAAATTTTTTGAAAGAAGATTGGTTGAGATACTTGCATGATGTATGTCTCCTCAAGACTCAAGTTGGTATTTTAGAGATATTGGCACCGATGCGTCCTACCCAATAATTTGAGATATGAAAAGTCTAAACGGTAAAGTTGTTCTCAAATTTTATACCATCCATGCTTGTGTCTAAAATCATAATGAAGTGCATACGGTGAGATCTTCACCCAGTTCAATGCTCAAGACAAATAGGTTATGTTCTATGTGAAAAGGATCCAAGTGAGAATATCAAGAGCCCTGAAACTTAGCAAGATTACAAGTGCAATTCATATTGGACATGCTACTTATTTATATGTTGTGTTTTTATTTGTTGTTTGCATGCACGTGATGTTTGAGGTCCTTTTAGCTGAGCTAATAAAAATTTAAATGCTACTATCTTTGTTAATCCTACAAAGTTAATTAATATTTTAACATAACTTTACATTACAGAAAGAGCAACACAAAAAAAGACTTTAGAAGAGGACACTAGCTGGAAGCCTGGAAAGATCACTAAGCGAAGTGGACGAAGACCTGTTTGAGAACAAGGGTTGTTAATGCTTTAGCCAGACTCTACTCACTTTCGGACTTACTTTCTTTTCTTGTCGTTTGCAAGAATTTTGTTTGTTGGTTTCTTTAATGAAAATCGATGATGATCGTTATCTAAAATTTATTTGTATGGTTTTCATTGAGTTGACCTTTTCAAGTTATTCATTCCTACGCTTATGCGTCCGACCTGATATGACCTTGCCACATTTGATAGTTTCAGTATAGTATAATTCATAGAGATTTGATATTGTTTTGATAATTTTCTTTGCGACCTATGGAAACATATTATAGAGTGCCACAATAGTTGGGGTAAACTCGTGGATTCAGATTCAGTAATGAACTAGGCTAACCAGTGAAGGATATCCAGTGTTATAATTTATATATTCCACAATCCACACTGCTAACTCTAAATATAGAGGGATACAGGTTTTAATTGTTACATGTATACAATATCTTTACTATTAAGGTGAGAGAAACACAATAAGCATGAGCCATGCTGGAGCAGAGGGACAATGCATGGGTCGCTTATCCAAAGTGTGTGTGGGAAGTAGATCACAATAGTTGATGAAGCACATACAACCGTACCAACTCCAAAGTCATGGGCTTTGTGCACACAATTAATAGCGTGTGACCTTCGAGTTGTTCTTCCAGCCACCTGGGATGTCCATTAAATCTCTTGTATTGCATATGACTCTCCCTTCTAGGAGGATGTAAAAACTTTTATCTTTTTCTTGAAATAGAACTGAAAGGTCTTTTGCGTTTTATTGAAAATTTGCCAAAGCATGAGAAAATTTCGTGCAGAGTCCAGTTTTGATGTTAGATTGGGATGACCATAAAGTCCACTAATTATATTTTTTATTGGCTTGGGATGACTAAAAATTTGGAAACCCATGGCAACGCACGGGGCATTGAACTAGTAACATTAAAAAACGGAAGTGTACAATTTACAGGAAAAGGGAGCCAAGACAATTATGCTGAGTTGTTATGCATATAATTGGAGAAAAAACAACAGAGATAATCAGCTCTCGGTCAACTGCCATTCCAGGTGGCCAGCTTCAGCAGCTGTCTCTAATATCTGTACATAGATTTTTTTTTTCATTAATTGAGGAAGAATCTTATCAAGACCTTGTAAAATATTCTGTTTGAATAGCTGTTGTACGTACGACGGGATTTGGAATCTTCTGAGACTAACGACGTCTGCATGGGGAAAGATATGCCGAATCACGCAACCAAATTGGCAAACCTGAGCAAACTCAGACCCAGACTGGACTGCCTGCCCCGGCAAGCGGCAACCAACTCGCTGAGCTGCCGCAGCCAGCGATTCCACCGACTCCGGGAAAACAATGGCAGAACCGAGGCCCGAGGGTGATTCAGCCAGGCGCCTCGCGTCGCGTGTGTTGTGCCTGTGGCGTGGTCGCTTTTTGTCCCAAGCCGGTATCCCCGTGAAGCACCGATCTCTCCCAAGGAAAAGGGCAAAGGCATGGGCGATGGCCTTTCCGGCTCCCCGTGCTCTTTGTCATGTCATCTGATCAGTTCTGATCCGAACGCCAGGCCAAGGGAAGGGAAGTCTGGATATATATATATGGCGAGCGGACCGCACCATGGAGCGCGCCGATTGGCCGACGTTGCCGAGAGCGAGCAGACGGGAAAAGGCAGTCCGCCGGGGTGCACCCAGGAGCTAGTGCGGCGGGGCTTTTCCCTACGTTGGTGACATCACCCGGCCCAAAGCAAAGGAGCTCCCGCTACGGGGGAAGTGCGTGCGTGTCCTTTTCCGTACCCGTGTGCAGGCATGAGAAATTTTTACAAGGCCTCTCTGATTACATTTTTTGTAGAAATATTACGGAACTAAGATACCTAGATTTTTTTTCCATAATGGTTAATTCAAATTTGAAGGGAATTTTTTCCGTCAACTTACAATGGTTGCAATTAGGTCATTTTTTTTCCTCAGAAAATCAAAATGGAGGCCAAGCTCTAGGGAGCCATTTATTTTCAAAATTTTGAAATTCCTATTTCAAAGTTTTGAAAAAACTGTAGAAAGTCCTCTGCGAGGTTGCAAAATCTTAATACGAAATACTTTATATTATAGGCTATATACACAGGATGTCAAAAGTGTGAATATGAATATAGTGAACAGAGCACTTTTCAATCAAAACTACTTATTAAATTTATTTAGGTTTTTACCTATTTTATGTAGTCCACAATATAAAGAATTTTATATTAAGATTTTGCACACACTTACGGAAAATACCATTGAATACATCGGTGTTTTTTCATAAAAAATTTAAACATGTAAATTTGATTTTAAATGTTTGAAAAATAAAGGGCTACCTGGATGCCTCTATTGATCCGCACTCATGTTTTACCTGGAATATTAAGTTACGTTTTCAATTATACTATGGAATACTGAGTTCCAATCTTCCATAACTGTGCATGTGAAAATCACCTTCCAGGTGTGTGACCGTAAGACGGGCTTGACAGCTTTCTCTTATTTTTCAACAGTTATTTCGAGTTTTATCCACAAGCTTTGGTCGTCAGCCGTACAGAATCTCGAGTAATATTGTTTCTCTTCTTCCCATCCACCCAGTAGCATAGGAGTGCTTTGTTTATGGAAGGTTGCAGCAGGCCGGTGTGTGTAGCTTGTGTTGTGTTGTCCCGACCCGGCAACTTGGCGATGAGAGGAACTCTCCAATCTCTTTCGAACTCGATCTAAGCGTCTTATTTGGTAGTATTAGTGAAAGAGAAACATGTACTGCTCTTCACTCCTCTTCCATTTTTTACAATACGTGGCAATCGGGAATCTTATTGTTGAACTACAAAAATTAACAAATCGAATACCATGCCGTGCTCCCTTATTCTTGTGGCATCCAATTTTACCACCATTTGAGAATTTCTATTTGCAGATAAGTGCCTAGATCTCAGTTGACTATAAGATTTAGTTAAATTTTAGTCAGCTGACATCAACCTCCTTTTTGTGATGCATGAAATTTTAATCTACCGAAACACAAAATTTGTACATGAACAAAAAAATTGTACTGCATGAACAAAAAAGCTTGTAATGTGTGATTTTTTTGTATTGCATAAATATTTTTCTTAGTTGCAAACATGCAACTCTCATACGCATGAATCACGAGACAGATCCAATAATGAGAAAGGTGACTGAGATTTAACAAGTTCTCATACGTAGCCAACATATGATTCCCGATGAATAGATGAAGATGCTACATTTTGGGTGCAGCTTACTCAAACTGTCAATAATACATAATAGACAATATGGCCATATGGGTGATATGTGTGGGTATATCTGACATATGCCCTTGATCCAAAGTTGCCTGTGCATATTGGCAGTCGACATGGGACCAAGAACAACACCGCATCAAATTGTCAAGTATGGCTTGGGAGATTTCGGAATGGGAATTTAGAGATTTCTGAAGATCTTATCCTATTCATGTTGGCTAGTATGTATTTTTCTTGAGCCGTTAGATTGGACTGCATTTTCTCGGTGAGCTGTAAGCTCTCTGCAACCGTTATGAAAATTTATTAGTCCGGTTGGTCAATTGACTGGTATTTTGGTGCTACTTGTTTGATTGGTCTCTTGCAAGCATGGGTCCTTTTCAATTCAACAGTTCCTGCAACAAGTTGAAGAGCAGCCATATCATTGTTTTTGCCTGCTCCAAAATTGTGACGGAAGATATCTCTCCATGTGAAATTCATGTCTCGAGGGTAAATATTTTCAGAAACAGGAAGCAACTTCTCCACTTTGTGGCTCAGAATGTGATGCACGCACACTTATCATCATCATCATTATCAACTTTTGTTCCCGCTGATGGTAGTATATTGCGTGCCACGGTGATAGTAGAAAATAAAGCCGACTGGCCTAGGATTAGGTGATTTGTTGACTTTGTGCTGGAGACTTCCAATAGGAGACCTGATAACTGAAAGCAGAAAGCAGATAGGGTACCAGAGGCGGCAATTACTCGGCTGGGTTTTAGTCGGAGTACTGTGATCTTCCTGATCGTTCGTTCCTCAATCAGGTGGGCCACGACTGTTCCTGCAGAGTTAAATACAGTATCCGTCCCTATACTTGTCGGGCTAGCTCGATTTAGTCCCCGTATTCGGAATTTGCTGAATTTTGTCCATGTACTTGTGAATAGGGTTCAATTAAGTCCAATTTAATGTTTGTCGTCGAATTTCAGCTGACGAGGATGACACGTGTACTGAAATCTTTCAAAAACACCCTCACACATCTGAGAAAATTGCAAAAAATAACCACAAATATTGCAAAATACAGGATTAGTCCATGTACTTGTCCAGATGACTCGATTTAGTCCCGATACTTGTCAATTAGACTCGATTTAGACCAAATGCATGTTTGCTGTCGAATTTGAGCTCATGCGGAGGACACGTGAACACATGTCCCACTTACAGAAACTAGTTAGCTTGAAAAAATTTAGAGACTCTCTTACGCATCTAGAGCCTGAAAATTTGTAGAGACTTTCTTACGCATCTAGAATGTATATTTTTCGCTCCTAGATATTTACATGTACTTACTCTCCATCTAATACATAAGCCAGCACTCCAACTTGTGACGGTACCCTTCAATTCAAGACTGTTCTATTTAAGAGGGAGAGAAAATGAGGGAGTCGACAGAAATGGAGGCGACGGTGGCGACGATCACTAGACCGGAACGTGTAACTTTTTTTCATAGAGAGGTGTCTCAAAATGATACCGGCAGCCACGAAAATATACGTTCTAGATGTGGGAGGGATACTACAAGTTTCCACGTCAGCCGCTCTACTGTAAGTGGGACCCGCATCACGTGACGCGGATCCAACTTACATATTTGTCATCGAATTTGAGATGACGTGAACGAGACGTGACGCGGGTCTCACTTACATATTTGTCATCGAATTTGAGCTGACGTGAACGCGAGTCCCACTTACAGGTGACGCGGGTCCCACTTACAGTAGAGCGGCTGGCGTGGAAACTTGTAGTATCCCTCCCACATCTCGAACGTACATTTTCGCGGCTGCCGGTATCATTTCGATGTCACCTCCTCTCTATGAAAAAAAGTTACACGTTCCGGTCTAGTGATCGTCGCCACCGTTGCCTCCATTTCTATCGACTTCCTCCTTTTCTTTCCCTCTTAAATAGAACAATCTTGAATTGAAGGGTACCATAACAAGTTGGAGTGCTGGCTTATGTATTAGATGGAGAGTAAGTACATGTAAATATCACATATCTAGGAGCGAAAAATATACGTTCTAGATGCGTAAGGGAGTCTCTACAAATTTTCAGGCTCTAGATGCGTAAGGGAGTCTCTATAAATTTTCGGGCTAACTAGTTTCTGTAAGTGGGACATGTGTTCACGTGCCCTCCGCATGAGCTCAAATTCGACAGAAAACATGCATTTGGTCTAAATCGAGTCTAATTGACAAATATCAAGACTAAATCGAGTCATCCGACAAGTACATGGACTAATCAGATTTTGCAATATTTGTGGTTATTTTTTGCAATTTTCTCACATGTGTGAGGGTGTTTTTGAAAGATTTCAGTACACGTGTCATCCTCGTCAGCTCAAATTCGACGGCAAACATCAAATTGGACTTAATTGAACCCTATTCACAAGTACATGGACAAAATTCAGTAAATTCCAAATACGGAGACTAAATCGAGCTAGCCCGACAAGTATAGGGACTGATACTGTATTTAACTCGTTCCTGGCACGTAGCTTAGCCAGCTTTTCTGAAGCAAAGGCAAAACTTATTTTAGCTATGGGGGTTGGTTAGGAAGAAAAGAAGAGAAGGAAAAATCCGCAGCGGAGATGGTGCAATCATTGGAGAACAGGAAGTTGCGCACCAGCATGGTCTGTACTGCTGTCCAACCTGCAACTACTCCGGTCTCCGGAAAACAGACAGACCCAGCAGTACGTGCACAGTAGTAGACAACGTTGTCCGTGTATATATCGGTGTATGTATACGGCACGAGCACCAAAAAATTATATACTCCCTCCCCGGTAATAATATAGGTAATATTTTTTTAGGTAATAGGTGTCTTATTTATATATCATAATGTTATAGTATAAACCACGTAAACACCAACCTGATAAAACTAAAAAGACAGCAGAACATAAACATTTGCGCAAAGAACTACCGGCCAAAAAAAATACAATCCAGACCAAAAATCCTATGAGCTTGACACCAACACCCGTCACCTGCCTCCGGCACCCCAATAGCAGCAACCAAAGGAAAAAAAAAATGATGAAACACCTCCTTACCCGAGCTCGATGCAGCTTCATCGTTGATATACACCTTTGCGGACCTCCAAGGTGAGACCATTCTCATTAAACAAATCAGACCAGGCAGCACCCGGACACGCCATCGAACTCCAGATCTAGTACTCCCGCACGACTAAAACGTCGGAGGAGGAAACCATATCTTTCATCCACGAACCACGGACCAAGCACACGATTCACCATCTTTCAAATGTCATCGATACAGACCACAATATGCATCCGTTTCTTGATTATCTCCCAGGTTTCACGTTGGCGCTGGAGCAAACGCCGTCGCAGCGGTGGAGCTTGGGGACACACATCCACCACGAGGATGTTGTTACCGCCACACCATCTTTGCTTGAATAGACTGGTCCAAATCCACCGGTAAGGATCTGAAGAAAAATTATTCATCGCCGCCATCATCGTCCCCAAAACCAAGACAGTGAACAACCTAAAAATGAAGCTACTTTGTCCTAAAGCTATCCACACGTGTGAATACGACGACCCCCTCACCACCGATGACCTAGGTCGTCGGCAGGGAGAGCCGCCGGAGGCTGGCGTCGGAAGGCTAGTGCCCTAGGGCAAGATCGCCTTTTTCCTCCCTGGCTGCGCGTGGGGGAAAAGTGGAAATACAATAACAACGGTAATAACAAGTGACTTGATTTATCTAGATTCGTATTTATCCATGCAAAAATACGTCTAGATACATATAAATCTATACAAACCAAAGTCACTTATTTCTGGACGGAGGGAGTACTAAGCTTAGGAAAGAGCATCTAGTCGCATCCACTAAATCGTCTCGCGGCGGATTTGAGCGTGCCAGACAGAAAAACTTGCTAAGACGTGTTGCCCAAAGGTTGTTCTTGTCTAGCGTAACACTAGAGCGTGTTCGGCACGTCGAGGCCATCCCGGCTACACAGTGACGGGGCGAGTGACGTGGCGTTGGTGGACCAGTCCTGTCATTGGTACAACGGTTGGTCAGCCTTATTTATGTCGCAACCAATCTCTTTGTGGAGGCTTAATGGTCGGCATAAAGAGTCGTCTCGTCGCTGCAGTGGCGTGTAGCCTCACAGAGAGTCATCTCCGGGCACGGGACCGGCACAGCATCCAGTATCTTTGCCCTCTACGGCGGCATTAATGCAAGCCGGCGGACGCGCTGCCGACTTCGGCATATAAATACCTCCCCCGACGCCTCTCCTCTATCCATAACTCAAACCCTAACCCCGCCCAGCTCGCATCCACTTTCATTTTCGCCCCAAGCTCTCTCGTCAGCTAAGCACCATGCCTTACCGTATGCCTACCTGCTGAACCAGGCTTCCCATGTCCGAGACACCGCCGCGCTCCCATTGCTCTATCAAACTCTGCCATACTCCTCGGACGATGACCACAAGCAGTTCGACTTGTCCTCCTCGAAGGATCAGGGCCTATTCAAGGAGCCATCAGTTGATCCGCTGCAACACGTCGTCCACAACTCTTTCAAGACCGAGCGGAAGAGGGCCAACAAGGTCAGTCTCCACCAAGAGGTCAACCGGCACTTTGAAGAGTGTGGCAACCTACAGGGGCTGCCGGTGGAGGAGAACGCACGCGTCCTCATGTAGAGGGAGCGGCATGCCATTCTTCGCATCAATGCGGAGAATGAGGCCGTCACCGCCACTCAAGAGCAAGCCTAGATTGCTTAGAATGAGTTCTACCTGGAGCTACGTAAACGCGCGGAGACGAAGCGGAACAACCGGCAGCACACTATGTGGCGGAGCGGTGTCTGATGTGGAAGTACGACGGTTGAGGCGGGCATAGAAGCAGGCCAAGTGGGACGCCAAACGGTGTCGCTAGAACGACGATGAGGCCGATCCCTCTGGTAGGAACGGTGACGCTTATTAGGTTTTGTTTCCGTTTAATTTTAATTAATTTTTATTTGGTTTATAAAATTTCGTCGTACTTTTGATGAATTTCGTTGGTTGAACAGCGTCGTGTGAGACACGCGACTAGGATCAGACATGCCTCAAACCCATCACGGCTCGGCGGCGTGGCCGGAACGATCCGCCGGACGAACACTTCAGCGAACAGACGGTCAGACACCCATATCCATGTTTGCGGCTGTGGATCGGTGCATGCATCCGGCCGTATCAACACCGAGCTGATCTCTCACGGCTGGTCAGTGGTCACCTCCTCGAGGCTCGATCGACGGAGCTTCTTTTTTTTTTTTTTGCCAGGCGATCGACGGAGCTTCAAACATGGCTGCGGTGCGACCGCACGCACACGGAGAATCGCCGCCGCGCCCACGCATCTCGATCGTCAACACCTTGACTGAGCCTTGAAAACGACACGCTAGCTAGCTCTACCATCTTTCACAATCATCGTTCCTCTGTACGGAGTACGTACGGCTTCGCCTACCGGCCGATTGACCTTGCTCGATCGAGTGTGATCAATATGGACCTGGTCTCCCGCAATAATTTCTGCTGCCTTGTCCCGATTGATGATACTGTAGCTTCACTTGTTTCCGTCCGTGCTTGTGCTGCTCTCGCTTACGTTTTCTGTTTGTTTGAGAGAGATGCTCGGTTAAGTTACGTTGGGCGTCGCTGGTAGACTTTGTCAAGGCTCAGGAGGCTCGTTGTCGGCCGCTGTTTATGATCTGCAGCCTAGGCACGATCGAGCAACCTAGTCTGAACCTCAACTACTACTACTACCACAAATTGAAACTTCCAAGCCAAGCTGTTGCTGTAAGAACAGCTGTAGGTTCACGTGAGGAATTGGAATCTTGGCACCACACTTCTTACCCGAAACGGGTCACACGGTTAGCCAATCAGTCTCTGGTTCACGGAAGCGTCGCTTGGCCCGTTCCGAGCAGAATCGTGTCCTCAAATCAAGCAACATTGAGCTACTATATTCGATGCTCGCTATTTTGGGGCTAGGAGGTTTCTCCTCTTTCTAGTCTCGCAGATGTTTCTTTCCTTAATTTCAAGCAAAAGATCGCACGTACTACCTTCACAGACTTATACATAAGCTAATAATACACTTATTTGTGGACGGGGATGGAGCAGTTCAAGCCGTCTGCGGTCCCATTTTAGCTTTCAAAGCGTGGTTTCTTTCTTTCAGGTCAAGCACCTCACCTCACATCGTCGGCCATGCTCAGAGTTGAACGATCTTTGACGAAACCAGTCCACTTTGGCATCGAGTGGGCTATATCGTATACTCAGTCAAACGGAACAAAGAAAAATACTACTTCTTCCGGCCCATATTACTTGACTCAAATTGTCTAGATTTGATGAATCTAAACACTATTTAGTATATAGGTTCATCCAATTTTTTTTGACAAATTCAAGTCAAGAAATATGGGTCGGAGGGAGTACTAGAGTAGTACGTACTCCTCCGTTTAGAAATATAAGATGTTTTAAGTTTGTGAAAGATATGTATCTAGACATGTTTTAGTGTATATGTTTAAATAAATTTAGACACTTCTCATTCATAAACCTAAAACATCTATATTTTCAAACAAAGGAAATACACCTTAATTTCCACTGTACTTCATCATGCTCCCTCCCAGCCTTCTGGCAGCACGTTGCCAACGTACGATAGAGGGCCGATCCGCAGCTAAACAATTGCAAGGAAAATAAACAAAGGGCTCGTGCAGCGCAAGCACGCAGCTTCCGATGCAGTCGGTGGTGTTTTCACGCTGCTAGACCCCAAAACTTGACTCCGATATGATTCCATGCATGAAGAGCATGGGTGCACGGCCACATGGGAATCCAGCCAGAGCCACTAGCTCTCGAGCCTCGACCCTGGGGCGCGGTACTGTACATGCTCGCCAACGCCAATCATGCGCGTGGTCATTCCGCTGCTTCTTTTTATTTCGGCAGCCATGATAGGAGTTGTTTAGCCTGGTCTTACTGAGAGTATTATAGCTAGTATCATGCATGTTATCTTGACAAAAATCTGATGTGGCATGATAATTAATAAAGAAAGAGATAATTAAAGTATCATAGATAGATACCGTATCATAACACGTAAAACTAAAAAAATCCTCATACAATGTATATAATTTTGTATTAAGATAAATCATTAAATATAGTACTAGTATAACACTACCATATGATACCATGCAATATGGAGATAGTATCATACACTAGTATCATATGCATGATACCAATAGTATGATACTACTACTATGACCAGCCTTAGTGTTTCCCACCTTATCGGCACCAACAGGCGTTGTATATTCTTTTCACAACGCGTTAAAGCACGCGCAGCCTCCTGACCTTCATCAGAGACTGTATTTTGCAGCTCGCGTGAAACTGTAAAGCCCAGCCTCCAACAAGCGCGCTAAAATGAAACGTCAAAAACTCGTTTTTATACTATGCTATGCATAAATATGATATAGAAAATAGTTGAAAAATAGAATTAAAACATTCCGATCGAGTTTTTCTATAGAAGATTAAAACAAACTACTCATCGTCGGAGGTGGTCTCGGTTCAGAGGTCGTCCCACCACGGGTCCTCCTCGATCGTCGCATTCGGATTCTCGATCTCCTTCTCAGCGAACGCTTCCTCTCCTCCCTCTGCATGGCATAGAATTCTTCCTTGTCCCGGATATTGTTCGGGAAAGACTCCCTCCACTGATATATGATGTGCTCGTCGCGCTCGGCGATGAGCAGCCGGCGTTGCGCCTGGCGGTGGCGGTGACGAGGCACGAAGGGGGGGCGAAGAGCTCCGTGTCCTCGAGGGACAGAACGTCGGGGAAATTTAGGTCACGCGACGGGCGCCGAAGTCGCCAAGCCGCCGCGTCGTACACGCACGCGTCCAACTCCAATGTATCGTGTGTGCCGAAGGTAAGGCGGAAACTGCCGGCACACAGCTCGGCGTAGAACGTCCCATTGGGGCGCGCGCATACGCCACGGAAGCCCGACGATCCAGTGCGGCGTGGTGGCTTCCCGGCGAGGCGCGGTGGCACGTGGCAAGAGAAGAGAAGGCGGAGCGCGTGGCGAGCATGAGGAGAGGAGAGGAGCGGGCGCGTGGAGAGGAGAGGAATCTTCAGTGGCAGTTGAGTAGCGGGCGTGTGCGTCCGTTTTATGACGCCGGAAACGGCATCCAAGATAGCGCAATAGCGCACGCGGGGCAAAGTTTTTAGAGCGCGTAAAGTTTTGGCCCGTCTGCTGGAGGAGCGTGAAAGACTTTTCACGCGCTAAACAGACGTTTTTTTAGCATGCCCGCGATATAGAGCGCCCGTTGGAGAAACTCTAACAAGACACGGTTTTCTTCACATTTTCAGTACGATTATAGGGTATTTCATCTTTTTTACTCTTCAGTTGTGACTTTGTGATAGGTTTTATTCCATTTTAACATGTTGACATATTATTTCTCTACTTCTGACTGTGGGATTGCAAGTATATTTTTCTCGGAATCAGACAAGTCCAACCCAAATGTTGGGATAACATGGCAGCCTAGTTCACATAGAAACCAATCTTGCCAATTGCCATGAGTGTATCCAATGTGGCATAGGATTAAAATGTGGTGCCATTTGCGACCTTGCTCAATGATTTTTATGCAATTTTTATAAGAGGTCTAAATTCGATAAAAAATCAAAGTGAATTCGACATAATTGAGTACGCCTCCAACGAATAGGCATATGATTGTGTGCCTAGTAAACTACTAAATCACCCAAATATGTAGATCTGGCTTGTCACTTTGGGAAAATATAAAACGAGGATAAGAGTTGTTAGAAAATCACAGCTAATTATGGGGCGAAATATGACGACAAAGATAGAAAGTAGAGTAAAGTAAAGTATAGTGCTAAACATATGTGTGTGTGTTGTCAAGTTTATGCACTAATTTAGTGTATAAATATGTCAAATATGACATGTGAAATAGTATTGTAATTAGGTTGAGGAGTATATTAGAGCGATGTTGGCGCGACCTGACAGGTCCAGGTCCCTCGCCCCCTCCTCGCGCGTGCATTGTACTCTTCACCGCCGTGCTTCCTTCCTTAAACCGCATCACCCATTACCATGTCCATGTTTCACATCCTCCTTCGTTGATCTTCATTGACACTTCCACAACATCAATACAACCATGTACATTGAAAAAAAAACAAAGGTGTAAATTTTAAAAGAAAAGCAAGCCAAGACAATTTTGGTGAATTGTTATGCATAGTTGGAGAAAAAAACAGAGGGTAACAAACTCCTAGTCAACTGACATTCCAGTTGGGGGCAGCTTCAAGAACTGGATTGTTCCCATTGAGCAAGAATCTTATCAACACGCCTAAAATATTTTATTTGAACAGATGTTGTACGACAGGATTTCAAATATTGTCGAACTAACGACCTATATGTAGATCTAGCTTGTCGATTTGGGAAATAACACTCTCTAAATTTGGGTTTATAAGTCCCCCGTGTATCCCTAGGTTCCCAATGACCTATATAATACAAACCATATAAAACAAAAATTATAACATAAGAAAATATAACATCTAAACTTTCTAATGATATTTGTTTTGCAATATATACCTCATATTAAGTACTCTCTCTGATCAATACTAAGTGTCGCTCATTTTATACTAAGCTAGTACAAACTTTGTACTAAGTGGCGACACTTATTATCGATCAGAGAGGGAGTAGATCAAATTAATTATCTAGGGATACGTGAGGGACTTATAAACCAATATAAAGGGAGTAAAATGAGGGTAAAAGTTGTTAGAAAATGACAGCTAATTAAGGGGTGAAATACCATGATAAAGATAGAATGTAGAGTAAAGAGTAAAGTATAATGTGACATGGTTATACCCTATGGGACACGATCTTAGCATACCTAGTCCAGCCCAAGGAAGGCCCACGAGAAACATGCGTCATCCCATGAAGACTTTCGGGTGGCCAGGGCCCATGACGCCTTCGAATCCTTGGAGAACAAGACTAGAGTAGATAGAATATTCAAAGAGGCAAACCCTAAAACCTGTAACCGACTCGATCTGTGCATGGGACCTGCCTAACTCTATATAAAGGCTACGAGGGCATGACGAGGAGGGCACTTCGCATACCACCGCATACACACCTCCACGCCAGATTGCATCTGCGCACCCTTGTACTTTTCAATTCCGCCATAATCAAGAGCAGACAAGCAGGAGTAGGGTTTTCCCTCCGGGGGCCTGAACCTGGGTAAACCTCGTGTCCCCGTGTTGCTTGTTTGCTAACCGTTTTGCGATCTCCAGCATCCCTATCTTCTCCAAAACTCAAGCTCATAACAATGGGCATTGACGAGATTAAACCTCGTCAATTGGCGCCGTCTGTGGGAACTGGGGACGCTGATTGTGCGATCGTGACAGTCCCAACCAAAGCGATCTACAACTCCGTGGCGACGGAGAGTCATCTCCTCTTCGGAGCCTTCGACTTCACCGCCCACTCGCCAACCACCCCGAAGGACTTCGAGCTCATTGGCGACGGACTCGAGATCCTGTTCGGGAGCTTCTGCTTCCAGGTGGGGCAGACCGGCACTCTCCGTCTCCTAGAGCGGGTGCCCCTACCATCGATCAGTCCCGCTTCATGGGCTCCACACCCCGTGCTACGCACATCGCCATCGACAGATGAGTCCTATGACAGCAGCAGCTACAACTCAGATCTGTGCGACCCACCATCGGAGAAAGGGACCTACGGTTCCGGATCAGAAAGCTGCGGCAGCAGCGATCCAATCTACGCGCGCTACCAATGCGCCACAGTCATCCAGAGTGACGTGGATCAGGAGCACAACCCGCCACCCAACCCACAAGGTAGAAACGACGAGAACAGGAGAAACCAGTCCCCCTCGCCCAACGAGGAGGACACCGACCCCAATCGGATCATCCACCTCAGCGAGGAAGGATGGGATCAAGCACGCGAAGCCTTTGCAGGCAACCAGATCCTGCCCGTGGGTGCCTCATGGGACCTACTGATGGCGTACCACATGCTCCTAATCGAATAACACAAGAAGCAGGTGAAGATGCAAGAGGTGCTTGGCAAACGCAAGCAAGCGGCATCGGAGTCCAGTGCGCGGCGAGCTGCGCTCTCCGCCATGGGCAGCTCCAGCTCGCATGGCAACCATGGCAACAAGCACCGTTCTCGCACGGAGAACATGGATCCCAAGGCACGTCGCGTCCTCAACACGTCCTTCATGGAGATGGATGCCGATGGCAACGTCATCCCGAAGACACCACAAGCTGCGATCATGGCAACCACCACATACCTCGCGTCCCATCCACCTCCGGTGGGGTACCCGAAAAGAGCCATGCACAAGTCCGCGCTTACCGGACTCGGACTCATTGGAGCTGCGCTCCACGGAGAAGCTCCTACGGAGCCAAAGAAGAAGGTCGCGGTCAGGTTCAACCGTAGCCCCACGCCTTCATCCGAGGATGAAGAGCACGACCTACCTCGAAGGCACAAGAGCTCGCGCCATCGCATCCGCGACTACGACGCTCGAAGCAAGCTCACCCAACGCAATATCGACAAAGCGCGCGCCAAGCGTGTCTGCTCATCCGAATCCGAGGAGGAGGACGACGAAGGAGAACTCTGCGGAGCCCGATGCTTCAGCAGATCCGTTCGATGGACACGGATGCCGCAGAACTTTAAGCTTCCTTCGGACACTCCAAAGTTCGACGGCACACATGACCCCAAGGCGTGGCTCAGCGACCACCTGTCGTCCGCCAAACTACACGGCGGAAACAAGACACCGTCCTGCAATGCCTTCGGCTGCAGCTGACAGGCACAGCCCGGATCTGGCTCAGCAGTCTATCCTCGGGATCCATCCGAAGCTATGAGGAACTGGCATACAATTTCATCCGAAACTTCAAAGGCACCAGCAAGAGGCCAGCCTCGATCGAGGAGCTGCGGGCCTGCACCCAACGAACGGGCAAATCCATTCGCTCGTACATATTACGCTGGTCCAACACCAAGAACTCCGCGGCGCACATCTCTAAGGAGAGAGCTATCGACGCCTTAAAGGATGGCGTCAAGCGCCAGGACTTCAAGGAAGAACTTGGGCGCGTCAAGCCCAAGACACTCGACCACCTCATGGACATCGCCAGCAGGTGGGCAGATGGCGAGGACTCCTGTAACACCCTCAGAATCGGACCTATGCAAGTTTTAGCAAAACTCGCCAAACCCGCATAGAAACGATTCAAAGGTGCCCACCAGGCACTTTCGTGCGGGTGGAAAACAAAATAATAACATTACACAACAGTCCTCGATGGGACCCACGGAACAGATATATACAACGGCGACTCCATGAGTCAAGAATACAGATATACGGTACAAAGATCCAAATCACCTGTACAACGATACAACGTCCGACTACGGACAAGATGCAAATGGGGCTAAGAGCCCTGAAGAATAACCAATGGCGTCCATAACCCTGCCCAGGCCAAGCCGGAAGGGTAACCCTGCTAACGACGTCGATCTCAAAACCTGCTTCAACAAAAAGGTGCCGGTAAAGGGCAAAGGAAAAAGAGGAGCGTCGATCGAGGCCAAGACACGGCGAGGCTAGAATTCGCGGTCCTCGCCTACATAGGTATGGTGGATCAAGCGGCAAAGAAGCACTAAACAACCTATAGACACTCGATACAATCAAGGCAATCGAGAGGGGTAAGAAGGACCTATCCGAACCAGCTGAAGTTAACACCAAACAAACCCATCCAGTGTTTCTCGATACCAAACGAGGAAGTCAACCGAGGACTCACACACTGGCGTTTTATCTATTCGATTATCGTTGCAGCAATTACTAGTCGGTGTAGATAATTGTCCCGATAAAAGCAATGGGCCTGTTAGTTGTTCATTCCGCTAGAAGTTGCAGCAATTACTAATCGACATGAGATAGCATGATATAAACCCAAAACCTAGCATTGTTGGTACTTTTATTTAGCCATTCCGCTAGAAGTTGCAATATTTACTAGTCGATACAATGGTCGCAAGCTTACTCCAAACAAGAAATTGTGGGCGATTATTTAGCCATTCCATTATAGTGAAGCTGATTACTAGTCATTATAAGTCAAATTTATAGCAATAAACTTTAGTTATGCTTGTCTATGGTCGAGATATCGTGCTCCAAGTCGTCCATATCCGCGACACGGCTTCGAAAGTTTTACCCGCCGGGTGCACCAATAGCAACACATGCTCGATCAACCTCGGAAAAACCAAATCAAAACCCAACGAGGCTTTCACGATCGAACAATCAGATTCAGAATATTTCAGGGTCCACCTTGAGTACACCAACGGCAAGCAAGCTCGAGACGGACTCAAGGTTTGCGTGGTCAGAACGACAAAGAAATCCCCAAACGGGACTGGACATCAAAACACTCCGCTTACCTAACAAGTCTTGTGCTCCTCACAATTTAAATACGTAAGTAGCATGGCATAAGTACAGGATAGTAAATAAAACCTCAAACTAGTTTGGCCCCAAGAAATAAGAATGAATCAAGCTCGCTCAGGGGTCCCATATACCTCCCGGATGTGGATAGCGCGATAAATCAAGGAACAGTATCAAGTACTCGGGTCCTACGGACACAAGTATGCTCAGAAACCAAATATTATCTATCACCCACCGATGCCTCTGCTTATTTCAATTTTAGTTGTTAAACAGGAATTAAAGCGAACGGTAAGTAAAACTATGATCATCTCCAACGTCAACATGCGGCAATACATCAACAACTGTGGCACTGGACGACACGCAACAACACTTGAGCAAGCGACTACGACGCGCAAGTCCAACTATCTACCAAACAACAGGTAATAGGATGTGTCCAAGGCAATATAGGGCTGAACGATATATCACAGGTACGGAAACTAAAGCATCGCAACACAGATATCAATAGATCAACAGGAGGGAGTAAAGACTATAAAAGTAAGATAGGTAGAAAGGGGGAGATGCTCGCCTGAAAAACATTGTCGAAGGTTCATCCGAAGATCGGGGCGAAGGTCACATCAACTCAACGGCCTTATCCGCGAAGAAGCAAAACACTAGAATAACACCGGATGCAATATTTAAGATTACGGCAGAAGATCGGCATGATGCATGTATGATGTATGGCTTGGCAACGGTGCGATGCAATTAGGTCATATTAAGCGGAACCGGGGTCTCGTCATTTGATTAGATGGTTCAAGTTATTTAGATCCCCCGCAATTTAAATGTTGTATTAGCATGGCAAAAGATAGCACCGGGTTCGCTACACAAATTTAAATGAGGCCAATATAAGGCTAGATTTGCCCGCATATGGGCCCCATATTTAATTAGAGGTGAATCGGCATAAGGCCCCCAAACCACACAACATGCATGCGAGTATGACAATTCAATATGCAACAAGTTGTTATTATATTATAAAATAGGGTTCTCGGATAAGGGTCACACATTAGGGTTCGACAGATCTTGGGGTTCCGGGGTTCGGGGTCGGTCTCAGGGTCCAGGGTTCGACGGAACGTTCTCGGACTCCGGGATCGTTCTCGGATATCGGGGGTAGATCTTGTCGCATTCGCTATGGTCGGGCCATGTTGTCGGTCCTATCGTTCGGGCTGAAGCACTTGTCGCATCGGGGTCTCGGTGTCCGGGGTGAAGTACTTGACGTTCTCGAGGGAGTACTTGTCGCACATGTGGTCTTCGGGTTCCCTGTCGATGATCTTGTCGTCGAGAAGAACTTGCTGGGTCCGCGTGTCGGTTTCCGCAGCCGGGTGAAGTGCTTGTCGTCCCATGGCGATCTTGGAGTTCCGGGGTTTTTCCTTCCCGTGATGTAGATCTTGTCGGTCGCCGGAGGCCTGGGACGGGGTCTCGCGAACTTGGCGTGTCGAGGTTCGGTTTCCGGCCCGACGCGGGTCTTGCATAGTTCCTGTCTCGACTGGTCGGTCTTGGGGGTTTTGGTCCTGGCAACAACGGACTTGTAGTAGCACATGGTCTGGCCGATCTTGGCTTGCACCTCTCGGATCAAGCGTCGGGCAAACACCGCGAGACGGTCATGGGAGCATGTGTCAGGGAACCTGACGAGGAGGACGCAGGGGCTCGGGCTTGTGCAGGGACAGGGTCATCTCGAGGCGCCGAGCCGACGGAGCGGCCGGAGCTGGGACCGCTGTCGAGAGGAGGGGCGCCCAGGCAAGAGCTCGACGGAGGACATGGTGGTCTGCGCGAGGCTCACTGGGAGGTCGCAGAGCGGAGGAGAGGCCAGGCGGCGGGAAGAGAGGGTAGGGCGGCTCGGTCCGGAGAGAGAGGCGGGTCTGCCAGAGAGAATGAGGCGGCTCACCCGAGGGAGGCCGGGCCGGGCGAGCTCGAAGGGAGGGAGGAGCGCGCGAGAGAGGGAGGCCATGGCGCCAAGGCTGCAGCGCTTGGGCTGGGCAGAGGCATGGGTCACGAGGGAGAGGAGAGGCCGGTGGAGCAGCGACGTCGAGGCCTGGGGAAGACGCGGGGAAGGAGAGAAGGGAGGTGGGGCGAGCTGGTGCGGGCAGGTGGGTGGTGGGTCCCAGGCGGGCCAGGGGGCTGCTGGGTGAGGTGGGACCCAGGCGGGACCCGCGGGCAGGGGGGGTGGACCAAAACGAGTGGCCAGGGGCGGTTCGACGTGTGTGAGTGGTGTGTGCTGGGTTGGGGAGTGGGGTGAGAGGAGAGAGGGGCTGCTGAGGTGGTAGTTTCTGGTTGGTGGGAGGAGAGGGCCAGGTGAGGTGGCGACTCGTGATAGGAGGGGGTGAGGTGGAGGGAGGCTAGGTTAGTTGGTAGTCAGAGGATTAATGGGGGTTAGGTGGACCGATTTAAAATCCTGGGGTCGCTCGGGTCAATCGCCCGCTCGACCCCTCACTAAAATAATTAATTAAATTATTTATTTCAACCAGCTTTGCAATCCGACAAATGACAAAACAAAATAATCCGGGGACCCGGGTTTGGCGTTTGAATAAAGACGGGGCGTTCAGAAAACAAAAACGGGTTTTTCCGCAAATAGTTTTGTGCAAGCAAATGCAAGATGATGACGATGCTCAAATGCAATGTGGCATGATGACATGAGCATGCGGTCATGATGATGCAATGCACAAAAACAACGCGATTTTCTAGTAGTGGTTTTGCGGGATGCCACAACTCCGTCCACCGAGCGCACTCGAAGGAGGAAGATGACTATGGCCAGCGACGTGAACGCCGTAGCAAGAGAAGATCGCGTGTATATGACGATCGCGATGGACCCGACATGGTCGCGGCTGGCTACGCCGACCGCCGCAGCGACGAAAACCGCAGCGGCGGCGGATACCGCGGAAGTAACTTCCGCGACGGAGGACGCCCAACGCAGTCATGGAAGCGTCGCGGCCGCGACGACGGATCCTCAGCATACGGCAAACTGTCGGGTCCATGCACCATCCACTTCTACATCGACAAGCAGGATGGTAAAAAGAAGGCAAGCCACATTCTCATGGACTGCCGCGAGTTCCAGAAACTCAGCGAGAGCATGGCTCAGATGAGGTAACAAGCCCCGAACCCTGGATACGGTAACGCACCCACACCAGGTGAGATCGCACACGGAGCTCCTCCACCACCACCCGCGGGACCTTCGAACCACCCAATCGCACCCGCGCCCTCGGGCATAGTGCTAAACATGTGTGTATGTTGTGGTGTGAAGTTTATGCACTCATTTAGTGATGCAGCCCGTCCTACGGATGCACCTCCATCTACAACACCTAGTCCCCCAAGTGGACCTATGATTCGCGCCCGAGCCAAGCTCGTACAAGCTAAGGTTAACTCGCTCCTTTCCTCATGTGATTTTGTCCTACCTTTGGATGGCTTGCTACTTCATGCAACTACGTTGTGTATCCTCAGCTATGAAGCAACATCACCACACCAATCCCCCAAGAAAGAAGGACCAGGAGAAGACTGTTGGAGCTCAAGACACTGAATCTCCGTGTACACGAGTCTCCGATCAGACACCGGAGTCTCCGGACCATCCTCCGGTCCGACCCCAGGAACCAAGCCCGGGACAACCAGAAGGCCCCTCCGGAGACGGGTCCGGAGATTGACCGGAGTCTCCGGACTGATCGACGCCAGGGATGTTAAAGCCTTTTGGGCCTGGCCCATGTAACCCCCAATTTCGCCCCAACTTCCAGTTTTATTCCTAAACTACCCCTGTTTAAGTGGCTGGCCTATATAAAGCCCCACCCCTCTATTGTAAACCCTAGACTTGGATAATAATAGTTGAGGACACCCCTTTGAGGATCTATCAACTATTTGTCTCATGCTCCTACCAAGGAGCACCAAATTATCCACAACCTCTTGGATCTTGCCTAGTGCGTTCAATTTGTACAAGTCCTTGGGATCTCGGTGTCTCGTGCCCAAGTAGTCAAGATCTCACCAAGCATCTCGCCCCCGTTGTTGGCCGTGGAGAGAGAGCTTCGCCCAACACCGATCCTAGGGATTATGTTGGACCGGTTGCCACCGGCGTGAGTTATCGGTTTGTATCGTGTTTTCTTGTGTGTGATTTCATCGAGTTCTTCGCGTATGTGTTCGTGGATTTCATCCCTCTTCCCTTCCACCGCTTTTCCCTCGATTTCTCCGAAATTCGTGAAGCATCGGGCCACCCCAAGGGGTCACCCCTAACATTTAGTGTTTAAATATGGCAATTATGACCTGTGAAAAAACTATCAGTAATTAGGTCGAGGTGCTTGCGTGTCCTGACAACATGTTTACGTCCCTCCACCGTTGCACTCGCCGTCACCGTGTTTCCTTCCTTCCAACCGCATCTCGCCCATGATCATGTCCATCTTTTCCGGTACACATCCTCGTCCATCTAATCTCCGTTGACACTTCCGCGACGTCAAGTCGGGGTACCAGTGTGCCCCGATAACGCTACCATGTACATTAAAAAACAAAACTGTACAATTTTAAAAGAAAAGCGAGCCAAGACAATTATGGTGAGGTGTTAACTTGTTATGCATATTTCTAGAAAAACAACAACATAGATAATCAACTCTTGGTCAACTACCCTCCCAAATGGCCTTCAACAAATTGTCGCTAATATCTGCACTACGTAGATTTTTTTTTCCATTAATTTTTTTGAAACGAGATTTTTTTCCATTAATTGAGGAAGAATCTTATCAAGACCTTGTAAAATATTCTGTTTGAATAGCTGTGGTACGTACGACGAGATTTCATATCTTGTCAAACCAACCACCTCCTGCATGGGAACAATCACGCAAACAAATGGAAAATGATATTGTTCCTCCAGGGGATCGCACGACCCGCATCCCCCGGCTCCTTCCGTAGCGCGAGACACCCGTGTTATCGCCGTATTTTGTCCAAAGACGGAGATGGGCCGTGATCAAGATGGGCTTGGAAGATACATATATTCAACGTGTTGTTGGATCGGCCTAGTGCGTGGATTTGGGCTAAATTGCCCGTGTATCTTGTATCATAGTAGGTTTCGTGTTTGTTTAGGTTCCGTTTATGTTTAGGTAAAGATAGAGTTGTAGAGTTATTCCAAAAGTAGAGAGTCTCTGGACTATAAATATGTACCTAAGGTTATCGAAAAGGAGGACAACCACGCTCACAACAACACAATCTCGCAAGATCGCCACCCCTTGTTTCTAGGGTTTCTTCGTAGTAAGTGTCGCCTAGATCGCATCTTGCGATCTAGGCGATCTACTTATGCTACTTGGTTTACTCGTCTCAAGCGTTGTTGATGGCGAGTAATACCATTATCATAGATTGTTTGAGGCTAGCATCGCTTTTCGTTACTATCGCCGGGTTATGCTACCTCTATTATCTCGCTACCCTTGCACCTTTTCTCAAAGTGTAAGGGTAGCACCTTGCTTGATCTTTATTTAGTCGATTCGATCTGTTATAGTTGTGCCTTGTTCACCAAGGTTTAGTTTAATATCTACGTAATCAGGCCTTACAAACGGGTTGAACGATCCAGTAGTACATAGGGACGTGGCTTATTCGTTCTAGAGAAGATGTTCCGGTAATTGGCTTTACGTTGGTTATTAGGCCTCCCCTAGGGTTAATATTCTTCATCTTTTGTACAAACCAAGCTCAATTACGTGTAGGACGTTCCAGTTACGTGGTGAAAACATTAAACTGTCGTAGATCGATTTAACTTGTAGTGATCAAGCAAAACCCCATGTTATCGTAAATCTAATGCAGAACCATGGGGCAATCGGCTCTAGGAGCCGATTTACAGGGAAACCTGGCAGCCGATTACGGCTCGAATTTTACGTATACTTGTTTACCATGCAGGAAATCAATCGGAGCAATCCTTCACCTTCCTGACCAGGTATAGGTCAGGTGGCACGCCCAACCAAGCCAGACGTGTCGAGCTTTGCGGGTCGCCGAGGGACCAGGGCCCACCAGCAGTCTGGAGCCTCCGGCTCTCCGTGTTGCCCGTCGCTGCTCGCCGTGGGTTTTGGCAGCAACACATTCTCGCACGCCCGGTGGGACATTCAACAACGCTTACATCAACATCCGACGTTGCAATGGAGAATGCATCACACTTACGACGATCTACCCGAGCACAAGGCCAAGGACGAGATCAAGGCTCTTCGAGGAAGACCTCATCGGCTCTTTGAGAGGACCCGTAAGCATGGCATCGTGGAAGGGTTCTCCCCGAGGGCGCCTCAATGAGGTGGATCTGCTTCCTTCCTGGAGGAGCACTGAGCTCTACGACGAAGTCAACTACATGGTGGCTCATTCTACCGCCGCCATTCCGAGAGCCCGTGAACGCTTTCGAGCGGTCGCGGTTCGCGTAGTTCAGAGATCATGAAGCATCGCATACTCTCCGGGGCCTACTTTAGGGACTCACGGGAGAAAGACCGCCTGCAGACTGGCCAGCCCTGCTCACACTTGCCGCCTGTAACCGCCAGAGCAGCGGCCACGCCGTCTACAAGGCGAGGCGACCCAGCGATGCCAATTCTGTTTGAGCCACCTAAGGAGATCCCACACGATATATATGCGCACGTCGGACTGCAATAACGACACGCAAACAGATTGCAACCGCAGGAGTTTCTGCGACATGAGTTCTTGGGGCAGGATCTTCAGGGGCAGGCGTGTCTGGAGCGGCGATGGCTAGGATGGACGCTGACAAGCAGGCGTGGCTAGCCAAGTGTAGCATCCCAGTTGTCTAACACCTGTAATGCTACATGTTATAATAATAAAATGGGCCACTTCCAACATATAATTGTTGCATCATCATCATATCATGCTCATGTCATCATGCCACCTTGCATTTGAGCATCATGTAAAACCCTTTCTTGTTTGGTTCTTATCTCATGTGCATGATTAATTGTATTTGCCTCTTGATATTGTATTTGGCTCTTGATATATTATTAAATGCCCAAGTTGAGTTGAGGGCATCTCTCTTATTGACTCCACCACCTTTTTCTTTCACCACCGTATAATTCCACCATCCAACTAATCTGAGCTTGGTATTTTGTTGTTTTATCTCTAGCTCATGATTGGTTGTTTGGATTACACCTATAACCTTTGCTTGGCCTTGCCCATCTATTGGGAATGCATATGGATAATGCCATGATTATAATATTGTTTTCACAAGGATAATTTGGCATTAATTATTTTTGCATGGGCCATGCAAGTGACACCTTTTCCAGTATTTGGTTTTTGCTTGCATTTTAAGTGGAGCATCTTTTCCTTTGCTTAATCTTGTTTGGGCTTGTAGTTTCTTCATCAAAACTTCTCCCTCTCTTCTTCCCTTTAGCTAAACCCCTACCCCATGCCCCATGCACATACATGTGCTCATGAGGCATGCACCAACCCAATCACCTCTTCTCTTGGTTTTTGCTTGGCCAATGTTGGAGCATGCATGGACCAAAGAGCAACCATCACCACATGATCATCTCTCTCCCTATCTCTCGTTTTCTTGCCTTGTCCTAGTTAGTTTGTTTGGAGCATGCATGATCAAGTGCAAGGGGCCACCCTTCTATCCTTTCCCCCTCTCTTAGCTAAACCCTAGGACCTACCTTGCCATCCATCCATCCTAGCTAAACTAAGGCCCTAATCCCCACCTTTCTCTAAGCAACACACAAAGTGCCACCTCACCTTTTCCTACCTAGCATGATCACCCCCCTCACCTAAACCCTAGGCTCAAACCATGCCCCTTCCCTCTCTCTCGGCCCCTCTCTCTACCTGCCATGCAGGCCCCACCCCAGCACCCTACCAGCTACCCTACCACCCCACACGACAAGGCACCCCCTCACCCTAGCCCTAGCCCGAGCCGGCCCCTCTCCCCTCCCCTCTTTTCCTCTCCCTCTAGCCTCACCTGCCCACGCCCACCCACCTGCCGCCTCCCCGGCCGCCAACCCCACCGCCAAGACCCTCTAGTGACCACGCCCGCCTGCCTTGCCTGGCACGATCATGCCGAGCACGTGAGCCAAAAGGTGGCACCACAGAGCTTCCCTCCCACACGCAAGCCTCCCCGCCGTCCTTATCTACCCTCCAAAGACCCTCCCGCCTCAGATCTGCGGGCTCGCCCCTCCCTTCCTCCCAGCCTCGCTTCGCCTTCACCTTGCCACACACCGCCTACCTTGCCCCTCGCCGATCTAGCCGATGGCGAGGTGCCGTGTCGAGGAAGCTGGAGCCTCGCGACGCCCGGACCGCGCCGCAGGAGAAGGTCCGCCTGGCCGCACGCCGAACGCCACCGAAAAACCCTAGCTATGTGGCGCCCGCCGCCCGATCAAACGCGCCGCCCGGAACCAAGCACGCCATCGGCCCCGCGGTGAGTCCTCGGTCCTCCAGACACCGCCCCTCGATCGCTTCCTCGAAGCGTGGCACGGCGACGAGCACCCTCGGTGCATGGTGTAAACGCCGCTCGCTTCCGCCACAGAAACCCTACCTAGCCTCGCGCTTCCTCAACAACCACGCACCGCGCAGTGGCTCGCTGTCACGCAGCGCCTCATGGCCGCGTTCACCCCACCGCCTGCTGCCAGGCAGCGTCTGCTTCACAAAAGTGCAGAAGAAGCAGTACCGCGCTGCTTTGCGAATAACCCCCTGCAAACCTTTTTGGCCAACCCGGTCAAATGCCCCTTTTGCTCATGTCATGGTCGCTTTGCAAAAAGGCTCCTAGAGTCTTCAGATATCAACCCAGCCCCCTAGTCTCCTGTGACAACATCGTGGGGCCGCAAGTCCCTGGCCCCACCTGTAAGTGGTCAGTAGGTACGCTAGGTACAAAAAGGTCAGTCATTATCTGTTTTTATTTTTAATCTTTTCAAATTAATTCAAATTCAAAATGAAATCTGTTTCAAATAATTTTCAAAATATAAAACCAAACTTGACAAATAATATATGTTTGGATATCAGAAAAATGAGAGGATTCCAAATATTCCATCCATTTTGCCTTTTGCACAAATAAAATTCCAAGTTTATTTAAATTACACCAATTGCCACTAGAATTTAATAATTTAATAACTTTTGTTTTATAATTCCAAATTAAGCAAATGATATGTCTAAAATGATCAGCTCGACGAGACCTTTCTGTTTATGATATCCATGACTTCAATTGCAGCATGCATCATATAAAAATATAATGAACAACAACTATTATGGCAACAAATGTGATCCAAATCCCCATTAAAATGTTATTACTTGTCCTCCACACCTCACCCATGCCATGCTACCTTAATGCCATGCAACTTGTGCATCATTCATCATGGCATGATTGTTTGCTTGACGCATCTTATTCATGTGCTTGTGCTCTATATTCATGTTGGCCTTGTTTGTTTGGTTTTTCTCGGATAGACACCGAAAGGTGGTTGTATCAAGAGAACCAGAGCACTACCCAGATCCGCCCCTCGCTTCAACTGAGTTAACAGCAAGCACTTCCACATGCTTGAATACATACAAGACCTATTGCCTCTATCTTATTCTTGCATCATTGAGTCGCGATTGCATTAAAATGAATCCCAAGTATGCATAGCCTTTACTTTTAAACCCCACCAAGCTTGTTCCTCCATCCCATGAGCCATTACTATAGGAGTTGTTTGAGCCATGCGAGTCGAGAACAAGATGTGTAGGGTATGTGAGCGTCTGTTGGATAATGAGGTACCTAAACAACTTAACCGATTAGTTGGGATAACTAAAGAAAGTGGCACCGTGAGCAACATCTGCTATTTGGTTTTTCCCGCTCACTTGTGTCCCGAAGACCCCGAGTACTTGATTCCTGTTCCTTGATTTATCGCGCTATCCACATCCAGAGGTATATGGGGCCCCTCGCCGTAGCTTGATTCCTATATTTCTTGGGGCCACAAACTAGTTTGAGGTTTTATTTACGATCCTGTACTTATGCCATGCTACTTCAGATTTAAATTGTGCGAGAAGCACACTTTGCTTTAGGATCGTGGCACGATTCCGCTGTGTCGACAAGCCCAGCCACACTTTCGGGTTCCCGCCGTTCACACCGCCCCCACAACCTTGAGCCCGTCTCGAGTCACCCGCTTGCTATGGATCTACTTAAGGTGGCCCCTGAAATATTTCTGAATCGGTGATTGTTCAATGAAAGCCTCGTTGGTTTTGATTTGGTTTTTCCGAGGTTGATCGAGCGTGTGTTGCTATTGGTGCACCCGCCGGTAAAATTTCAAAGCCGTGTCCGCGGATATGGACGACTTGGAGCAGCTTGATCATAGACAAGCATAACTAAAGTACCGCCTTAATCTGACTAAGTAACTTGACTAGTAAATAGTGCAACACTCATGGAATGGTTAATAAAATTGCCAACGGATGGGGGGGGGGGTTGTTCGTCCACTTCCTTGTTGGTAATAAGGGAGGAGGATGGGTCGGATGAGATTACCATTATAATGTTGTTCTTAATTCACGGACATCCGCTCATCATTGGTTAGGCGGATGGTTAGCGTTATCTCAGAACTGCTAGGGTTTATCTTTCGCTGCAATTGCGTCACCCTGTGTTGTGTCCCTTTAGAGGCATTAAGACTTCTTGAGTACCCTTAGGGTCTCACACGATAAATTCTTGATTCGTATGAATGTACCTTCACGGATGACATCGGGTGGAAGAAGCCGAAGATGGGGCAACGATCGTTCGGTGTAGAGATTCCGGGAACGGGGATCCGTGAGACCTGTAGTTGGGATGTGCTTATTTCTATGGCATCTTATGTCAATTTGCTTCTTATCCGTACTCGGATTCTGTATGCCGCTTCCGCATGATACTCCGATGTGTGTTGTATGAGGAAGTATCCTAAAATATAGATTTATCTAGGTCATTTGAATCTTGCCGTATGGCGTTGCTATATTTCCTTTCTTTCTAGATGGTATGGCTCTGATGTACTCTTTTATGGTGGCTTGCGTACATACCCACTTGTGTACGTAGTTGATCCCTTCGCCGACCACGCCTCAGACAGTCCCGTTGAGAGGGTAGTGGTTGGGACGTCTGAAAGGACTACCAGTGAGTGGCTTTTGGGGCCCCACCGTACTATTTCAACCACTACCACTCAACCAGTCTTGTATCTAGGAGCGTAGTTCACCGAGGTAGTTACAATTGGTATCAGAGCCATCCCGACCTTCAGGGTTTCAGCCAAACGGTCGTTGTCAGTCTAGCAAATATTTTGGTAGTTATGTATATTAGGAAAAAACAAAACGCGAGAGTAGGACTGCTTCCACTTTTCTTCTTACCCTCCCACCCACCCTTTTCTGGTAAGGAAGTGCAACGTTTTCAATCCTCTTCTCAAAGTTCAAACTAGGATTCACGTGTTCTGGGTTTCCGTAGTACCATAGGTTGTGTGTGTGTGTCTGTGTAATCTCTTGTCTATCTGTTGCATCCAAGTTGTTATCTTATCTGCCTTTGGTTATCAACTGTTGGTACATTCCATACCGACAGGCTTTTGCAAACCGACGCAATCTATCTTCCTCCTTGTATCCGACGCTATCTTGTTTGGGGTGTTCGTTTCCGTAGTTATCAATCTTTAGGTTTCGTCGTGAAAAGAAGGGGTTAGGATATGTGTTCCACTTGTTCATGTGCGGAGTAATGATTTGAGTGCGGGATGGAGTCGCGACCATACCACTACTTATATCATTCGCTTTTGTATATTGAATCGTAGAGTCACTAATCTTGATTCGTAAGTAATTTTAGCATCTATTGGTATTTTAATGCCGAAATTTGTGGAAAATTTTTCTTTGATATATTTGTGTACCACACTCCTTTTCAGCGTGTGCGATATGCTTAATATCTTTTAGGTGCTATGAACTTTGTTGATATTTTAATATCATCTCAGTAAATTGTATCCTTTAATCTTGGTTAATTCCATCTTGGTACTATTTTGGATTATTATCTTTCTCCATTATAGTACTGACTTGAGTTTTATATCAATGACAGGATGGCTCCCCCACGCCGGACTGAAGAGGACATCCCTCCGGAACTGGGCTCAGCGCTGTCGAACATTGCAAATGCTTTGGCAGACATGCAAGAGAACCAGAGCGCTTTGAGGAGAGCCGAAGGAATGAGTTTGCTCCACTTCCTCCACCTCCCAAGCGTGGAGACATCAAGAGCTTCCTCAAGTTCAACCTCGCTTCGATGTGTCCGACCGACCTCTTGACGGATGATTGGCTGCGAGATCTCAAGGTTGCTCGAGACCTGATGTTCCATCAGAGTGGGTCAAGTGTGCTACCCACCTTCTCAAGGGAGATGCAGCTCTTTGGTGGGAGAACTACTTGAAGGCAAGCTGACTGGTTCCAGCCTACTTGGGAGAGGTTCACTGCAGCTTTCAAAGAGCTTTCTCTCGAGATTGTGATGGAAAGGATGAAGGAGGCTTTCCTCAACCTCAAGGTGGAAATGATAACGCCAACACCTATATCAGAACTTCATGAATCTATCCCGTTATGGTGGTGATGAGGTATCGATGACAAGAAGAAGCGTAAAAGGTTCGTGCAAGGGCTCAATGCGATCAAGTATGCAATCACACATGCAAGACCGCAACCTTCCGAACTACAGACACAAGACCGCAAGAGGAGGCAAGGCAAGTGTTCGAGAGTCCAAGAAACATAACAGGATGCATCAAGCTCTGCAGTTATGGCAGCTCCTTCTAAGCGTGTCCGGGTTCCTAACACCCCACCGTCGCCTCCGGCTCCACCAAGACCTGCGAGTTTCACATCAAGGCCACCAAACTTCACCATCGCGGCTCCAGGGCTACAACCCCACTCGAGCGCTGGCGAGTCCTGCTACTCGCTCCACGTCCTCACGGTGCTTGTTTCACATGTGGAGATCATGGACATCCCAACTGAACTCGCCCAATGAAGAACAAAGCTCCTCCACCCCGCCAAGATCTGCAACAAGCTCTCCTTGGTTCGGCACCACCGCCTGCTCTCAACATCAACACTAAGCCCGGGTCACGGTTGTTCGCGCCAATCGCTAACGCCTCTCAAGCTGAGCTCGCACCTGGAGTTGTAATGGGTATGCTTTCAGTTAACTCAGTCCCTGCACGAGTTCTCTTTGATTCTGGTGCATCGCATTCTTTTGTGTCTCACAAGTTTGCATATGAGAATGTGTTAAATCTGGATCCTCTCCTTAAGAAGCTAATGGTCCTATCTCCTGGTTCCAACCTGAGAGCTGAGTATATCAGTCATGGCAATAAAGTTGAGATTGGTGGTTCTTCATTCTTGGCTTCTTTGATTGTTCTGGGCAACTCTGACATTGATGTCATATTGGGCATGGATTGGTTGACAGCAAATGCAGCTGTGATTGATTGTGCTGAACGCTCAGTATCTCTGAAGATTCCTGAAGGCCACATAGTCTTTTCTCCAAGTCTGACTCCTGCTGTCCAGCTCTATTCCTTGGCGACTCTGAATGATGATGCTATGGAAGCTATTCAGAGGGTACCAGTGGTCTGTGAGTTCCCGGATGTCTTTCCTGAAGAGTTGCCAGGTATGCCTCCGGATCGCGAGGTTGAATTCGTGATTGAGCTTGAACCTGGAACGGCTCCTATCTCCAAGAGGCCATATAAAATGGGACCTTCTGAGTTGGCTGAACTCAAACGACAACTTGATGAACAAGAGAAATTGGATTTCATTCAACATAGCACTTCCTCTTGGGGTAGCCCAACAATATTTGGGAAGAAGCATGACAGAACCGATAGGCTATGTGTTGACTACCGGGCTCTCAACGCTAAAACCATCAAGAACAAATATCCTCTCCCTCGGATAAATGATCTATTTGATCAGCTGGCAGGAGCTGTGGTGTTCTCTAAGCTGGACTTGAGGAGTGGTTATCACCAAATCAAAATTCGCAAAGAAGATGTGCCCAAGACAGCTTTCACCACCCGCTATGGCCTGTATGAGTACACGGTCATGTCTTTCGGCCTCACCAACGCACCTGCTACCTTCTCGAGGCTGATGAACTCCGTTTTCATGGAGTACCTGGACAAGTTTGTTGTGGTATATCTGGATGATATTCTGGTTTATTCCAAGTCCAAGGAGGAGCATGAAGAACACCTGCGGTGTGTCCTGAACAAGCTTCGTGAGAACCGCTTGTATGCAAAGTTCTCTAAGTGTGAGTTTTGGCTGCCTGAAGTAACATACTTGGGTCATGTTATCTCTGCCAAGGGCATTGCAGTCAACCCGGAAAACGTGAAGACAATAGTTGAATGGCTTCCTCCTGCTAATGTCAAGGAAGTGCGGAGTTTTCTCGGCTTAGCTAGCTATTGTCGCCTCTTTGTCCAGAACTTCTCGAAGATAGCAAAGCCTCTTACCGATCTCCTCAAGAAAGGCAAGAAGTACCTGGACTCGCATGTCAAGTAAGTTTTGAGACACTCAAAGAGAAGCTCACTTCCACGCCAGCCTTGGTTCCTCCGGATACATCTAAGCCTTTCCAGATATTCTGGCGCCTCTTTGCAAGGATTGGGTGCGGTCCTTATGCAAGAGAAACAGTGGTTGCTTATGCCTCTCGGCTTGAAGACGCATGAGATCAACTATCCCACACATGACCTCGAGCTAGCAAAGGCTTGTCTTTGCTTTGAAGCTATGGAGGCACTACTTGCTTGGTAACGTTGTGAGATCTTCTCGGACCACAAGAGTTTGAAGTATATCTTCACTCAACGGATCTCAACCTTCGCAGAGGAGATGTATTGAAGCAATCAATGACTTTGATGTGACCATCAACTACACTCCAGAAAAGCAAACGTCATGGCGATGCGCTTAGCCGTAAAGCTTATGTCAACAACCTCATGGTAGAAGAGCCTCTCTTGTGCGAGGAATTCGTCACTCAACTCGAAATTGTGGAACAAGGGCATCTCCGAACCTTCCGCTACTCCTCTCTTGGAAGAACAGATTCGCTCGTCGACTTGGTGATCCGCACACTAAAAAGCTCATCGCTAAGCTTGACCTTCCGAAGTATGAGGCCTTCCACGTTGATGATCAAGGCACGCTCTTCTTTGAACACCGGATGTTTGTTCCAAACTACCCGGGTCTGAGAGACCAAGTTCTCAAGGAGGCACATGATTCGGTTCTTTCTATCCATCCCGGCAGACAAAGATGTACATGGACCTGAAAACAATACATGGTGGCACAGGTTGAAACGGTATTGTGCCAAGTATGTCTCGAATGTGATGTCTGCAGAGTCAAGGCTGTCCATCGAAACCATTTGGTCTTCTAGCCATTGAAACCTCCGGAATGGAAATGGGAGAAAGTAGAGATGGACTTCATCACTGGCTTTCCAAGGTCGCAGAAGGGCAACAATGCAATTTTTGTTGTCATCGACAGGCTTTCTAAAGTGGCTCATTTCTTTCCAGTCAAAGAAACAATTTCTGGAATTCAGTTGGCTGAGCTCCATATCAACAGAATTGTCTCTGCATGGGGTTCCACTGAAATCAGTTCGCACTGTGGGAGCATCTTCACCTCAAGTTCGGGAGAGTTTCCAAAAGCTTTGGGAACAAAGTTGAACTTCAAAGACCTTACCACCCTCAGTCTCAAGGACAAGTGGAGAGAATCAGATTCCGGAGGACATGCTTAGAGCTTGCGTCATCTCTTTTGGCATGAAGTGGGAGGTGTCTTCCATATGCTGAATTCTCCTACAACAATGCCTTCCAGAAGAGTCTGAAGATGGCACCATTCGAGGCTCTCTATGGTCGCAAGTGCAGAACTCCAATTGGTTGGTCAGGTGCAGGAGAAAGAATCTGGTTTGGCCCTGACATTGTAACCCAAGCAGAGGAGAAGGTGCATATCATTCTGGAGAACCTGAAGATTGCTCAAAGTCGTCAGAAGAGCAACTATGACAGGAAGCACACGGATATGGTATATGCCCCTGGTGATCTCGTCTACCTTCGTGTCACTCCCATGAGAGGAACACACCGCTTCGGTATCAAAGGGAAGTTGGCTCCTAGATACATCGGTCCTTTCAAGATACGTGGTAGAAGAGGAGAAGTTGCTTATGCGCTGGAGCTTCCGGAAAAACTCAAAGTCCATGATGTTTTCCACATCTCTCAGCTCAAGAAGTGCTTCAAAGACCCCGGCAAGACCGTGGATCAAGAGCTAATCGACCTCCAAGAAGATCTGTCTTATCAAGAACACCCCACCAAAATCCTTGAGACCGCAGAACGAAGGACTCGCAACAAGTCCATCATGTTTTGCAAGGTGCAGTGGTCACACCATTCCGTTGATGAAGCCACATGGGAGCGTGAAGATGAACTCCGTGCAAACCATCCTTCTCTCTTTGTATCTTCTTCTTCCTAGAATCTCGGGGCGAGATTCCTGTTTAGTGGGGGAGAGTTGTAGCATCCCAGTTGTCTAACACCTGTAATGCTACATGTTATAATAATAAAATGGGCCACTTCCAACATATAATTGTTGCATCATCATCATATCATGCTCATGTCATCATGCCACCTTGCATTTGAGCATCATGTAAAACCCTTTCTTGTTTGGTTCTTATCTCATGTGCATGATTAATTGTATTTTCCTCTTGATATTGTATTTGGCTCTTGATATATTATTAAATGCCCAAGTTGAGTTGAGGGCATCTCTCTTATTGACTCCACCACCTTTTTCTTTCACCACCGTATAATTCCACCATCCAACTAATCTGAGCTTGGTATTTTGTTGTTTTATCTCTAGCTCATGATTGGTTGTTTGGATTACACCTATAACCTTTGCTTGGCCTTGCCCATCTATTGGGAATGCATATGGATAATGCCATGATTATAATATTGTTTTCACAAGGATAATTTGGCATTAATTATTTTGCATGGGCCATGCAAGTGACACCTTTTCCAGTATTTGGTTTTTGCTTGCATTTTAAGTGGAGCATCTTTTCCTTTGCTTAATCTTGTTTGGGCTTGTAGTTTCTTCATCAAAACATCTCCCTCTCTTCTTCCCTTTAGCTAAACCCCAACCCCATGCCCCATGCACATACATGTGCTCATGAGGCATGCACCAACCCAATCACCTCTTCTCTTGGTTTTTGCTTGGCCAATGTTGGAGCATGCATGGACCAAAGAGCAACCATCACCACTTGATCATCTCTCTCCCTATCTCTCTTTTTCTTGCCTTGTTCTAGTTAGTTTGTTTGGAGCATGCATGCTCAAGTGCAAGGGGCCACCCTTCTATCCTTTCCCCCTCTCTTAGCTAAACCCTAGGACCTACCTTGCCATCCATCCATCCTAGCTAAACTAAGGCCCTAATTCCCACCTTTCTCTAAGCAAAACACAAAGAGCCACCTCACCTTTCCTACCTAGCATGATCACCCCCCTCACCTAAACCCTAGGCTCAAACCATGCCCCTTCCCTCCATCTCTCCCCTCTCTCTTCTATGCAGGCCCCACCCCAGCACCCTACCAGCTCCCCTTCCCTCCCACGCGACCAGGGACCCCCCTAACCCTAGCCCTAGCCGCCCTCTCCCCTCTTTCCTCTCCCTCTAGCCTCACCCCCCCGCCCCACACTGCGCCTCCTGGCCTCGCCAACCCCACCTGCCAGCACCCTCTAGTGACCACGCCTGCCCTGCCTTGCCCTGGCCTGATCATGCCGAGCACGTGAGCCAAAAAGGTGGCACCCTGGCCAGAGCTTCCCCTCCCACACGCAAGCCTCCTGGCCATCCTTATCTACCCCTCCAGCACCCTCCTGCCCCCCAGATCTGCCAGGGTTGCGCCCCCTTCTCCCTTCCTCCCCTAGCCCTCGTTCTCGTCTTCACCTTGCCACACACCGCCGTCTACCTTGCCCCCTGTCGATCTAGCCGATGGCGAGGTGCTGCGGTGTCGAGGAAGCCCCGTGGAGCCTCTGCGACGCCCCTGGACCGCGCCCGCGAGGAGGAGAAGGTCTGCCCCGCCGCTGCACGCCGGAACGCCACCGAAAAACCCTAGCTACAGGGCGTCTGCCTCGCCGCCGATCAAACGCGCCTCTGCCCGAACCAAGCACGTCATCGGCCCCGCGGTGAGTCCCTGGTCCTCCTAGACACCGTCCCCCCTTGATCGCTTCCTGGTTGAGCGTGGCACGGCGACGAGCACCCTCGGTGCACGGTGTAAACGTCGTCGTCGTCTGCTCTGCCGCTCGCGTAAACCCTACCTAGCCCCCTGCGCTTTCCCTGTCAACAACCACGCCGCGGCCGCGTCGCGCCAGCGCCCTCGCGGTCATAGCGTTCGACCCCGCCCTGCTGCCGCGCGCAGTTGCTCTGTTCCGTCGGTCGAAGAAGAAAGCATCTGCCGCGCTGCTTTGCGAATAACCCCCTGCAAACCTTTTTGGCCAACCCGCGGTCCAGCCGGGCCCTTTTGTCTGTGTCATGGTCGTTTTGCAAAAAGGCTCCTAGAGTCTTCGTATATCAACCCGCAGTCCCCCTAGTCTCCCAGACACTGTCGTGTGGGCCGCAAGTCCCTGGACCCACCTGTAAGTGGCTGTAGGTACGCTAGGCTGGGTACAAAAAGGTTGTCTGCTTATCTGTTTTTATTTTTAATCTTTTCAAATTAATTCAAATTCAAAATGAAATCTGTTTCAAATAATTTTCAAAATATAAAACCAAACTTGACAAATAATATATGTTTGGATATCAGAAAAATGAGAGGATTCCAAATATGCCATCCATTTTTCCTTTTGCACAAATAAAATTCCAAGTTTATTTAAATTACACCAATTGCCACTAGAATTTAATAATTTAATAACTTTTGTTTTATAATTCCAAATTAAGCAAATGATATGTCTAAAATGATCAGCTCGACGAGACCTTTCTGTTTATGATATCCATGACTTCAATTGCAGCATGCATCATATAAAAATATAATGAACAGCAACTATTATGGCAACAAATGTGATCCAAATCCCCATTAAAATGTTATTACTTGTCCTCCACACCTCACCCATGCCATGCTACCTTAATGCCATGCAACTTGTGCATCATTCATCATGGCATGATTGTTTGCTTGACGCATCTTATTCATGTGCTTGTGCTCTATATTCATGTTGGCCTTGTTTGTTTGGTTTTCTCGGATAGACCTTTGGCGGGGTTGTATCAAGAGAACCAGGAGCACTAACCAGATCCTTCCCTCGCTTCAACTGAGTTAACAGGCAAGCACTTCCACATGCTTGAATACATACAGTACCTATTGACTCTATCTTATTCTTGCATCATTGAGTCGCGATTGCATTAAAATGAATCCCAAGTATGCATAGCCTTTACTTTTAAACCCCACCAAGCTTGTTCCTCCATCCCATGAGCCATTACTATAGGAGTTGTTTGAGCCATGCGAGTCGTAGAATAGCATGTGTAGGGTATGTGAGCGTCTGTTGGATAATGAGGTACCTAAACAACTTAACCTGATTAGTTCTGGGATAACTAAAGAAAGTGGCACCGGTGAGCAACATCTGCTATTTGGTTTTTCCTGCTCACTTGTGTCCCGTAAGACCCCGAGTACTTGATTCCTGTTCCTTGATTTATCGCTATCCACATCCAGAGGTATATGGGGCCCCACAGGCGAGCTTGATCCAAATCACATTTCTTGGGGCCACAAACTAGTTTGAGGTTTTATTTACGATCCTGTACTTATGCCATGCTACTTTACGTATTTAAATTGTGCGAAGCACCTTTGTCAAGTTAGGATCGTGCGATTCCGCGGTGTCGACAAGCCCAGCCACACTTTGGGTTCCCGATCGTTCACCGTCCCCACAACCTTGAGCCGTCTCGGTCGGTGGCCGTTCGGGATCTACTTAAGGTGGCCCCAAATATTCTGAATCGGTGATTGTTCGATCGTGAAAGCCTCGTTGGGTTTTGATTTGGTTTTTCCGAGGTTGATCGAGCGTGTGTTGCTATTGGTGCACCCGGTAGTAAAACTTCTAAAACCGTGTCATGTTATGGACGACTTGGAGCAGTTTCTTGATCATAGACAAGCATAACTAAAGTACCGCCTTAATTTGACTAAGTAACTTGACTAGTAAATAGTGCAACACTCATGGAATGGTTAATAAAATTGCCAACGGATGGGGGTTGTTCGTCCGCTTCCTTGTTGGTAAGCGAGGAGGAGGATGGATCGGATGAGATTACCATTATAACTGTTGTTCTTAAATTCACGGACATCCGTCTATCATTGGTTAGGTGGATGGTTAGCGTTTATCTAGAACTGCTAGGGTTTATCTTTTCACGCAATTGCGTCACCCTGGTTGTGTCCCCTTTAGAGGCATTAAGACTTGCTGAGTACCCTTAGGGTCTCACACGATAAATTCTTGATTCAGATGAACAGGTACCTTCACATGACGGATACTGGGTGGAAGAAGCCGAAGATGGGGGCAACGATCGTTCGGTGTAGAGATTCCGGGAACGGGGATCCGTGAGACCTGTAGTTGGGATGTGCTTATTTCTATGGCATCTTATGTCAATTTGCTTCTTATCCGTACTCGGATTCTGTTTGCCGCTTCCGCATGATACTCTGATGTGTGTTGTATGAGGAAGTATCCTAAAATATAGATTTATCTAGGTCATTTGAATCTTGCCGTATGGCGTTGCTATATTTCCTTTCTTTCTAGATGGTATGGCTCTGATGTACTCTTGTATGGTGGCTTGCGTACATACCCACTTGTGCGTAGTTGATCCCTTCGCTGCCGACTACGCGTCTGAGGTCCGTTGAGAGGGTAGTGGTTGGGACGTCTGAAAGGACTACCAGTGAGTGGCTTTTGGGGCCCCACCGTACTATTTCAACCACTACCACTCATCCAGGCTTGTATCTAGGAGCGTAGTTCACCGAGGTAGTTACACCAAGTATGCCACTGGAACAAGTCAGGAGAACCTAGCCCCTACGGCTCAAACAGTGGAGCAAATCGGTACCATCCTGAGGGACCAGTTCGGCTTCGTGCCGAAGAGAAGGACAATCGGCTATTCAAAGCCGTACCCCAACGAGTTTGATCTAATTCCGCCACCCAAGTATAAACTCCCCAGTTCTCAAGGTTCAGCAGTCAAGGGTCGAGCTCGATCGAGCACATAAGCCGATACAGCACAACTAGGCATGATTTCGCATCGGATCGATCGGTAAGATTTTTCGCAATCTCCGAGGACCAGCCTTTGGGTGGTACACCTCACTACCACGATTCAATTCATACGGAAGCAAGCTGGAAGAGCGGTTCCACATCCGGTACCATTCGAGGCTCCGAGGTGGCATTGCGGACTGGCGCGGTGCGTGAGAGGCTGGCAGTACATCCAGCGGGTGTCAAGAACCGATGTTACTCGGCTCGTTTAACTGAGAAGGAAGCAGTCGAGCTAGCAGTGTTGGGTCTCTCAGCACCCATCAAGGATCTGGCTTTCCAGGTGGAGTACAACTCATTGGCGCACATGGCCCAGAAACTAACGATGTATGTACAGCGCCACCCTGAGTTGTACCAAGACAAATTCAAACGTCCGATAGGCCTGGTCGATGCAGAAGAAGAAGATCCTACACAGGACCAGGAGGTGGTCGAATGAGTGGGCTCGGGCGGATCCTGTGGCTGCAAATGGGTGAAAGCAAGGGCCTGCAAAGGGTTCGACTTGATGTGAGCAAAGCTGAGCAGATATTTGATTTCTTCAAGGAGAAGCGGTGAGGTTACCGAAGGCCACAAAATCCCTACTCGAGAAATGAACAGGAGACCATCCGCAAGTGGCATCATTCGTTCACCCACACCACCAACGAGTGCAAGAGCTTCGCCAAATCCAAATGGCGATAGAACAAGGCCGTCGATCCTTGGGTTCGCCATGAAAGTGGACACAAACCCATTTCCGGCGTCAACATGGTAGAACTCGATTAGCCCTCCATGCGTAAGCTGGATTTCTCGTTCGGCGTTAATATGGCGGTGCAGGTACCACCATGACACGCAAGGAGGACGGTGGTCGCTCTGGGCGAGAAAGAAAGGAGGCTAGTCCGCGACGGCCCAGCCACAATGAGAGGCGGTAACAGAGGAACAAGTGAGGAGAGTGCGATATCGAAGCCACATTCCACGCATCTCCTTAACAAGTATGGCCAAGATGACCAACGTCGCCGGTAGCGAGGCAACGAAAGATATGAGCACCTTGCTGGGGACCGTCAAAAGAGAAGGAAGGCGCAGACAAGCATTGGGATTGTCCTTTCTTCAAGTATTGCTGGGGCGCGGGAATGAGCCGATTGCCTACAGTCGACAACTGCCCGGAATGCGGTCGTGAGAAGAGGACACGAGGCCGGTGTCGTATTCAAGCGTCTAGGGCCTCTTCCACCCGGGCGTCACAGGAGTCGCTCGGCGTAAAAACTCGAAAAGCCAAAGAATGACAAAGGCGAAGACAGTATCACCGTCAAGGTGGTGTCCGACGGACTCGGACACCCGAGCGTAGAGTGCAGCTGCGTACCTTGGAGGAAGGCGAGCGCAGATATCTCACGCTTTAAAGAAAGCACGCCTGATCTGGCCGTCAAAGTGAGGCGGACTTTGGAAGCGGAAGACCGCCGACAAGGAAAGAGTGGAGCCCCAAACGGTAAAAGCCGATGCAAAGACATCGGTGACACAAACATGGTGTTTGTACTCCGTCAGTCTGCGCGCCAGAACCGACGAGCTACGGTGGCACGGTTTGGCTGCGGTCCACGGCCGGTTATCTTTGAAGCCACGTGAGAAGGGTTACAAACATCGAAAGCCACAGCCTGCGAGGTTACATCAATGGGCAACCTGTCAAGATGTTGGTGGACACCGGGCGGATCAATATCATGCCATACTCCATGCTATGACGTTTGGGGCGCCCACGGCAGATCGATCAAAACCAACGTCACGTTAAGCGACTTCAGCGGTCGGTCTTCGGGAGCATAAGGCGTCTTGAGCGTGGACGACATTGGGCAGGAAAACTGTACCACGTCATTCTTCGTCGTGGACAGCAAGAGCACTTACACCGCCTTGCTAGGAAGGGATTGGATTCACGCTAATTGCATCCCGTCCACGGTGCATCGCTGCGATCGGTGGGATGGAGACGAAGTGGAGGTCATCCACGCAGACGATTCTATCGAGATCTCCATAGCTGGCATGAGCGTCTGGGAAGCAGAAGACCAAGGGCCGATCTCTGGAATCAATCTAGACGGCTGCGAGCGTATTGAAGCTACAAAAAACGGGGTGAGGCTGGTCTTATCCACGGCCTTCGAGTAGAAAAGCCCACGATCATCAGGTACGGCCGATCCTACGATCGGCCACAAAATAAAAGCAGCGATCATCGACAAGCAGCTCATGTAGTCGTAGCGGAGATGCTACGCCACTTCAAAATAATAAGGTGTAAACCGTCCTTGACGATGCAAGAAAAAGGGGCGATTCAAGCGATCGGCCCAAATTATTTTGTTGTCCTCACCTACCGTTTGCCTGTGTTTAGCATCGATTTGACGGTGACGGAAAGCTAGGGTATGGGTTTACATCCGTGATGAGCTAGAAGAGATCGACATTGGTCAGGATAAGCCACGACCAACATTTATCGCCAGAAAGTTAGATCCGAGTCTGCGGGCCCGATGATAGCCTGTTGAAACAATATCAGGGCTTTGCACAGGACTACACGAGAGATGCAGGTTGGACAGGAGCATCATCGAGCATCGACTCCGCTCAAAAAGGATTTCGGCCGTTTCAAGATGAGCACGACAAATGAAGGCGAAATTGGAAGAAGTCAAGAAAGAGGTCGAGAAAATGTTGTGACCAAGTTGATCGGGCCCTGCGGTATCTTTGAGTGGATTTCTAGTATCGCACTGTAGAGAAGAAGGATGGCCGATGGCGTGTTGCTATAGATTTTCGGGATCTCAGCAGCTACCCAAAGGATGAGTATCCGATGCGTGGCGAAACATTAATCAATGCAAGCTGGTCATAAGATTACGAGCTTCATGGACGGCAATGCGTTACAACCAGATCTTCATGGCTCCGAAGACATACACAAGACTGCATTGAGTCCCGTGTTCGGTGGGGTTATTTGAATATGTAGTCATGACGTTTGGACTGAAAAATGCGGCGCCACGTACCAAGGGCCATGAATTATATTTTCCATGATCGATCGGCAAGCGGTGGAAATCTACATCGATGACGTGGTGGTCAAGTCGCTTCAAGCACGAACACTTGGACGATCTGCAGCGTCTGGACCGAACAAGAAAATTCGACCTACGGATGAATCCAAAGAAGTGTGCTTTCGGGTGACGGCGGTCGGTTCTTGGGTTTTTGGTCCATGAGCGAATTGAGATCGGCTGAAAAGTCGAGGCGGTCGAAGAATGAAGCCACCCACCACGAAAGAAGCTGCGGTCCCTTATCGGCAAGATCAACCGTCGGAAGATTCATCTCCAATCATCGGGAAGGATTGAGCCGTTCATGGGACTAGTAAAATCAAATCGGCGAGGAATTCCGGCTGAGGCGAGAACAACGAGCTTTCGACGAGATCAAAGAATATCTGACAAAGCCACCAGTGTTAGTTCCACCTCAGCCTGACAGGCCGTTCTATATTTACTTGTCAGTGGCTGACACGTCCATCGCCTCGGTAGTGGTGCAAGTTTATGATGGGCTGGGAGTCGTCTTTTACATAAGCGAAGGATCTTTGGGCCGAGACAAGGTACCACGATATCGATAAGTTGTGCCTCTGCTGTTTTCACCGCAAGTTGCGCCACATTTTGCTATCGTGAGATCATCATCATATACCGTCGGCGTCATAAAGCACATCTTTCGGCTCCTATGTTAAAAGGCCGACCGGGCAAATGGATGTTTGCATTATCGAGTTGACATCCGTATCAACCCGAAGCGATTAAGGGGAGACGGCCGATCTTATCGCTGAAAGGATCAACACTAACATAGCCGCACCGTCCATAGGCGTGGGCTATGTTTTTCGACGGATCGGTTGTGGCGATGGCTGCGGCATCGGCATTTTACTCGTGTCGCCTGGGCAACATTTTCCTTCTCCATCAGTTGTCTACCTCGCACCAACAATGTAGCCAGTACGAGGCGATATGCAAGGGATGGAGTTACTCCTCGGCCGAGCGAAGCGGTGGAAATTTTGGAGACTCCAAGTTGGTGATCTCCCGACTCACGGAGGACTACAAGTGCGAGCGAGTCCCTCTTCCCATTATGGCTGCCTGCGCGGTGATGACGCAATTCCGGTACATAAACTTCACTTGGATCCCACGATCGCGAACCGAGGCGAGCGATCTTGCGCAGATGGCTTCAGGATACAAGGGCGTGGTAGAAGGAGCCGGCGTTGATGCAGTTCACGAAGCGGACGATCGAGAGCCGATATCTTCAATTACTTGAAGGATTCGCTCGGGGCACCTAAACGGATAAGGTACAAAGCCATGAAGTATGCGTGCTTATTGGGGATGACATGTTTTACAGACTCGAAGGGCTATTGCTCAAATGCACGGGACAGCCGAGGCCAATCGGCTCCTACACGAGGTACACGAAGGCGCCTGTGGAACTCACCAATCGGCTCATAAGATGAAATGGTTGATCAGGCGATCAGGGTTTTATTGGCCCACCATGCTTGAGGATTATTTCAACTACTACAAAGGGTGTCAAGCATGTCAGAAATTTGGAAAATCCAGATGGTACCACACAAGAATGAACCCCATCATCAAGCCTTGGCCATCCCGAGGTTGGGGCATGGACATGATCGGCAAAATCAATCCTCCATCAAGCAAAGGCCACATGTGGATTCTGGCTATCACTTACTACTTCACTAAATGGGTGGAGGCTGTCCCGATGAAGTCAAGAAACTCAAGGATGTTATCAATTTTGTGAAAGAACATGTCATCCATAGATTCGGATTCCCCAAACTATCACGACCGATGGAGGTTCGGTCTTTATTTCTCGTGAGTTTAGAAAGTTCTGCGAGGACATGGGGATCAAGGCGATTAGATCATCTCCATACTATGCTCAAGCAAATGGGCAAGCGTCCAACCGAGCCTCATCAAGCTGATCAAGAGAAAAGTCGATGAGCACCCAAGGCGTTGGCATGAGGTTTTGTCGAGGCGTTATGGGCTTATCGCATGTCATGCCATGGAGCGATAAAACCTCACCATACCATCTAGTATATGGACAAGAAGCCGTCCTACCGGGAAATTACGGCTGGATCGAGACGCCACTTTTCGTGACGATCTAACGATCAAGAATACGCAACCACGATGAGTGACAATGTGGAGGATTTAACCGAGCTCGAGCTATGGTCACCGGAGAAAATCAAAGAGAACAAGGCCAAAGTAGCTCGTGCATACAACAAGAAAGTGAAGCCAAAGGAGTTCCACGTTGGTGATCCGGTATGGGAAGTCGTGTTGCCCTTGGGGACTAAGGATGCAGATATGGTAAATGGTCTCCCAATTGGCATGGGCCGACAGGTCGATCAGTTTTAAGAGTAAACGCATACATGCTCGAGCGGTTGGATGGCGTAAAGTTCGATGGCGGTCAACGGTCAACATCTCAAGAAATATTTCCCAAGCATGTGGGATGTTGGACAAGAAACTTGAGGGGCCGATACATGAAATCGGCTAAGTAAAAGCACGAGAGACGATGGACAGTAAAATATGGGGGCCGATGCTGAAAATCGGCCGAATAAAAAAAAATATGTATAGCCGATGCACGGTCATCGACTCTAGAGGTTCACACGTATTACAACAAAAGGTGCGATGCGCACAAGCTACTAAAGAAATGCTCAAGGCGTGGAGGCGTCGACGGACACGATCCACCTCGGCGATCTCAGGCCTCATCTTCATCTTTGCTGGTCACTAGTCGTTTGTGCAGGCACGTTTTTGATGAGCAATTGGTGATTTGGTCGCCTGCTTTGAGAAAGGTCGCAGGTCATCGTTTGAAACCAAGAAGTGGCCGTTTAATGTGCCTAAAGATGCGACCAAGTTTGACCCTGTCAACGTTTTTGGGAGAAGCCGATGGATAGTCATCGGCTCTTTGCGATTTGACTTGATTAATCAGTATGCGACAAGATGTTGAGAGCCGATGCGGTGTCATCGACTTCTAGGACATCGACCTATCGTGGCTATCGGCAAGATTAAGGCGAACAAGGCAATCTTCGAAATAGATTTTCATTCATTCAAAAGATGATTGCTTACAAAGGACGATTGATTACAAAGGAGCCTACTACTATCAAGCTGCATCGGTTCCTAATCTAGAGGCGAGATCGTCGCCATGCTGCCGCCGCCGTCCTCTTCATTGTCTTCATTGCTGCCGGCATCGCCCCGCTGCCGCTGCTGAAGAAACCAGCGGGACCTCTTCGTCCTCGTCATCTTGATGTCTTATTCGGACCCGGCGGAAGCGCTCCGGGCGGATACTCGTCGGAGGAGGTGTCCTCCTCCGATTCCTCCTCGTCGGAGGACTCGACGCCCCACGACCAGCGTCGTCACTTCGCCTCGCCCCGTCAATGAGGAATCAGGCTCTCTTCACCGTCGATCGGGACGATCGCCGTCCTCGACGGCGAAAATCCGCCCTTTCGTCCCACCATCGTGGGGCGAAAATCTTAGACGCCGGGCGGGTGCTCGCGTCGGCTCTCGGTCGCTAATCGAGTTGGAGGCGTGGGACAGGCGAGGAAGCAGAGGAGGCCATGGCGAAAGAGGGTTTTCGGCGAAGGAAGAGGGTTTTCGCAACCGGAGGAAGATGGGGATTATGAACTGTTCAGCGAATTTAAGTAAGGGAATAGTGGAGAGCGGTTCAATGTCATAGCAGTTCCCAGTTACCGCCCTTTTAAAATCGTCAAATCATGCAATCGCGTAGGAGTTGAGAAGACAGGCATCATGATGAAGGGGTAGCGTGACGATTCTCGCTCGCCACGCATTCGCCGACGCCAGAGCCCGATAAAAAAAGAGAGAAGAAGAAAAAAACACACAGAGTGGTTTTGGAATTATCATTGCCAAAACCAGGGGGGCATGTGTTATCGCCGTATTTTGGCCAAAGACGGAGATGGGCCGTGATCAAGATGGGCTTGGAAGATACATATATTCAACGTGTTGTTGGATCGGCCTAGTGCGTGGATTTGGGCTAAATTGCCCGTATCTTGTATCATAGTAGGTTTCGTGTTTGTTTAGGTTCCGTTTATGTTTAGGTAAAGATAGAGTTGTAGAGTTATTCCAAAAGTAGAGAGTCTCCGGACTATAAATATGTACCTAAGGTTATCGAAAAAAGGAGGACAACCACGTTCACAACAAACACAATCTCGGCGCATCGCCACCCCTTGTTTCTAGGGTTTCTTTCGGGTAAGTGCCATGCTGCCTAGATCGCATCTTGCGATCTAGGCGATATCTATCGTTACCTGGTTTTACTCGTACTGAAGCGTTGTTGATGGCGAGTAATACCATTATCATAGATTGTTTGAGGCTAGCATCGGTGCTTTTCGTTACTATCGTCGAAGTTATGCTACCTCTAGCTATCTCGCTACCCTTGCACCTTTTCCCAAAGTGTAAGGGTAGCACCTTGCTTGATCTTTATTTAGTCGATTCGATCTGTTATAGTTGTGCCTTGTTCACCAAGGTTTAGTTTAATATCTACGTAATCAGGCCTTACAAACGGGTTGAACGATCCAGTATTACATAGGGACGTGGCTTATTCGTTCTAGAGAAGATGTTCCGGTAATTGGCTTTACGTTGGTTATTAGGCCTCCCCTAGGGTTAATATTCTTCATCTTTTGTACATACCAGGCTCAATTACGTGTAGGACGTTCCAGTTACGTGGTGAAAACATTAAACTGTCGTAGATCGATTTAACTTGTAGTGATCAAGCAAAACCCCATGTTATCGTAAATCTAATGCAGAACCATGGGGCAATCGGCTCTAGGAGCCGATTCTGTGGAAACCAGGAGCCGATTACGGCTCGAATTTTACGTATACTTGTTTACCATGCGAAATCAATCGGAGCAATCCTTCACCTTCCCGACCAGGTATAGGTCAGTGTGGCACGCCTCGAACCAAGCCAGGCGTGTCTTGGAGCTTTGCGGGCCATCGCCCGAGGGACCAGGGCCCACCAGCAGTCCTGGGAGCCTCCCGGCTCTCCGTGTTGCCCGTCGCTGCTCGCCGGTGGGTTTTGACAGGCAACAACCCGTTAGCGGTGGGGTCCGCCACAACCTTATCCCCACACGCCAAGTCTTCTCCTCCACTAGTTTCTATCTCTCTTTTCTGGAATTCATGGCGTGAAGCCCTACTCCCCTTCCCGCTCCTCCCGGCGTCTAGCCACCACCGCGGCACCCACGCCGCCATGGCTCCTAACGCTGCTGCTACAAGACACGCCACCATACCTTTCGTCCCCTCTGCTGCAAGGAACGCCTCCATCCGCCGCTGCTGCAGGTTGCGCCACCATGGGCCTCCCTCAACCGCTCCAAGGCATGCAGCCATGGCTCCTAATGGTGCTGCTACGCATGCCATGGAAAAACTTCCACAAGCGATAACGGCGGCGAAGCATTGCTACATACGACGGGGAACGCTGCGTCCGAAGACATCCATCGTTGCTACCGTGACATCCGGAGTTGCTACTTACGCCAAGCGGTCCTGCTACACACGGCAATAGAATCTGCTACAAGTTTTTGCTCCGATGATGTCCCCGCAAAGTCCGCTTTGCTACATTAGTATAATTAATTTGCTATATTTGTTTTCTAATTTTGCTACAATAGCGCAAACTTCTTGCTACGAGTTATCCGGCGAGGTCTCCGACGAGATCTCCCGGCGATTCTCTGGCGAAGTCGATTTTCCTACATTAGTTCAATTTTTTGCTACATGGTCTCCGGCGAACTCTCCGGCGAGATCTAGTATGTCTGTTATTTTTTTTAGACCAAACCGTTTTCTGCTACATATAGCAAAAGCGGAACATTTTATAGCAAATCGGGCTAATTTATAGCAAAAGCGGAAATCTGGACAAAGAAAAAGAACACGTGTCGCACAGAGAATCCGGAGACCGGGAGAAGTTATCCTCGGACGACGCGTAGTACTCCTAGCAAACCTGAGCAAAGCCGTGTGCAGCCGCTACGTATTTTATTCCCCGCGAACTCACCAACTCAGACACAGACTGGACTGCCTGGGCAACCAACTCGCAGCACTGCCACAGCCAGCGATTCCACCGACTCCGAGAAAACAATGGCACAACGGAGGGTGATTCCGCCAGGCGCCTCGCGTCGCGTGTGTTGTGGCGTGGTCGCTTTTGGCTCCGGCCGGGATCCCCGTGAGCCACCGATACATGTCACTATGCCAGGGTGTTGCACTGCATCTCTCCCAAGGGCAAAGGCATTGCGATAGCCTTTCCGGCTATTTATAAACTTCTCCCCGTGCTGTTGCAATCTGAGTTCTGATCCGAACGCCATATCACCATGGAGCGCGCCGATTGGCCGATCATCAGACGGGAAAAGGCAGGCCGGGTCAGGGTGCACGCACCAGCTAGTGCGGCGGGCCTTTTTCTCTACTAAAAATCTAAAATACGTTCTCCCTCGTTGGTGACATCACCCGGCCCAAAGCGAAGGAGCTCCCGCTACGAGGGAAGTGCGTGCGTGTCCTTTCCCGTACCCGTGCGGCTTGACAAAGGCGGAAAACGGTTTTTTACATGCCAAAATTTTAATCTTGAATGGCAGCCGTACCAACTTACCGCACTTCAGAAGTTCAGATTCCAGAGTCTGCAATAAGATGTTTTATCTTTTGTAGATTCACTGCACAGTGGAAGATGTCTAGATATATTTGTTTCAGAAAAGATAAAACACCTTATATTTTGAAATGGTGCGAGTACAAAAGAAGGATTACGACACTTTTACTGGTAATTGGGTGGATTTCAATCCTGCAGTTTTTTATAAGCCCTCTCTGGTTATACTTTTTTGTAGAAACATTGTGGGATTAAGATATCTAGGAATTTTTTCCGTAATTGATTGTTTCAAATTATATTTCAAAGAAAATTTTCCATCGACTTACAAGCTTTTGCAAATAATCTTTTACATGTTCATGCTGCAACAAAATAAACTTTGGTGGAAACAAATCCTAAATGGTGGACGGATAGAGATGCTCTAAAGACCTCAGTCTAGTCCTTCACGTGTAGGAATTCAATAAATGGGTCAGAGTGGATTATAACATTCCCGTTTTCCTTTGAAGCTGATATGAAACGGATATTTCCTGTGTATTTTCTTTGCACCATTCCTCTGAACGAAAGGATGTATCGTGACACCGTAGAATATTTTCCTATAACTATGGCATTCCTCCACTTTTCTTTGAACCAAGTAGACCCATAGTATTAGGTTTGTATTCTGCGGCACTTCCATTTGGACATGATTTTGTATCATAAAAATGTATTTTTGTAAATTAATTGTTGGTCAAATGCTCATCAACTTATACGCCATGGATAGAGAAATAGCAGAAGTGTCTTGCGGATTATCATAAGTAAATGAATTATAACTCATATTTTGGGATGGAAAGAGCACAATATTAATAAGAAACAATGTACTATTGCGGATACACCACAACTGATAACAAAAATTATAATTTCATATCAGTGACATTGTTGTCCTTCCATGTCATATGAGACCAGACTTACACATAGATTATCGCGATGCATGAGAGACCTAGAAAACCGAGCCAATAAAATGGTTGATGTGGTTTACAACCACTTTTGTGGCCCGATCTTCATAGATTCGAGGGGATTTGGGGAAGGAGAGCGAAGAACACGATGAGCACGAGAGGGAAATCGGAGATACAAACGCACACCACACCCAAATCGGTTTGCTCTCGTTGGCCCGAACCACCAACCCAATAGAATCACAAAGGGAGAGACCAAAGGTAGAATCCCTTGCGAGAGATTGGCAAGCTCTTGATAGAATCACACGTAGGGAGAGAGTAGCAACCAAGTAGAATCCCAAAGGGGAGAGACCTAGCACTACTAGAATCCATACATGGGAGAGATCAAGAACTAGAAGAGCGCCTTGACGACTTCAATTAAGAAGGCCTTGATACAACTCATAGATAATCTAATGAGAGGGGGTTCCCATCCAGGGTTTGGCCTAAGCCATGAGTCTCAACTCATCATCTATTCCATCCTAGGGTTTACATATGGGGGTGGGGACATATATATAGGCCAGCCACGAGTTAGGGGCAAAATAGACATAAATAGGGAGTTCTGGGCGTTACATGGGCCAGGCCCAAAAGGCCTTAACATGCCTGGCGTCGAGCAGGCCGGAGACTCCGGTGTTGGGTCCGGAGACTCCGGTCTGGACCGGAGACTCCGGTCAATCTCCGGTGTCATCTCCGGAGGGGGCTTCTGGCTGTCCCGGGCTTGGTTCCTGGGTCCGGACCGGAGGACGGTCCAGAAACTCCGGTGTGATGGCCGAAGACTCCGGTCTGGAGTCCGCAACTTCTTGGGTCTTCTCTTCCAGGCCTCATGCTTGGGGGTCTTGGCTCCTGGTTCATCCTTGTCTCATTCGCTTGGCATCACGGTCATGGACCTAGTCATACAATTGATAGTTGGCTCAAGTAGGATCCCATTCAAGTAATGACCAAGGGAAGGCAAAAGATGGAAGGAGTTCACCTTGATTGGGATGTTTGGCATATCATGATGTGGACCAATGGTGAACGCTATGTGTTGGGCGGCATCATCTCCCCCCTCTTGAAAAAGAGTCGACCTCGATGATACTACATCATCATCTTGTAAGGAAGGAGGTGTGCCCGTTATGTCTTGATGGATGCTCTCTAGAGCTCGTTTTGTCAACTCGTTCTCAATCGAGGTTGACATTGGAGTATGGGTACCTACACACACCATAGATAAATGGAAGAACGTGTGTGTGTGTGATAGATAAACACATCATCCATCATGATGCGTCTTCTCTTGTGCACATCACCATTAGCATGAAACAATATGTCATAGAAGGCATGGTGATTATGCAAGCAAAAGGTGGACATATACTTATCATGGCATGTATCAAAATCTTCAAAGGTTGAGAAAGCTATGGGGGCGATCTCCATATGAACCGTATGAGCATTATTGCAATAAAAAACGGAAGACAATGAAAAACATGAATGATCCAGCATTTCCAAAGTATGAGTATGGTTGCTTACAAACATAGGGAAAGAGCAATTCTTTATCAAGTTTGTCGCAACAATTGTGGGATAAAATAAAGATTTGTAGCATGGCACATCTATGGCAATATCGTCGGACTCAAATAATTCCACATGATCAACATTATGCAAAGGCAAAGCATCACATGGAAATAAGAATGATGCATATGAAATGTCACAACTAGAGTCCATAACATGCATATCCTCACAATTCATCATGTCCACTAGTGGGATCATGGCATCAACAACACCCGTATCTATACCTTGGTTGTACCTCTCATTTGAAGTGGATGTTGTGAAAGGGGTGGCCTCCATGTGGACGACTTCTTCATCATATATGGGGATGGCATCAACTTCATCCACCATGTACATCTTCTCGATAGGGGGGGCCATAATCTCCAAGCTTGGCGTCTCTTGCTCCAAGGTACCTAACACATCACGAGAAAACACACTAGAGGTAGAGGGTAAGTTGTTAGAAATTGGGATGGCCTCACTTGCCCTCTCAACTACCACTCTCAACGCACTCGGTGTATCACTTATGTCCTCAAAGTGGAAGCACACAATCTCACATATGGTGGAGTCACTCGTCTCACTTTTGCTCTCACTCAAGTGGGCTAAGTGGCTCTCAAACTCACATGGGATTGGTACTACATCATCACTAAAGCATATGGGAATAGGCTCGGTTTCGTCAACTCCACGCGCCTCGTTTGGTGAAGGGAAAATCCCATGCTCACCATCCTCCACCTTGCAACCCTTGTCCAAGGTTTGGCACCATGTCTTGAAAGCGTCAAATTCATGAGAGGACATCTTGATTGGTTCATCCAACTTCGCGAAGTAGAGAGCCATAGCGTCCTTCTCATTTGTTGACGATCTTATAGCTTGTGTAGGGGGCTTCCTTGAAGAAGGTTTGTCGGAAGTTCTTGGCTTTGGAAGCATCATGGCGAGAGTGAAGGCTTGTTTGCTTGTTCGCCTTCTTTGTTCGTGAGGTAGCGCCAACGTCATATGAGGTCTTCTCTCTTGAGGGTCTTGGAACTTGTGTAGTAATAGTCCTCGGAGGAGAAGTGGTGTCGTAGATGTTCTTGTAGTTGGGCACCTCATGTCGAACTTGTTTTGTCGATGTAGCTTGGTGGCGCGAACGGTATCTTTCTTTCTTGTTCTCGTGGCGGAGAGGACTTGTACGCCGTCTTGAGCTTGTAGCGCATATAGCATGGTTGCTCTTGAGCTCTTGTTGTTGGCGACGCACTTGTCTTGGCTCATGTGTATTGGTACTTGTTGAGTTGTCGCGTCGTCTTGAGCTTGATGGGTATCTTGATGGACAACCCTCATGGTATGTAGTTCCTTTTGAAGGATGCGACTTGAAGAGCTTGTCCTTGTCGGCCTCTTGGAGATGTGCCTTCGCTTGCATGGCGTGGAAGTTCTCGGTCTCCATGTGGTGGACGGAGTCATTGTATCTCAAGAGGGAGTCACCATCATAGTCGATGAAGTGTTCTATGTCCTCCATGCTTGAGAAGTCGAAGTCCTCATGGTGCTCCATGTGCTCCACGCTTGGGGAGTCGTCGTTGGTGTAGTACTCGAAGTCCTCCAAGCATGCGGAGCCAATGTCGGTGTAGTGCTCCATCATGTCACCGATGCTTGTGGAGTCGTAGTTGCCGTGGCTCATCATGGATTCCTCTTCATCGGTTCTGGAGTACCTATACATGTTGCTCACAAGACCAAATGTGATATAGTGGAAGTTGGATTCAAGGATGCTACGCCTTGGCTCACCTTGTAGATAGAATTGGATCAATGGTATGGACCAAGAGCAAACCAAATACAAAGGATAAGTGTCGTTGTATCAACGAACACAAGAAACACCAAACACACACGACTTATGAGGATCTTAGGTATGGAAAGTGGCAAGCAAATTGGAACAACCGGAAACCAAGATTTGTAAAGACAAGTAAAGATCCACGGTGGTCACAAAGCAAACAAGTTGATCCACAAGATAGAAATTAAGATCAAGGAAACACACACAGTGGGATAAATGGGACTTGTGCGATGGAAAAAGAGAGCTAAGAACCAAATGAAGGCCTAGCGAAGACTATAAGCTTATGTCGCACAAGTACAAGGAGAGACGCTAGTTCGATTGCACACAAATTGGAGGGCTACAAGATTTGCACAATAAGTACAACCTACAAGTTTGTCATCGATCTTGTGCTTCCTATTCTATATGGCACATGTATCTTTCTTTCTTCTTTTTGTATTTTGTATTTGTTCTCTCTTTTTTTTTGTTTTTTTTTCACTTTTTCACTTGCTTTTCCTTGTGCCAACAACTATACAAGATAACTATAAGAGATAGCGCTCAAAATTTTTGCTCGGAATTCTACAAGGTATCAAGTGTGCAAAGCCCAAGCAATCAAAGGAGGAACTAGTCTCAATAGGTTCTTGTTTTATCGCAAAGATGGTGTGGCTCTCAAAGGAAAACAAGTAGGGGATATCGCGGAAATGATATACCTTTCATCGAAGATCTTCGCCCTTGCTCATAGTTTTTTGTTGGTGTAGATAGAATGAACACGTGGATGATGGTGTAGGGATCCTTCTCCTCTTCGAAACGAGCTAAAGAACACCAAAATCCGAGTTCAAATGCAAAAGTTATGCTCAAAACGGTGTTGCAGATTTTCTGTTTGCAGGGAGGGCGGAGACTCCGGTCTGGAGGTACGGAGACTCCGGTCTGGAGCTCAAAAAGTCCGGAGACTCCGGTCTAGGCCGGAGACTCCGGTCCGGGAGATTCCAGGACGTCCAGAACTCGAACGGGACGTGTTTTGGGCGGAAAAACTCGAAGGAAAGCCTCAAAATTGATGGGGAAATCAAGGAATTGGGCTAAGGGAACGCAAAGGAAGGTAGATCAACGAGTATAGCAGCGGATCTATGGATCAAAACCTATGAAAACTCTCTCAAAATCCAGATCGATACAAATCACGAATATGGCTATTTTTGGTGGAATTTTTCGAATTTAGGCAAGAAAGAGAAAATTGGTGGCTAGAAACTCAACACAAACTCGAATCCATGGCAACTAAAGGCTCTTGATACCATATGATGTGGCTTACAATCACTTTTGTGGCCCGATCTTCATAGATTCGAGGGGATTTGGGGGAGGAGAGCGAAGAACACGATGAACACGAGAGGGAAATCGAAGATACAAACGCACACCACAGCCAAATCGGTTTGCTCTCGTTGGCCCGAACCACCAACCCAATAGAATCACAAAGGGAGACCAAAGGTAGAATCCTTGAGAGATTGGCAAGCTCTTGATAGAATCACACGTAGGGAGAGAGTAGCAACCAAGTAGAATCCCAAAGGGGAGAGACCTAGCACTACTAGAATCCATACATGGGAGAGATCAAGAACTAGAAGAGCGCCTTGACGACTTCAATTAAGAAGGCCTTGATATAACTCATAGATAATCTAATGAGAGGGGGTTCCCATCCAGGGTTTGGCCTAAGCCATGAGTCTCAACTCATCATCTATTCCATCCTAGGGTTTACATATGGGGGTGGGGGCATATATATAGGCCAGCCATGAGCTAGGGGCAAAATAGACATAAATAGGGAGTTCTGGCGTTACATGGGCCAGCCCAAAGGCCTTAACATGCTCAAGGCGTCGAGCAGGCCGGAGACTCCGGTGTTGGGTCCGGAGACTCCGGTCTGGACCGGAGACTCCGGTCAATCTCCGGTGTCATCTTCGGAGGGGGCTTCTGGCTGTCCCGGGCTTGGTTCCTGGGTCCGGACCGGAGGACGGTCCAGAAACTCCGGTGTGGTCCGGAGACTCCGGTGTGATGGCCGAAGACTCCGGTCTGGCATCCGCAACTTCTTGCGTCTTCTCTTCCAGGCCTCATGCTTGGGGGTCTTGGCTCCTAGTTCATCCTTGTCTCATTCGCTTGGCATCACGGTCATGGACCTAGTCATACAATTGATAGTTGGCTCAAGTAGGATCCCATTCAAGTAATGACCAAGGGAAGGCAAAAGATGGAAGGAGTTCACCTTGATTGGGATGTTTGGCATATCATGATGTGGACCAATGGTGAACGCCATGTGTTGGTTGGGCATCATCTCCCTCTTGAAAAGAGTCGACCTCGATGATACTACATCATCATCTTGTAAGGAAGGAGGTGTGCCCGTTATGTCTTGATGGATGCTCTCTAGAGCTCGTTTTGTCAACTCGTTCTCAATCGAGGTTGACATTGGAGTATGGGTACCTACACACACCATAGATAAATGGAAGAACGTGTGTGTGATAGATAAACACATCATCCATCATGATGCGTCTTCTCTTGTGCACATCACCATTAGCATGAAACAATATGTCATAGAAGGCATGGTGATTATGCAAGCAAAAGGTGGACATATACTTATCATGGCATGTATCAAAATCTTCAAAGGTTGAGAAAGCTATGGGGGCGATCTCAATATGAACCATATGAGCATTATTGCAATTAAAACGGAAGACAATGAAAAACATGAATGATCAAGCATTTCCAAAGTATGAGTATGGTTGCTTACAAACATAGGGAAAGAGCAATTCTTTATCAAGTTTGTCGCAACAATTGTGGGATAAAAGAAAGATTTGTAGCATGGCACATCTATGGCAATATTGTCGCACTCAAATAATTCCACATGATCAACATTATGCAAAGGCAAAGCATCACATGGAAATAAGAATGATGCATATTAAATGTCACAAGTAGAGTCCATAACATGCATATCCTCACAATTCATCATGTCCACTAGTGGGATCATGGCATCAACAACACCCATATCTATACCTTGGTTGTACCTCTCATTTGAAGTGGATGTTGTGAAAGGGGTGGCCTCCATGTGGACGACTTCTTCATCATATATGGGGATGGCATCAACTTCATCCACCATGTACATCTTCTCGATAGGGGGGGCCATAATCTCCAAGCTTGGCGTCTCTTGCTCCAAGGTACCTAACACATCACGAGAAAACACACTAGAGGTAGAGGGTAAGTTGTTAGAAATTGGGATGGCCTCACTTGCCCTATCAACTACCACTCTCAACGCACTCGGTGTATCACTCATGTCCTCAAAGTGGAAGCACACAATCTCACATATGGTGGAGTCACTCGTCTCACTTTTGCTCTCACTCAAGTGGGCTAAGTGGCTCTCAAACTCACATGGGATTGGTACTACATCATCACTAAAGCATATGGGAATAGGCTCGGTTTCGTCAACTCCACGCGCCTCGTTTGGTGAAGGGAAAATCCCATGCTCACCATCCTCCACCTTGCAACCCTTGTCCAAGGTTTGGCACCATGTCTTGAAAGCGTCAAATTCATGAGAGGACATCTTGATTGGTTCATCCAACTTCGCGAAGTAGAGAGCCATAGCGTCCTTCTCATTTGTTGACGATCTTATAGCTTGTGTAGGGGGCTTCCTTGAAGAAGGTTTGTCGTGGAAGTTCTTGCCTTTGGAAGCTTCATGGCGAGAGTGACGTCTTGTTTGCTTGTTTGCCTTCTTTGTTCGTGAGGTAGCGCCAACGTCATATGAGGTCTTCTCTCTTGAGGGTCTTGGAACTTGTGTAGTAATCGTCCTCGGAGAAGTGTTGTAGATGTTCTTGTAGTTGGGCACCTCATGTCGAACTTGTTTTGTCGATGTAGCTTGGTTGCGCGAACGGTATCTTTCTTTCTTGTTCTCGTGGCGGAGAGGACTTGTACGCCGTCTTGAGCTTGTAGCGCATATAGCATGGATGCTCTTGAGCTCTTGTTGTTGGCGACGCACTTGTCTTGGCTCATGTGTATTGGTACTTGTTGAGTTGTCGCGCCTTCTTGAACTTGATGGGTATCTTGATGGACAACCCTCATGGTATGTAGTTCCTTTTGAATGATGCGACTTGAAGAGCTTGTCCTTGTCGGCCTCTTGGAGATGTGCCTTCGCTTGCATGGCATGGAAGTTCTCGGTCTCCATGTGGTGGACGGAGTCATTGTATCTCAAGAGGGAGTCACCATCATAGTCTATGAAGTGTTCTATGTCCTCCATGCTTGAGAAGTCGAAGTCCTCATGGTGCTCCATGTGCTCCACGCTTGGGGAGTCGTCGTTGGTGTAGTACTCGAAGTCCTCCAAGCATGCGGAGCCAATGTCGGTGTAGTGATCCATCATGTCACCGATGCTTGTGGAGTCGTCGTTGCCGTGGCTCATCATGGATTCCTCTTCATCGGTTCCAGAGTCCCTATACATGTTGCTCACAAGACCAAGTGTGATATAGTGGAAGTTGGATTCAAGGATGCTACGCCTTGGCTCACCTTGTAGATAGTATTGGATCAATGGTATGGACCAAGAGCAAACCAAATACAAAGGATAAGTGGCGTTGTATCAACGAACACAAGAAACACCAAACACACACGACTTATGAGGATCTTAGGTATGGAAAGTGGCAAGCAAATTGGAACAACCGGAAATCAAGATTTGTAAAGACAAGTAAAGATCCACGGTGGTCACAAAGCAAACAAGTTGATCCACAAGATAGAAATTAAGATCAAGGAAACACACACAGTGGGATAAATGGGACTTGTGCGATGGAAAAAGCGAGCTAAGAACCAAATGAAGGCCTAGCGAAGACTATAAGCTTATGTCGCATAAGTACAAGGAGAGACGCTAGTTCGATTGCACAAAAATTGGAGGGCTACAAGATTTGCACAATAAGTACCACCTACAAGTTTGTCATCGAGCTTGTGCTTCCTATTCTATATGGCACATGTATCTTTCTTTCTTCTTTTTGTATTTTGTATTTGTTCTCTCTTTTTTTTTGTTTTTTTTTCACTTTTTCACTTGCTTTTCCTTGTGCCAACAACTATACAAGATAACTATATGAGATAGCGCTCACAAATTTTGCTCGGAATTCTACAAGGTATCAAGTGTGCAAAGCCCAAGCAATCAAAGGAGGAACTAGTCTCAATAGGTGCTTGTTTTATCGCAAAGATGGTGTGGCTCTCAAAGGAAAACAAGTAGGGGAGATCGCGGAAATGATATACCTTTTGTCGAAGATCTTCACCCTTGCTCACAGTTTTTTGTTGGTGTAGATAGCATGAATACGTGGATGATGGTGTAGGGCTCCTTCTCCTCTTCGAAACGAGCTAAAGAACACCAAAATCCGAGTTTGAATGCAAAAGTTATGCTCAAAACGGTGTTGCGGATTTTCTGTTTGCAGGGAGGGCGGAGACTTCGGTCTGGAGGTCCGGAGACTCCGGTCTGGAGCTCAAAAAGTTCGGAGACTCCGGTCTAGGCCGGAGACTCCGGTCCGGGAGATTCCAGGACGTCCAGAACTCGAACGGGACGCGTTTTGGGCGGAAAAACTCGAAGGAAAGCCTCAAAATTGATGGGGAAATCAAGGAATTGGGCTAAGGGATCGCAAAGGAAGGTAGATCAACGAGTATAGCAGCGGATCTATGGATCAAAACCTACCAAACCGCTCTCAAAATCCAGATCGATCCAAATCACGAATATGGATATTTTTGGTGGAAATTTTCGAATTTAGGCAAGAAAGAGAAAATTGGTGGCTAGAAACTCAACACAAACTCGAATCCATGGCAACTAAAGGCTCTTGATACCATATGATGTGGCTTACAACCACTTTTGTGGCCCGATCTTCATAGATTCGAGGGGATTTGGGGGAGGAGGGCGAAGAACACGATGAACACGAGAGGGAAATCGAAGATACAAACGCACACCACACCCAAATCGGTTTGCTCTCGTTGGCCCGAACCACCAACCCAATAGAATCACAAAGGGAGAGACCAAAGGTAGAATACCTTGCGAGAGATTGGCAAGCTCTTGATAGAATCACACGTAGGGAGAGAGTAGCAACCAAGTAGAATCCCAAAGGGGAGAGACCTAGCACTACTAGAATCCATACATGGGAGAGATCAAGAACTAGAAGAGCTCCTTGACGACTTCAATTAAGAAGGCCTTGATATAACTCATAGATAATCTAATGAGAGGGGGTTCCCATCCAGGGTTTGGCCTAAGCCATGAGTCTCAACTCATCATCTATTCCATCCTAGGGTTTACATATGGGGGTGGGGGCATATATATAGGCCAGCCACGAGCTAGGGGCAAAATAGACATAAATAGGGAGTTCTGGGCGTTACATGGGCCAGGCCCAAAAGGCCTTAACATGCCTGGCGTCGAGCAAGCCGGAGACTACGGTGTTGGGTCCGGAGACTCCGGTCTGGACCGGAGACTCGGCCAATCTCGATGTCGTCTCCAGCGGGCTTCCGCTCCCGGCTTGGTCCTGGGTCCGGACCGGAGGACGGTCCGGAAACTCCGGTGTGGTCCGGAGACTCCGGTGTGATGGCCGGAGACTCCGGTCTGGCGTCTGCAACTTCTTGCGTCTTCTCTTCCAGGCCTCATGCTTGGGGGTCTTGGCTCCTGGTTCATCCTTGTCGCATCCGCTTGGCATCACGGTCATGGACCTAGTCATACAATTGATAATTGACTCAAGTAGGATCCCATTCAAGTAATGACCAAGGGAAGGCAAAAGATGGAAGGAGTTCACATTGATTGGGATGTTTGGCATATCATGATGTGGACCAATGGTGAACGCCATGTGTTGGGCGGCATCAATGGTGAATGCCATCGAACTGAAAATCAACGAGTTCCTGCAATAATTCATAGAAGTTGACAAATTTCACCTACCTAAAGTCATGTTTTTCTCAGAAACTCGAAATGGAGGCGAAGCTCTAGGGAGCCCTTTATTTACAATTTTTAAAAAATTGTATTCCGAAGTTTCTAAAATTCTGTAAAATAAATATTGTTGTATACTATGAGCTTGAAATTTTTAATGTTAAACACTTTATATTGTAGGCTACACAAAAATGACAAAAGAGTGAATATGAATATAGTGAATAGTGCATTTTCCAAAACTATTAAATTTGTTTTTTATGCAGCTCAGAATATAAAGAATTTTATATTGAGATGGTGCACGCTTATAGAAAACACCATTGACTACACCGGCGTTTTTTCATAACATTTGAAACTTGTAAACATGATTTTAATTATTGAAAAATAAAAGTCTCCGTGGAGCTCGGCCTCCATTTGTCTGCATCTCATGTTTTTCTGCAATATTAAGTTACATTTTCAATTACTATGGAGTATGGAATACAGAGTTCCAATCTTCCATAACTGTGCACGTGAAAATTACCTTCGAGCTGTGTGACGGCAAGGAGAGACGGGCTTGACAGTCTTCTCCTATTTTCCAAATGCAATTTCGAGTTTTATCCACAAACTTTACTCGTCAGCCGTACAGAATCTTGATAGAGCGACACTAGGAGACGACCGTCCTGTACTACTAATATTGTTTCTCTTCTTCCCATCCACCCAGTGGCATAGGAGTGCTTTGTTTATGGAAGGTTGCAGCAGGCCAGTGTGTAGCTTGTGTTGTGTTGTCCTGACCCGGCAACTAGGCGATGAGAGGAACTCTCCAATCTCTTTCGAACTTCAAGCGACTTATTTGGTAGCTTGCATTTGCACACACACTCCCCAACTGAACCCGCAGGGAAGGGAAGCATGTGATGGGTGTGGTTTTGGGGAAATAGTGGATTGTGGTGTTTCTTCTACTGGGATTCCTTTTTTTTTTGGTGTACTAGATTGTTATTTTTTTGAGCCACACTATAGATTGTTATTGGAAGGCCTCGAGTGTACATGCAGCTTGTTCAGGAAGAACTCCGGGCCACATTTTTTCAACTACAAGTGTAAGGGGTCGGAACTCGGAGGTGTTTTGTGCTTATACTATTGCTTAGATGTAGTCTCTTCTTCCATCTTTATAGGTTTGCAAACTTGACGGAAAGGTTTGCAGCCAGTTCTTAGTTGTTGCATGATCAATCTGATATGGGGTCGGTTGAAGTTGCTTCCATCAAGACTGGGAGTAGTTTGTAATCCTTGTGAGGTGGCACATGCGAACAGGTGTCTTCATAGAGTATATAGCAATAAAAAGAGTGAAGATTCATATGCAAATCAAAAACAAACCAACAGAAAGATATAATTGTGAAAATAAATAGCACACCATATAAAACGAGAAGACGGCAAAACCACATGATCGGGGAAACGTGCCGAAGTTTTGATAGAGAGAGTAGACCTGGCTATATGAGAGGACAAAATCAACACTTTCAACCCTTCAGTAGCCACCTATCTTGACCACACCCTGATGATCACAAAATTCCACCACAAAAATGGCGATATATCGCCGAGAAAAACCCCATACCCTGCAGATTCCATCCACACACACACACACAGGCATATGTACACAAAGAAAAAAAACCGAGAAAAATACTAAAAGATAAAAACTAGCAGCAATTTGACCGCGTTCTACTATGATGATTTTACAATCCTGCGACACCAAAGTACACTGGTAGCAGAGAGCATACGGTCCAAGCAGTATACTACTTCAAAAAAATATTCGGATCGATCACATATGACGCGTGCGGGATCGTACACTAAATTTCTTCTTCTTACTATCGATCTTTGAGTCGCGATCGGTTTATTAAACCTGGCTGTTGGTCGCCGCCGCCGGCTCGACGCGGGTCTGCGCCGACCTCAGCATGAACCCACCCACGGACTTGTCGTGCTCGTCGTCGTCGTGGTACACGTACGCGAAGCCGCCGTGCCGGGTCATGTCCATGCCGGCCGTCTCGTCCTCGGCCGAGATGCGGAGCAGGCCCAGCTTCTTGAGCCCGTAGAAGAGCGGGCCCATGGTGCACGACACGAACCCGGCGATCACCAGGATCTGCACCACGTGCGCCGCGAGGAGCCGGGCGCCGCCGCCCATGAGGAGCCCGTACGGCCTCCCGGCGCCGTAGATCTCCTCCACGTACTGCCGCTTCGCGAAGAGCGCCGTGAAGATGACCCCCCACGCGCCGCACCCGCCGTGGAGCTGCGCGGCCTCCAGCGGGTCGTCGTACTTGAGGCGCGCGGCGAGCGCGTTCAGGCCCATGAGCACCCACGCCGACACGAACCCGCAGATGACGGCGGCCCACGGGTCCACCACGCTGCACCCGGCGGTGATGGCCGCGAACCCGCCCAGCAGCCCGTTGCAGACGTCCACCACGTTCCAGTGCCCCGTCTGGAGCCGCTTCCCGAAGAGCGTCGTCAGCGCCGCCACGCTGCCCGCGAGCGTCGTGGTGACGGCGGTGCGCCCCACGCCCGACCACTGCCCGTGGATGCTCCCGGACGGGCCGTACGACTTGAGGATGGTGACGAAGGAACCCGGGTTGAACCCGTACCACCCGAACCACAGCAGGAAGGTCCCCAGCACCACGAGCGACGCGCTGTGGCCCTTGAGCGCCACGGAGCGGCCGGCGTGGTCGAACCGGCCTATGCGTGGCCCCTCGATGAGCGCGCCCCAGAACCCGGCGATGCCGCCCACCATGTGCACGACGCCGGACCCGGCGAAGTCGATCACGCCGGAGTTGAAGAGAAGCGGGCCGGAGGTGCGGCTCGCGGAGGCCCATCCGTCGACGGACCAGATCCAGTGGGACACCACCGGGTACACGAACCCGGTGAGGAACGCCGAGTAAATCAGGTAGGCGACGAACTGCGTCCTCTCGGCGATGGAGCCGGACGTGATTCCCGCGGCGGCGATGGCGAAGGCCCACTGGAAGAGGAAGAAGCTGTAGTCGAAGCCGGTCTGCGGCATGTTCTGGAGGCCGAAGAAGTGCTTCCCGATGAAGCCGTTGGAGGGCGTCCCGAAGGCGAAGGCGAAGCCGAAGAGGTAGTAGAAGAGCGCGCCGGCGGCGGCGTCGAGGACGTTGGTGAGCATGATGTTCATGGTGTTCTTGGCACGGACGGAGCCCGCGCAGAGCATGGCGAAGCCGAGCTGCATGGCGAAGACGAGGTAGGCCGAGAAGAGCAGGTACGTGGAGTCCACCGCCGAGGTGGTGTCCGCGAACCTGTTGCAGAGATAGTCCGTGGCGTTCATCGCCGCCGGCCCGAGCAGCGGCGCGAGGTCCGCCGCGCACGTCGACATCTTGGCGGCGCCTCCCCCCCCTAAACAAACGGCCTTGAAATTTTTGGGGGGTTCAGAGATTGGAATTTGGTTGGTGTGGCGCAGAGAGACGGGGGGCGCCGGTGGCGTCGGATATATAGGAGGCCGGTGGGCGAGGCGCTGGACTGAGCGGAGGTTTTGATCTTGTTTTGCGAGAATCGTGTGGAGCAGGGGGGAGGATTCCGGTTCCGGGAGGCGTGGCAACGAACAGCGATGGTTTCTCTTGCCTTTGGCTGGATAGCGCGCGGAGCTGGCCCGGAGTGAATCTCTTGTGGTGGCCGAGATCCTTTTGGATTACAGTTAGAGATTTAATAGCTGGACGTTATTAATCACGTGTGTATGTAGTACGCATCTATTTACTGTATCATAACAGAATAGTGACGCATTGGCACCTTCCCACAGGCTAGGTTAGCTTTAGCATAGCGATGAATTATAACAATCGCGTTGTCTAATCAAGTTTTGCTTATTTCCGTGTTTGTTCGACCTGTTTTCCCTATTATATAGCTTAACTTAATCTTCTACAACAGATTTGGCAGCACAGCTAACGCATCACCAGCAACCAAGGCACCGCGAGAACAAAACTGACTCGTGACGGCCAGCCCAAGAAGCGCTTTGTCGGCCCAGAGTGGATTGCATCGAAGCCCACGGCAACACACCTGGTTAGGACATCGCCAACAACTACTCCCTGCGTTTAAAATATATAAGATGTTTCATGTTTGTGAAGAAAATGTATTTAGACTTTTTTAGTATGTACTCCCTCCGTTTCGAAATATAAGATGTTTTAGGTTTGTAAAGAAAATGTATCTAGACTTGTTTTAGTGTGTAGATTCATCCCAAAATTGAGTGAATCTACATACTAAAACAAGTCTAGATTCATTTTCTTCACAAACCTAAAACATCTTATATTTTGAAACGGAGGGAGTAGATTTATTCTAAATCTAAGTGAACTACTCCCTCCGTTTTAAAATATAAGATGTTTTAGCTTTGTGAAGCAAATGTATCTAGACTTATTTTAGTGTATAGGTTCATTTATGTTTGGAGTGAATCTATATACTAAAATAAGTCTAGATACATTCTTTTCACAAACCTAAAACATCCGGAGGGAGTATATACTAAAAGAAGTCTAGATATATTTGCTTCACAAAGTTAAAACATATTATATTTTAAAACGGAGTACAAAAGAACGCAAGATCGACCGAGACAGTATCCAAAAGATCAGCTAGGACATCGCCAACAACTACTCGCTCTGTTTAAAATATAAGATGTTTTAGGTTTGTGAAAAAAATATATCTAGACTTTTTTAGTGTGTAGATTTATTCCAAATCTTAGTGAACTACATAGTAAAAAAAGTTTATACACATTTGCTTTACAAGCTAAAACATCTTATATTTTAAATCAGAGTACAAAGGAACACAAGATCGACTGAGACGATATCTAGTTTGGTCACAACAATGATGGCTCTCTATCCGATAACAAATTCTTGCCGAGCTCAGTTCCTACATCACGATTGTAACCAAATTCGAGATAAATCCTAGTTGCTACTGTCAATCGACATCAGATCGCTATCAATATGGTATCAGATCCCTGGCTATCTATCATCCAGACCAGGGCAGAGAAGAAGAAGCACGAGACAATGTATGTGGATACCAAGGCCTACATCAACTCCCTCATGGGCGATGTCAAGGGCTCCAAAATGTGCTTGAGGAAGATCTAATGCAGTTCTTCCCACTTCTGGCTCATGTTCTTGCTTCTTTCTCCTCTCTAGATCTCTGTGTCTCACTAGTGAGTGTGAAAATATGTCTTTCCTCTCTCTCAACCTCTGGTCTGAGAGTGTTTCTTATGAGATTTTATCTGAGTATTATGATTTTTGGGATGGGTCTGGGGTGCTATTTATAGTTTCCTGGGATTAACCTTGTGTTGACACCTCAGTGCATGCAATTCATGACTAGGCTACTTACACCGCCTCTCTAATTTGGATTTTAGTGTTATCATCGGATTGATGACAAGTACGTCATAGGGGGATCCTCGAGGCGTGAGAAAAGGTAGGATGTAAAACCTATGGTTGTCCAGTCTGGTGAGCACACAAGTTTACCTAGATTCAGATCCAACTGCGGTGGCCAGATCCAACTCATCCTAGCAATCCAGTATATCGATAGAGCCGAATGTTTCAGGGGATCACAAAGAGGGTTTCGCCTGTGTGAGTTGTGTATGTCGATTGTGGTTGTGTCCTAAAGGTTGGAACCTATGACAGCTTATATAGTCATCCGACCTAGAGTTTACAAGAGAAACATATTTGGCTATGATATTAAGTCGGTACAAGATACAACTTGAATTACAAGTAAATCTACAGGCCTAAGTCAGTAAGTCTTTTGGACCTTCGTGTACACGTATGAGCCTCCGTCTTATTTCCCTGTCTGGGCCGCTCGTGGAGCAAATCTCTAACCCCATAGGTGGGCCACCCTATTCAGTGAGTAACTGTGGGTATATCCAAAAAGTATATCCCCAACAGTGACCCCCGAATGTCACCAAGATTCAAAGTCATATTTCTTCATCTATCTTGTTGATTCTTTGGCTTGAAGAATATTTAAGGGTTCCCGAAACTTGATACAAAATGTAGGTTCCGAGTGGATCCCGTGCGTCTTTGAAGATGAGAAACTGCAGCAGTTGGAGGATGAAGCGTACTTTCCTGCTAATTCGGGAAGAGTGGTGATGGCAATAACTTTGTGTGTATCAACTCATTGGGACTGTGCATAGTGTTTTAGCAAGCTTCTTTTCCCAGAAGGGGTGACTCGAGGGTTTATATCGAACTCTCGGGAATTGGCAAAGAGTAACTTTTGCTTCTCCTCTCAAGCAATCTATAAAACAGAGTTTTTCCTTGTGTCCCTAACTCTACCGTGTTGTTGTAAAGCACAAGGTTACGTATTAGTAATATGAATTAATAATAGTAATAAATAAATTAAAACAATAATAAAATATGCAAGTAAAATAATGGCAATGATAAAAAGGCCTTTTGATTTTTTTGTATTTGCAAGTAAAGAAACTATTTTTGTATTTTGGAAATATTAAATTGCATAAAATATAATGGATAGTTGTGGTGTTGGAAGGTTGTTTCTTATGATAAAAGTTGGACCAGGGTTCATGGATTCACTTGTCTCTTCTCTTTTTAAGTTGTAGTGGACATAAAACAATTCATCATCAACATAATATTGGGGAAACTTCAATATGTATTTAATAAGTATTCATATGGGCATCACGTCCTAACAAAGAGATGCTGCAACACGTCTCTCTTATGCTCCTCTAGAAAGGAAAAACTCCAAGCAATCTAAAATTAAAAATTAACAGAGCATTGATTTAGGTACTTTGACATGATGTTTGAATATCAAATATGCTACCTTGACCAAACAAGATTATCAAGATGCCACAAGGTAATTATAGTACATGAATTCTCTTAATCCCTAGTGAGGTAACAAAAGAAAGGTAAAACCGTAGTAGATCCTGAATTTTTTGTCACTATTCAATTACTATCACCATGTTACTCCATCTAATACACACTTTCCATGACACGTGCTCTTGCATACAAGTTGGATAAAAAAAGTAATTAAGAACGGGGTACATGATATGCATCTATCAATACATCTTACACATAGATAGGTTCGAATATCATATATCAAATCATATAATAAAGATCCACCACACATAGGAATTACATATATGACCATAATCATGTTGGGCAACTCATATGGTACTAGATCTATGAAGAACAAGAGAGAAATAGACCAAGCTACTACCACAAACCCATAGTTCAAAGGTGGAATACTCACTCTTCATCATGGTGATGATGTTGGAGATCCCTCCGATGATGGATCCGGCGGAGTTTACCCCTCCAATCTTTGTTGGTTCTAACTCCTTTTTGATGTTTCTATGTTTCTACGTCACTCTCCTAGAGGATGCCCTAGGGTCCCTTTATGTAGGAGTTCTGAGGTCAAACCAAGTCCGTGGGTGAAAGATTGAAGCGAACCAGATGATCAAGGTCCATACTAATAATACGAAACCTCGTGCTTGACAACCAATTGGTGAAGTTGGGGACACAAGACAAATTATTTTACTTTACAGGTTGCTTGAAGAGGAGAAGGGAAATATCCACACAATTTCCCGAGAGTTCGATATAAACCCTCGAGTCACCCTTGTGGGGAAAAGAATCTTGCTACAACACTCTGCACTTGGAGTCCCAACAAAAAGTGGCAGCCTTTGTTGCCATCAGTTTCCAATCACAAAGATGAAAATATCACTTAAACAATATACAAGGGTTCAATCAATCACAAACTATGAGGGGAACAAGGTGGATCTTGGATATGGAGATGGTGGTGATGATGATGATGATGATGGAGATGTTGATGGAGAGGCCTCCCCTATGCCAAGGAGGAGTGGTGATGATGATAGCGTCAATTCCCCCCTCACCAGAGGCTCTAGTGCTGCAGGATGTGCCCTTTCTCAGAGTAGGAGAGGAATTTCGCCTCCGCCACCGCCTCTGTAAATCATGGGAAAATATGGCATAGGTTTTTTTGGCGATACGGAGGCATCTGTAAAAAGGAGCTGAGGCGACGCTTGTGGGCCAAATGGGCATGGGTGACGCGCCTGGTAAGGTAGGGTGCGCCACTTGGGCTCTTTTTTGCCCAACAGCTCTTCTCACTTGACTCTTTCGCTCACGGCCCTTCTCTAGGTGAAAAACAGATCATGTATTTTCCTTTGATTTTTAAGTGTCCAGGAGGTCCCTAAAACAGCAAAATACTAAAAAGGAGGTTTTTTGCCTCCCGGAAATTAAATATCAATAAAAGAGACTTTGTAGGAAAGTCCCCTAAATCAACTAAAAAGGCATAAATAATGATAGAGCATGGCAAATATTATTCAAAAAACACCATATAAGTCACTATATTGATGATGTAAAAATCTCGTATCAAGGACGCAGAAGTGCGAAAATTAACATAGGACTTGATCCTGGCCAAGAGGAAGATCGAATTTCTCATGAAGAATAAAGGCTTGAGGGGATCCGACTTGGTTTACTGCTGGTTGAATCGTCGGATCCAGCTTCTGCAGCACCATGACGACTGGCTGATGCATATGGTCACCTCCAACAAGAAGGACATCCTGAAGGTTAGTTTCAATTGGACCCCTGCCAGGGACGGAGCTAGCTTTTCACCTTGAGGGGGGAAAGATGGACATGAGAGGGACAGAATTGACTAAATTTGTCCGAAGTCACAATTCTAGTAACTACATTTCTTTAGAAAAATTCAACCATGGGGGTGTCAAAGCCCCCCTCCGCCCCTGTCTCTGTCCCTGATCCCTACGGAGGATTATAAGACCCGGATGCAATGGTTGATCAATGGACGATTATCTCCATGCAAATGTACACCACAGAGAATCCTATGTCTCTGGTAAATCCTTCGACTTGGTTATTTCATTCAGCATCATTCATTATTATTTCTTACTGAACATGTTTTCAAATTTCAACTTGCAATGCTCCCTGAGTCAAAGCTGGCCTAGCTCGAGGGTTACCCTCCAGAAGATTCGTAGGCAACAAATGATGAGACGGAAGATTAGCAGGTATTGCCTTCAAAGAAGCGTGATGCCCCCATCGTTGCGGCTGGCGCACAAGTGTTGCCAGTCGTCAATAAGTAAGTACTTCTACTAAAACTTGTACTTTGTTTATATACTTTCCGAGTCATAACGAGTTTCGTTTTGTGACTCAGAGCTAAGTCATTCCATGACACATGCTCTTGCATACAAGTTGGATCAAAAAAGTAATTAAGAACGGGGTACATGATATGCATCTATCAATACATCTTACATATAGATAGGTTCTAATCTCATATATCAAATCATATAATAAAGATCCACCACACATAGGAATTACATATATGACCATAATAATGTTGGGCAACTCATATGGTACTAGATATATGAAGAACAACAGAGAAATAGACCAAGCTACTACCACAAACCCATAGTTCAAAGGTGGAATACTCCCTCTTCATCATGGTGATGATGTTGGAGCTATTGGAGATCCCTCCGATGATGGATCTGGTGGAGTTTACCCCTCAAATATTCGTTGGTTCTAACTCCTTTTTGGTGTTTCTATGTTTCTACGCCACTCTCCTCGAGGATTCCCAGTGAATGACAATTACATATTTACAAGATTATAGATCCACCTCAGTGAGGGAATAAAACCAGAAACTAACTATCTCCGGTCTAAATGAGAGTTTATCCAGGTTTTGAAACCCTGACTATATTTCTTCTTAATCCTAAGCTCAACCTATCTAAGCTCTTGGGTCACAATGGCCTTTCATCCCTCCAAAGAGGGCCTTTCATTATTAAAAATCATGTTGTTACGACAGATCAAAATGCCCCAGGCTGCCAAAATGATAATCTCCATAGCAGAAGGCACATTTAGCCTCTTTTTAGATCTGAGAAGGCATCTAGCAGCGAGAGATTCATAATACTGGTTGTACAGATTTCATCCCAGCAAAGTTTAGCAAAAGGGAAATCCTAGAATTTATGTGCCAAAGTTTCCTCTGAAGAACATTCAAGAGTTGCACAGTTATAAGAATGTAAAGAGAACCTCTTTCTCCCCAGCAGATTTCTTGTATTCAATCTATCCAGTAATAGTAGCCAGAAGAAAAACTTGTGCTTTGCTGACAAGAGGACTCCCAGATCCATGAGAAATGAGGTGGGGTAGAAATATGCCCGAAGAGAACAGAATATGCCTTTTTGACATAAAATATATGATTTCCCCAAATATAAATCCACTTGTCTATATGACCATATTGAATTGATATTGAAGTATCTTGATATATCTATTCCAGCCTTAAGAATTCAGAGTATGCTTGCTGTGAAAGGGGCAGGTAGAAGTGATCCTGAATATGTTGAGTCTGAATAAAATTCTAGACACAGATACTTGAGTTTTTTGCAAAAGATAGCAAATGAGGGGATTTATGTTGTAGACATTCATCCTGCCACATATCAGTCCAGAATAGAGTGGTAGTACCAGTTCCCATAGAGCATTTTGCAATACCTTTGTAGATGTCTATCAATTTAAGATGGACTTTCCACCATAACGACCCCTCCATACTTCTTCCTGACAGTTTTTCATTATTGATGTAATATGTATTCCAAATAAGATGCATGATGACCCACAAGTATAGGGGATCGCAACAGTCTTCGAGGGAAGTAAAACCCAATCTATTTATTCGACACAAGGGGATCCAAAGAATATTTATAAGCCTTAACGACTGAGTTGTCAATTCAGCTGCACCTGAAAACAGTCTTGCTCGCAATAGTTTATTAGTAGCAATAGTTTTGTAGTAGCAATGGCAAAGTAACAACGGTAGTAAAATAAGGACAGTAGTAACAATTGTAGTAAACAGTAGGATTTAAAGTGCGGTAGGCATAGGGATGGATGTATGGGTGTTGCATGGACAAGACAATTCATGTAACATCAAGATCAAGGGCACTTGCAGATAAATAAGATAAAGCATCCAAGTACTAAGTAATCATAGGCATGTGTTCCATATATAGTCATACGTGCTTGCAATGAGAACTTGCACAACAACTTTTGTCATGCCAGCCCGTTGCAGCGAGGCCTCAAGGGAATCTACTGGCAATTAAGGTGCTCCTTTTAATCGAGCACCGAAGCAAAGCATTATCACTCTTTGAACACACATGATCCCCACATCACAGCCATCCCCTCCGGTTATCCCGATTGATGTCACTTCGGGGCCTCAGGTTCCGGACAATAATATGTGTATACAACTTGCAGGTAAGATCATAAACAATAATATCATCATGAATCAATAACATGTTTAGATCTGAGGTCATGGCACTCGTGTCCTAGTGACAAGCATTAAGCATAACAAGTTGCAACAATGTCAAAAAGCACTAACAATAGATACTAGGCACCTTGCCCTAACAATCTTATGCAATTAAATGACAGATCTCATCCAATCCCTACCATCCCCATAGCCTACTATGGGCGATTACTCACTCATGGATGGGAGAATCATGGATGGTTGATGGAGAGGAATTGGTGATGATGATGGCGATGATCTCCTCCAATTCTCCATCCCAGCAAGGTGCCAGAATGGAGTTTCTGAAGGCAATATGCTCGGGAGGCAATAATAAAGTGGTTATTATCGTATTCCTTATTTATGATAAATGTTTATTTTGCATGCTATAATTGTATTAATATGGAAACGTTAATACATGTGTGTTTAATAAACAGACAGAAAGTTCCTAGTTATGCCTCTCTCATAAACTAGCTCGTTGATTAACAAGATGATCAAGGTTTCCTGATCATGGACATTGGATGTTGTTAATAACTGGATCACAACATTAGTGTAATGGTGTGATGAACATTTATCCGAAGTATAGCATTACAATCAAATTCATTGAGTTTATATTGCTATAACAACTTACGAAGTGATCCTAATCCTTAGACCATGAGATCATGTCAATCACTAACACCGGAAGAGTTTCTTGATAACATCAAACGTCACACCGTAATGGGTGATTATAAAGATGGATTCGAACTAATAAAGTGTTATGTTGAGGCCCATGGATCGAGAGTGAATTTTTTCATCCCGATGACGGATAGATATACTGGCCCTCTCGGTGATATCACATTGGTTAGCTTGCAAGCAAGTGATTTGATCACTAGAATGTTATATCACGGAACGAAAAGAGTGCATGTCAAGAACGAGATCAAACTAGGTATGGAGATACCGATGATCGAATCTCGGACATGTAATATATCGTGAAACAAAGGATTAAGATACTAGCGTAAAGGTTCACGATCACAAGAAAGTCATCGTTGAATGTGTGGAGTCGATGGGTCTCCAGATCCCGCTTCTGATTATTGATCTGAGAGGGGTCTCGATCATGTCCGCATTATTCACGAACCGTAGGGTGACACACTTAAGAGACAACGACATCCAATTGGAGCAAATGTTTCATGCCGAAAGAATGAACAAGCGCAGGAATTTATTTCACTAGATACCAAAACGGGTTTTCGGGTGAAATTGCAGAAAGTGTTTCTGCATGTGAAATGAAATACTAGCAAGGGGTTATATGTGAATGTTTGTCACTAAAGTAATTGACAAAATTCTGAATAAATAAAAGGAGTTTTATTTAATGAGATTTTGCATTAAATTTGGTGGAAATTTAATGGGAATTTGAGTGGGTTTTTGAGTGGAGAAAATTGAAGGGCCATTTTGTCAGTGGAGTGTCCACCCACATGAATGAGGGAGATGTGGGGGCACCCTCCATGGCCGGCGGCCATGCCCCCTTGGGCTGCCCCTCCCCTATATAAGGAGCCCCTCCTCTCACTTCTCACTCACACCTCCTCTTGAAGGATCTCTCTCCCCTCTAGAATTTATTCCCCATGGTCTCGGACTAGCGAGATACATGTTCCCGGTGGCTATTAGGCAAGAAAGAGTTGTGCTCACGCATCACTGGGCGAGGAGGCGGAGGTTGCTCGGTGCCTCGAACGCAGTGTGCGAGCATGGATGCGTCATTTTGCAGCGCTAGGACTTCCTCTCGATCTTGAGATCGGCAAGAGATCGTCTACATCAACCACGAGTTTGGACTCGTTAAGCTTTGTCGGTCTTCAAGGGTATTTTCTCTACGGATATACATCCGCCCGTTGTTTGTATCTAGTAGATAGATCTTGGTACATAGTTGTTCCCATCGTAGGAAATTTTTTGTTTTCTATGCTGCGAACCCTACAGTTTCTGGTTCCGAATCACGGTTTCTGGTGGTGGCGGCGTAGCAGAACTCTCTCTGGAAAAAGTCGACCCCCCCGGTGGTTTTAGCAATGTTAAGGAAATCGGTAATCGTTAGCTGCTCGGTTGGCTTGGGAGTAGCGATTAATCGGAATTCAGACGATTAACTGATTTAATCAGTCGGCTATTAATCGGTGCAGCCTACAAAAATTAGCACCTAAAACACGTATGAATCCTCAACCTTAAGCTCCCGGATGAGATCCTCAAGGCGCTCGAGCTCTTGTATTTGAGGTCTGGTCGGCAACTACGAGGAACTGGTCAACAACGACTAGGAACTAGTTGGTGATGGATGAAATCAAGCTTCTGGAGGCAGGGATCGAACGGGAGCTTCACAAAACCTACTTCATTGGGGCGGGCTAGCGGATGGATGAGCGAAATGTGTTGATAATTTTGCAACTTTTTTGACCAAGTGTAGTGGTTAATCGGGAACATACCTAGTAATCGGAGTGTTAGACCTATTAATCAGACTAAACGATTAACACAAAGGATTAGTTGTAATCGACACGGTCAGGTCCCTAGTAGCGATTTATCGGCCTATTAATCGCTGATTCGGCCTATTTTTTGAACAGTGGTTTTTAGGTTAGAGGGTATATGTAGGCGAAAGGAGAGGTCGAGGGGGAGACCGATTCGGCCTCACCATGCCCTGGCGCGGCCAGGCCTGGCCCGTTCCAGGGGGTGGTGTGGGCTCCTCAGGCCTCTCCTCCCCTCTGTCTTCTGGCTCAGTGAGTCTTCTAGGAAAATAGGATTTTGGGCATATTTTCTGGGATTTTTCCTGAAAGTTGAATTCCTGCACAAAAACGAGACACCAAAGCAATTCTGCAGAAAACAACGTCAGTCCGTGTTAGTTATATCCAAATCACACAAATTAGAGGAGAAACAATAGCAAAAGTGTTCGGGAAAGTAGATACGTTTTGGACGTATCAACTCCTCCAAGCTTACCTTATTGCTTGTCATCAAGCAATTCAGTTGAAAACTGAGTGCGATAAAAGAAACTTTCACGAACACATTTGCTTCATAAGATGTATATATTCTCAGCATATGGTCAAATACTTAGGCAATTCATAACAAGGAGTATGCAAATAAGTCTACCCAATAGTTATGCAAGCTATGAAGAGATTCAAACACAATAATAATAAGCAACAAGACACATAAGCATATGCAAGATTGTGATGCTCATAAGAAGGTATGATAAAGTGGTATCTCGCTTGCCTTTGATTGTGGAGCAAAACATAAATGCCAAGGCACCTCTGAAGTTCAAGTGAAGACTAGAAATAAAAATATCAAAGATACAAGCATCAAAGTTTTGTCACAATTAACCGTGTTCTGGACAAGCACATTACACTAAGAATGACAACCATGCTCTCGGGTAAGTGCTCTTAGAATAAATGGTGACTCAACATAAAAGTGAAAGAAAAGATTTGAAAAGTTTGAAAGTCTTCCAAATGTTGAAAGTATGGTACTCATTAGCTTTGAGCTCTCATTGCCCCTATCATAAGCATCTTTAAATGGTTAAGGTTAAAGTGAGGTCAAATATGAGTTATATGCTTGACAGATCATCAGTTGAAAATCTCATGCCCCTTGCATACGAGTACCGAACCTCATGCTACTCAACTTTAGTCACAAACAAGTTCTTATCATTGTAATTATATGTGTATCATAGAGAACCGCCAACGGGGTACCCCTTGCCCCATGACACAGGAGCTATCCCATGTCAAAATAACAAGGCAACAGACAATGAGCATCTCAGCGATCTTTTTATTTTCTATTTGCATAGGTTTTTATTGAGGATGCTTCACAGAATACTCATTATGGTTACATTGTAAGTTTCCACCATGATTAGGCATGGTTTAGGCTACCCACCCAGGCGTTTCTCTAACACATATACAAACTCCATAGACTTACAAGTTCCCCTTTATTTCACACCGTCGGGATCCATAAACAAAAGAACATGACATCAACTAAATAGAATAAGTGCAATGTTGAAAGCGTTCCCCATGAAAACATGGTTCTGCTAACTCCCAACTTATAATTTGCAAGCATATAACTACATAGACAGTCACAATTGTTTAGGTTTATTAAGTGCAAGAGAATAAAGTGTGCCATCAAGTTCATGAGAGCTTTACTAACTAATTTTCACATAACAAGCAAACATTTTTATTTGGAAGAAAATAAGGCATAATAAATATGCAAGGAATAACAATGATGCTAATAGGTAGATATGGTGGACACTTTTTGACAACTTTGGTTTTGGGGAGTTGGATGCACAAGTGGATCTCATACTCAGTGCAAGTGAAGGCTAGCAATAGAAAGGGAGCGACAATCGAGAGAGCAGTAGCTGTCATAATCATACTTGCGACAAAAAAAATTAATTATGGCATAAAAGTGACACAAGAACTCTGAGGCAAAATAAATCATTGAGGCTTAACTGACTTTTGTTTAGTCATGTGCATGCGTGAGCATGTGCCAAGTCAATTCAAATAAAACATTCAGAGGAGGATACCACAATGTCATACCGAGTTATGAATATAACAATGCAAGCAAACATTTATATGACATGCTATAAACTATTAGCAAGTTGGAACTAATCATAAGAGAGCAATAACTACTAAGCATCCATTAAATAACATACACCTTACATGAACAGACTAAGAATGCCCACAATGATGAATATATGTACAAAAATGAAAACAAATAGAGTTCATACCAACGTCTTACCACACCTCGAGTTGTCATAAATTGTCATGATTGCCTTTCACTCGGGTGGCTTGAATAATAAGATAAAACCAAACTCCAAAGGAGTCACTGTGTTGGGGAGGTGACCCCGGATATGGTAAAGACGGGGAAAGACGAAAGGATGTCCCCCGTCTAGTTTCCGAGTTCTGAATCAATCGGCCGAATCTCAGAAGTCGGCCGAGATAGAAAGGCAGGACCTTTATAATGATGGCAAGGCAAGACCACCGAGATATTGTAAGTCGGCCGGGTTAGCAGTAATCTTGATGCGGTGAGGGACGAGCCGAGTTACGCGAGGCGAATGATCTGGCTTGCGGAGAAGGAGAAGCCTAAAGTCAAACTCTAGCCGCAGGCTAGGGAGAATCTGAGCGGAGCCAAGCACTAGGGACAAAGGCGCAGAGCGACAGAGAGGCAGAAGGAGGTCACGGAGGTGACAGTCCTGAAGCCCGAGGCGCACATGAGGGGCCCTCTAGAACCTTGCCGTCATTAGGGGAGCGACAAGGAAAGGGGGGCGCCGAACTACTATATTGGGACAAGCATATTCCTCGAATATGCTTGCCACATCAGCCCTAAAGGAACCCAAGGCTCTCATTTATAAGGAGAGGTTTGGACCCTGAGAGAGAGGAGGCTCATTTTTAGTACCGTTGTGCTGGTAAAGTTCTTCTTTTCCCCTTGTATACAGCTCAAGGAGCACTTGTAGCCCAAGGAAGGAGAAATAAATATCTTAGTCTTAGTCTTTTGTGTGTAGAATCAACTGCATCTTCCCTCCCCAGATCCCACTAGCATTCATTGGCCCCATACTTTAGCCTACCCATGGCATCTGCCGTGCCACCACCACGACAGTTGGCGCCCACCGTGGGGCCAGCAGCGGTGCTAGCTGGAGTTATGATCCGGACGGGAAACTTCATCAACACTGGCGAGCGCGTTGTTTCTGGCTTGGTCCGGAGATTTGATCTCTGTGACTACGTCAGCGACAATGCGGGCAGCTTCAGGGGAAAAAATCCCCCGCGCAATGGTGTCTTCATCAGCTTGGGCGGGCATAGGGTCTACGTCGGCGTCGACGTCTCAGGCATTTATCCTCACCAAGTTGTTGTTGCAGGAGAGCCACCCCTTAGCGCTGCGAGCCGTCCATGCGGAGCGCGTCCCGCAGGCAGCGTCGAGGTGATGGTCGCGGACAGAGTGCAAGCGGGAGTAGCGGCTGCCGGGTCGACCAGAGACCCCGCCACAGGCGTGCAGGGCGTGCCCAGGCAGACGGCACCACCATCCACCGAGGTAATCCCTCCAGGGACCAACCAGGCCGAGGTACAGGACACTACCCCAAAAGCACTAAGAGTAAGAGGGCCACCTCTGGAAAGGCCAGAAAACATTCTTCAGGCAACCATAGAAAACTTGACTACACCTGTAGCGCCGATACTTGATCCGACTAATGCTCAGGCAGAGTTAGAAGAAACCAGGCAAAAGGTGCTGGTAGAGGCAAAAAAGGTGTCGGCCTTGCGGGAGTCCTTAAACAGGACCCTGCGAGAATATGTCAAAGCTAATAAGCTCGACGTCGCGCCCAAACGGGTGGACGAGTTAAGATTGAGAGGGAAAAACCTCATAGATGATATCAACAAGGAGCATGATGCTCATAAGGCAGGATCAGTTGATTTGGGCTTGCCGAGGTACAGTACCCCGGCAAAGAACCTAAGAGCGGCAAATGCCGCAGCATTAGAGTTAGAGGGTTGACCGTGAGCCCGGTAAACAAAGCAAGAAAGAGTGAATGAGCCGGTGCGCATCGCGAACCAGCAAAATGAAGAAATTCTCAGGGCAGACCCGGCGAGGCCGGGGGCCTCACAAGTGGTTCACTCGTCTGGAGCAGCACCTGCCTTGTCTGTGGCAGCAGCATCCTCACCCGGAAATAATGCACGGAAGGACAAAGCAGTAACCTCAGGGAAGAGAAACAAGCAAATTGTTCCGTATGATCCGGCAATAGCCGGGAAGGCAAACGAGAACAGAGGCAATGGAATCCGAGGTAACAGTGGTGAGAGGAATCCCGGCCGTATTGAGAAAGACGGCGGAAGCCGAGGCAATGGAGACCTCGGCAGAAGAGAACTCGGAAGAGGCAATCATGAGAACAATACCCCGGTGGAGGTAAGGAGAGAACCACCGCTCAACCCACAGCCAAGACATGAACCTCGGCAGGAAAGAGAAGCGAGACCAGCTCACCACAATCAAGTGAATGAAAGGTACAATGATGGTTATTCCGAGATAGAATATGCGATTCATGGTGGAAATAACCACTATGGAATGTAAGATAGAGTTCTGTACAGAGATTTGCCATCAAATGATACAAGAGTAAAGTTAGACCGGCTATACCGGTCCGAGTTGCTGGAAGAACAGGGTCCACCAGGTCCGACATGCTTTGGACCACGGATCATGGGCGAACCACCTGTGCCGAACTTTCAGTTAGCAAGAGGCACCAAAACATATAATGGGAGTACCAAACCACAAGACTGGTTGATTGATTATGCCACTGTTGTGAAAATAGCGGGTGGGAACTTACGATGGGCAGTACGGTATGTTCCACAAATGTTGGAAGGACCAGCTAGGGTATGGCTGAATAATCTACCGGCAGGCAGTATCAACTGTTGGTTAGATTTTGAAGAAATGTTCGTCAGCAACTTTACCAGCACTGTAGAGGGTCCCAACCTTTAATAAGGTAGAGTCCCCTGTGTTTACAATGCTAGTCCCTGGATCAATAGCTAGCATCCACAGTTAAGATGTAATATCAAGAAACAAAGGTCATAATACAACTTTATAACCAGGAATAACATAATTTTATTACATCTTACATAGCTCATTTGGCTATTACATTACATTGCAGCAGAATATCTATAGCATGGGGTCCTTCATATTCAAAGTGCCACAGGCAGACATGTTGGTTGTAGACTTTGTAATCCTAATCAACACACTTCACTAAATCAATCAAACCTGCAACACCACAAGTTACAGCCACAAGGGTCAATACATTTGAATTGTATTGGCAAGTGATACTATGGTAGTATGGTGGAGTCTATCATCTATATGCATTTGGCTAAGTGGAGTTGAGGCTTGCATTGCTCAAAATAGATTTTTCCTTAACATTTGAAAACACTAAGTTTTTGCTTGACAAAATCATCTTTTGCAAGGCATCTACCAATCAAAGATTGAAGATCCTTTAACCCTTGTTCAAACACAAGTTTTTAACTTAGAAATTTGAATGATGAGATTCTTGATTGCTTCCATGTCTTGATGCTCAAATTGTCCTTTACCAGGGACATGGCTAAGTACTTAGATTTTACACTCTGCAGAGGTGGTGCACTTTCCCCACAAGACTTGGTTTCCCAAGACAAGATCTTTCAGAAGCCTTCCCTTAGACCAAAATGGACGCGCTCCAACCTATCAAACTCTACCACCAACTGTCCATATGGCTAAGTTCTTGCAACCTATATGATCCAGGCAGAGCCCATAATGCCAAGTGGCTGCACTTGAAGCTTCTCAACATTTGACATCTCAAATCTCTTTGTTACTGGGTGGCCATCCACAAGTGAGATACACAAGGTCAACCATAGACATTGGCCTTGTGAACCACTCAACCAAAATCCACCAAGCAATTACCATTCCACCCAGGTGATTCATTAACTTAGTTGTTTTATTAAACAAAAACATAAGTCCTCAGACTTAGAAATTTTCCATAGTATGAATATATTTCCACCCTTGTTTTCTATTAGCTAAGCTAAGCATGATAGTAGTAGGTATCTTGACTTAGGAATTTCTACTAAGGTTTCATCTACTAGGATTTCTTATAGCAAGGTTTATACTTAGCAAAAAATCCATGCAAGTTTTACTTAGCAAAATCACTAATGCATAGTGAAAGTAAAGGGACAAAAAGTATGAAGCATCACTTGCCTTTTTGATAGAGGGTATAGGTTCACTCCTTGTCCTTGCAACAATCACACTCTTCAAGTCACTACAATTCAATCAAGCAAGGCACAAACTCAATCTACCAATCAAGCAAAACATCACATAAAATGATAAAGTCAAAGTAATGCGTGTAAACATGCCAAGCTTCGTTTTATTTGAAAAAGTGGTTCCTATTGGGTCATAAATATTAGAAAACACCTAATGGTCATTTTATAAAGTGGCAAAGTCATTTGCAAAAGGTTTCACTTCATAAACCATTTTTCAAAACAAGGTATCATTTTATGTGGTGTAGAAATATTTTTACAAAGGCATTTGTCTATAGGGTTCACAAAATATGTTTTTAAACCATAAAACTTGGTGTTTAGGGTCAGAGAGTTTAAAACAAAACATTTCCCAAAAGTTTTCTTCCAAAACCCTTTTTAATAAATAAACTATATTTCTATTTGACTAGAAATGGTTTTAAATCAAAGAATCATTCTTTTGCATCACCAAATACATTTTTGAATCCACAAAGTGTTTCCTATGGTCAGTAGGTTCAAATCACACCATTTTCCAAAGATTTTATCCCCAAAATCATTTTTGAACAATTTTTATAACCTAAACAAGCATACAAATGTTTCTGCAAAAACAACCATTTTTCAGAAGCATTTTACTAAACAAATGGCATGGTTGGTTAGGGCTTGTTCCACTGATTCCAATGATATAAAGTTTGCAAAATTTGGACGTGTGGTTTAAAAGTTACAAGGGTTTCAAAATGGCATCTAAATCTGATTTCAAATTCTATTTTAAATCGTCTGGTGCCACGCGTCCTATTCCCATTCGTCGGTACCGCTTCGCTCGGATTGCACAGCTGCAGCCGTTGGATCTAAACAGATCGCGTGGCCCAGGACGCGCACCCCTTCGCTGTTAAGTGGTTCTATTCGTGAGCGTCGGATCAAGATCCTACGCAAAGATGCCGACCATAGATGGGCGGCTGCGCTTGGCTACCGGGCGACGAACGGTGGCGGCGCCGGCGATACAGGAAGCAAGGGTGGCTGGGGAGGTACTCACAGCGTTCGCAGAGGCCTGGGGAAGCTCAAGGTGGTGCCGTCTTGTCGAGGGGCGCACTGGAGCGGGCTTGATTGCTCGCCGGAGTTCCTGCTGGTGTCGGGTTCGCTCGGGCATCGTCGGAGACGGGGCTACGATGCACGCTAGGACAAATGGGAGACAGGGTCAGACGCGCAAAGCTATGGCGACGACGTGTGCGTGAAGGAGAGGGCGCGGGATGGTCGGAAACTACCTGTGGGGCTCGTCGGAGAAGAACCAGACACGGCGGCGCTCGAAGCTTGTCGAAGACGACGTTCTGGGGCGCCCGCAATTGAACGGAAGGCACGGACAGATACGCCAGGAGGTGGGGTGTATGTGAGTGTGGTCAAGGAGGCGAGGGGTGGCGAGTACTGGCCGAAATAGGCAAGAAGGGTCGTCGGAGACAGAGGTGCTCGGGGAGGAATTGGGGCGGCCTGGGGGCGCACTTGGGGGAGGAGACAAAGGGGAAATGGAGGAGAGTCGTTGGAAGGGGCATGGTCACTGCGAGTAATGGTGGCCGCGTTAAGACGAATTCAAGCCGCGAAATCAAAGCCAGAAACGACGACGTGGGGAGGAAGAACAGGTTGCTGCGGGTGAGGACGATGAACAGTGTGTGGGTCCTGGCTGTCTGCGAGAGAGAGAGAGAGAGCGCGAGTGTGGGGTCCAGTCGTCAGCGAATTAGCGGTTAAGTTCCTGAGTGAGAAAAATAACGGTTCGGAGGAGGAGGTGAAATTTGGGCTGGGATGGGATTTAGCTGGGCTGGGTCGTTTTGCTCTATTTTTTTTGTCTGAAACCTTTTTCTTTTTCCAATCCTATTTTTCTGTTTTGGAATTTCAAACAAACAAATCGAACATTCAAACAATTCAAACAATCACCATACTTTGTGTTGAATTTGGTTCTGTTTATCAACATAAACCAAAATTCAAAATAAAATAATATAATTTTATTCTTTTTAGGATCTATTTAATAATTAAATAAAATAGACCATAGTTATTTAATCAAATAGGGTTTGATTTATTTAATAAAATCTCCATTTGAAATCTAAATATTTTCAAAACCAAATCAATAGGTTTTTATTTGAAAATGGAAAACTTGTTTTAAAATAAAATAACCTTTTTATTTTAGGTTCCATTAATAATTAAATAAAATGGACCTTAGTTATTAAATCAAATAGGATTTGTTTTATTAGAATCTTTATTTTGAAATCTAAAATAAAACCAAAACACTTCAGTAGGTTTTATTTGACGATATAAAATACTTGGAAAACTTATTTAAAATAAATAAGTTTTAGTGTTTATTTAAAATGGGAAAAGCCTTTACTTAAATAAAATTGGATCTTAAATCCTTATTATTTTATTTAAATAAACCTTTACTATTTTTATCAAAACAAAACATTTTATTTCAAAATATTGGCCAAGGTTTAATTTGGCTTTATAAATAATCCTTATTTATAAATCTATCTTTTCTTTTGAAAACCAAATCTTTTATTTAAAGATCCAAAAATAGTAATTCCACTTAGTCAAAATATTTTCTTTATTAATTGTTTAACTTTTCAAATCCCTTTAGGATTTGTTTGATAAAAAAGGTTTGAAGGTTTCCAATTGGAATCAAAAAGTTTCTTCTCACCCTGAAAATCAACAAAGTTTTATTTTATTCATTTATTTTTCACATTACAAGATTTGGAAAATCTTGGGATGTGACAAGGACGTACAAGAGGCCAAACAGGACGCAACAGTTAGCCATGTGCAAGAAGAGGCCGAATGAAACAGATAGAGAGTTTTTAACTCGATGGTGTAACCTGAGAAACTCATGTGAAGGAGTCATATAGTCGCAAGCAATAGCTTGGTTCGCTCAAGGATGCCGTTATGCTAGTGTATTGTGGCAACTACTGCAAAGATATATGCCAACCACATTGGCAGAAACTATCAGAATAGCGGACTCCTATGCATTAGGAGATCCAACGCAACCAGAATTAATGTCGGCAGATCATCGGGAGCAACAAGACCAATATGCAAGAGATTTGGCCGGGTCATCCAGGCTCAATGACTTTAGAGGAATAAGAAGAGACGAAAGGCCGGATTATAGATATAATTCGGCCCAAGTGGCGGCGGTAGCGCAGGATCAGCCGAGTCACAGAATGACTCAACGACAAAAGAATGGTCCTCAGCAGTGGACACCAAGGAATGAAGGAAAAATACAGTGGACCCCAGAACAAAAGAAGCAATGGCAGGAGAGGCCGAAGTACACGTTCGAATCTATGTTAGATCAGCCGTAAATTTTTCACCGCCAAACCCATCCGCGCCAGCCAACCATACGACCCGCCAATGTGCATGGATGAAAAATGCAATGGGAAACCCCGCATTATTCAGCAACTTCAAGTACATCATCAAGACGCCCACGGTTGATCGAGCAAATGCACAACAACTGATGTTACCACCTCCTCCCCCGAGATACGATAACTCGGACCGGAGAGATGCGGTACATCAGGTGATGAACCAAGGCCAGGATGGAAGGACAAATCCAGGAAATACTGGACGCAATGATTACAGAGAACATCATCAGTCTTATTGCGTGTTCACAACGGAACAGCAAGACAAGCAGAGTGTGCAGCGCCGGCATATGGAAGTAAATGCAGTTATGCCGGCAGTGCCAAGATATGTGCCTTGGTCAGATCAGGAAGTAACTTGGAGCATAAAGGATCACCCCAACATCATGCCGAATCCGGGGTCGTATGCACTCGTGTTGGATCCAACGTTTGTTGGACCAAGCATTAATGTGAAATTTTCAAAGGTTCTCATTGACAATGGGAGCAGTATCAATATCATGTACAAAGATACCATGCATAAACTCGGAATATCGCAGAACATGCTGCAATCCACGAGGACCACATTCCATGGGATAGTGCCAGGGCTTTCATGCGAACCCATTGGTAAGGTCCGAGTGGATGTGTTATTCGGCACAAGAGATAACTGCAGAGCAGAAAACTTAGAGTTTGAGGTGGTGGATCTAGAAAGTTTTTATCATGCTTTACTCGGACGGCCCGTGTTGGCCAAATTCATGGGCAGCTGTCATATAAGTTATCTGAAAATGAAGCTACGCGGACCGCAAGGAGTGATAACAGTAGCAGGGGATTACAAGAAGTCAATGGAATGTGCTTCAGCCGGGTCAAATTTGGCCGAATCATTGGTTATAGCAAGAGAAAAAAATAAGGATTCAGGAGGTAGCAGCCTCGCTCGGCAAGACTGTTGAATATGCCAAGACTAGCCAATCCACATGGAAGTGTCTCCTTTCAGCCGACTAAAGAAACAAAGAAGTTTCAGATGGATGAGAAATTCCCAGAACGTACTGTTACTATTGGTGCAGGCCTAGATGTTAAATAGAAAAGCGAGCTCACCAACTTCCTCCGTGAGAATCGGGACATATTTGCATGGTCAACTTAGGATTTGCAAGGTGTTCCGAGGGAGTTGGCTGAGCACTCTCTGAATGTAAGGCCAGGAGCAAGGCCGGTGAAGCAACCTCTCCGCTCACAAGACAGAGAAAAATAATAGGGGATGAAATAGCTCGGCTCCTCGCGGCCGGGTTCATCATGGAGGTGTTGTATCCGGATTGGCTGTCGAATCCGGTGCTAGTAGAAAATAAGAAAGATGATCCGAATGTAGCCATAGTATGGCGAATGTGTATCGATTACACGAACCTGAACAAGGCGTGTCCAAAAGATCCTTTTCCATTACCTAGAATAGACCAAGTCATTGATTCAACCACTGGTTGTGAGTTATTGTCATTTGTAGACGCGTATTCTGGTTTTCACCAAATACCGTTAAATCCAGCTGATCAAATAAAGACTGCGTTTATTACCCCGTATGGGGCTTATTGCTATCGCACAATGCCATTTGGCATGCGAAATGCAGGAGCAACATATCAGAGATGCATGCAAAAATGTCTACACGACCAGATAGGAAAAAATGTACAAGTATATGTAGATGACGTGGTCATCAAAACCAAGGAAAGCAAAACGCTACTGGATGATATACAGCAGACTTTCGCGAACCTAAGAAGGTTCCGAATGAAGCTTAACCCGAAAAATGCACATTTGGCGTGCCAGCAGGAAAATTACACAGTTTTATTGTATCTAGCCGAGGTATAGAGGCCAACCCAACGAAGATAAAGGCAGTAGGAAGAATGAAGTTGCCAAGGTGTCTAAATGACGTACAAAAGTTCACAGGATGTTTGGCCTCGCTCAGCCGGTTTGTATGTCGGCTGGGAGAGAAGGCACTACCACTCTATCAACTGATGAAGAAATCAGATAAGTTCATTTGGACTCCAGAAGCAGACAGTGCATTTCATGAGCTGAAAAAGATGTTGAGCACAACACCCATTCTGGCTTCTCCATTATCGAAAGAGCCTATGTTACTCTATATAGCGGCTACCAATATAGTAGTGAGTGCTGTAGTCATCGTAGAACGACTCGAAGATGATAAGTCGGTACAGAGGCCGGTGTATTATTTGAGCGAGGTGTTATCCGCTTCAAAGCAAAATTACCCACATTATCAGAAGATGGCTTATGGAGTGTATATGTCGGCAAAGAAACTTAAACATTACTTCGAGGAACATCCCATCAAAGTGATCTGTGAAGCACCCATAGCCGACATATTGAGCAACAAAGATGCGAGTGGCCGAATAGCAAAATGGGCAATTGAGTTATCACCATATGCTCCACAATTCGATAGGAGAGATGCAATCAAATCTCAGGCAGTCGCCGACTTCTTCGTAGATTGGGCCGAGGTGCAGTATGAGCCACCATTACCGGACCAAAACTATTGGACGATGCATTTCGACGGTTCCAAACTAAGAAATGGTTTGGGGGCAGGAATAGTGTTAACCTCGCCCAAAAGAGATAAGCTGAAGTATGTGCTGCAAATACATTTTGCCGCATCAAACAATGTAGACGAATATGAAGCACTGGTCCATGGATTGAAAGTAGCAAAAGAAATTGGCATACGCCGAATCTTATGCTATGGGGACTTGGATCTAGTGGTACAGCAAGTCTCAGGCAATTGGGACGCATTAGATGATAATATGGCTTTGTATAGATTTCATGTGCAAAAGATCAGTGGATACTTTGAAGGGTGTGAATTTCACCACATACCTCGGGCAGAAAATGATGCCGCAGACACGTTGTCAAAGCTAGGATCAACCAGGCAGTCAATTCCCCCGGGTATTGCCCTAGAGCACCTCAGGAAACCGTCAATAATTCCATCACCAGAGTCCGAATACATCTTTATTCTGGCAAATTCAGCAGAAGATAATGTGCCGATGGAACTAGACCAGCAATATAACCCGGAACTCCCCAAGAGGAGGACAGCAGAGGTAAGCATAACTATGGAGAAAGCCGAGGTAGTTATGTCGGCAGAAAACATGGAAATAGACAGTGAGACCACACCAGAGAAAATCACACCGGTATGGGCGCAACCCATATTCTCTTTCCTTAAAGATGCGATTTTGCCGAATAATGAAGTGTTAGCAAGACAGATAACAAGGAGAGCTAAAGCTTATACAATCATAAATAATGAGCTATATAAAAGAAGCGTCACAAGTGTATTGCAAAGGTGTGTAATTTCGGCAGAAGGGCAGGATATCCTCCTCGATATACATCAAGGAGAATGTGGACACCACACCTCATCTCGTGCCTTAGTGGCCAAAGCATTCAGGCATGGGTTTTATTGGCCAACGACGTTGAAGGAAGCCAAAGAGCTGGTTGAAAAATGCAATGGTTGTCAGAGATATGCAACCAGGATACACATGCCGTCGTCCGAGTTAAAAACAATACCCATTACTTGGCCGTTTTCTGTGTGGTGCTTAGATATGGTGGGACCATTCAAGCCGGCCCGAGGGGGGATGACCCACATATTGGTTATGGTGGACAAGTTCACAAAATGGATTGAAGTGAAAAAAATAAAAAAATGTGATGGTCCCACAGCAGTGAAATTCCTCAAAGATATTATCTTAAGATATGGGTACCCGCACAGTGTTATTACAGATAACGGCACAAACTTTGCAGAAGGAGATTTCGCTAGGTTTTTCCAAGAGAAACACATAAGATTAGATGTTGCATCTGTGGCTCACCCAGCATATAATGGGCAAGTGGAAAGGTCTAATGGACTAGTGTTGTCCGGAATAAAACCACGACTAGTCGAACCATTGCAAAGGTCGGCAGGATGTTGGATCGAGGAATTACCAGCGATATTATGGAGCCTCAGGACTCCTCCAAACAGATCAACAGGTTATACACCATTCTTTCTGGTATACGGGGCAGAGGCCGTGCTTACAGCCGACATAGTTCATGACTCGCCAAGAGTTACTCAATATACAACTTCAGAGATAAATGAAGTAGCTCGGCAAGATACTGTTGATCTGCTAGAAGAAGCCAGAGAGCTGGCGCTATCACGATCAGCTATTTATCAGCAGAACTTGCAATGATATCACAGCAAGAAGGTGAATCCAAGAGTGTTCAAAGAAGGGGATTTAGTTCTCCGACTAGTGCAACGCACGGCCGGCATGCACAAGCTGTCACCTCCATGGGAAGGACCATTTATCGTGAGCAAAGCATTGCACAATGATGCCTATTACCTAATCGATGCTCAATCCCCTGGAAAGAACAGGGCAGACAAAGCCGGCGAAGAAACGAAGTGGCCATGGAATGTAGCTTTACTTTGTCCATTTTACTCGTAGCATAGTATCTCAAGATCAAGAACCAATTATGTATTAAACCTCGGCATCCAGAGCAGTGACTCTGGGACTGCCATATGTTATTTCAATTTCATCTTGTGTATTAAACCTCGGCGTCCAGAGAAGTGACTCGGGGACTGTCATGTGTTATTTCAATTTTGGGTTATGTATTAAACCTCGGCATCCGTGAGGTGACTGGAGGTCATATGTTATTTCAATTTCATCTTGTGTATTAAACCTCGGCATCCAGAGCAGTGACTCGGGGACTGCCATATGTTGCTCCATTTTTATGTTATGTACAAAACCTCGGCACCTTGAGCAGCGACTCGGCAACCGTCTTATATTATTCCTGAAATTTGGTTTGCACACTAGACTTCAGCGTTATAGGCGGTGACTCGGGGACTACCATATACTGTTCCGAAGTAGTTAGCCTTTGATACAAGGAAGGTATCAAACTTCGACACTCAGAGTAAGAACGGCTCAATCTCGTATGATATTCGAAGCTCGCACCCAGATTAATTGGCTAAACCGCGGGAGTACAAAGGCAAAGATATATCCCAAAGAAATCGCAGGCCACCAAAGCAAGGATTCGGACGAACAAAACCACTTAAACAAAGTGATAACAACTACAAACATATATGTCTCAGCAGCACACGGCAAAATAAATTCATGCCATTCAGAAGACGGACAAATGTTCCACGTACATCGTACGCCCGGCATACCGGGGATAAGAAATGACTTAAAGGTTTTCGGCTGGAGAGGCAATAACTTGGTCAGGGTCTGGATACTCCGAGGTAGGCGGAGCTTCGGCCGAGGTTGCCTCACCCTCCACAGACCTAGGTGCGACTTCGGCGGAAGCCCGAGGTTGCTGAGGAGCATCAGTTTGTGCAGTTGAATGACCAGTACCTTTGGAGGAGGATCGCGCGTCGCCATTGCCATCCGAGCTCGAACTGGAATCACCAGAAGTAGCCGAGTCATCCTCATCTTCCCCTTGCTCAGCTGAGTTATTATCCGATGCATCCTCGACTACGACCTCGTCGTCCGGGTTCGGAAGGAAACTCGGACCTTCATTCCAGGTATGCACGTCGGCATACTCAACGAGCTGGAAGGCGCGAGCTTGCCGAAGAGCGACGAAAGTGGGGTCCTCAACCCAACGGGAACCAGTGCGCAAATTTCTCAAGATATCAAGAGAAATATCTTCATACCATGACATAATAACAGTGAGAGCCATATCAGCGCCCACCGTCCATTGATTCCCTCCAAAGACTTAGTTTCCTCTCGGACGCCATTAATCTTTTCACCAGCAATTGGACCTCATTGATATCAGGAGTCCCAGAAGTATTCGGCCAGAGAACATGATACGCCCGGATAGCTGCCTGCACCAAATCCCTGCTCATAATTTTCATCGGACCAACTGCAACACCGACAGCAACCAGGAAATCTTCCATCGAGTACTCCGAGTCCGCGTCAACAGGGACACCTTGGCGCACACGAGCAGCAAGAACTTCCTTAGAGCTCACAGGCTTGGCTTCTGGAAAATGATCTGCACAAAACACGAATGCGTCAGGGGGCAGCAGGGAAAAATAAAAAGATAATCCGGTAAGAAGCTTACGATGAATATAACTCATCATTTGCTGAAGGTCTTTAGCCCAGACAATCTTGCTCTTCTCAAAGCGAGCGATCTCCTCACTCATTCCCTGAGTTTTCAGTTCGGCAGCCTCGAGGAGCTCTTTATTTTTCTGCAATTGCAGAGCTAGCCGATTTTTCTCCTCGGAGAACTCCTGGTCGACCTTTTCTAGTTCGGATTTCTGAGAAAGCTTAAGGGCCTCCACCTCGGCGCGCATGCGAGCTATCTCATCGTCCTTTTCCTTTAGCTGTGCCGAATGAGTAGCGCTTTGTTCTAAAAAATGCAGCATCACATCAGGCATGGGCGTGCAATCTTGGTGATATGCTGCAAAGGTTTGTAACTCGGCTTTACCAAAGACAAACAAGATAGAAGAAACTTAGCACACATCTTAAAGAGGGAAAGGTATAAGATAAAAGGGAAACTAACCTTCCAGGATCTTGACTTTTTTCTCAAGACGAATGTTGAGATTATTGATGTTACCTGTTCATCAACAAAGTGAGCCAACATTTCGCATACAAAACAATAGGAATGTCGGAGATGACAAAAAGAATTATCGACTTACCAGCTTTTTTCACCACAGGAATAACTTTTTCATATTTTTCTTCCAGTTTTCTATGCGAAAAAAGCAATCTTTGAAATTCAGAATCACCGTCATTTGCAATCGAGCAATAGAGCAAACGATGAGTGGATATTCAAAGTTAAACAGATCCGAGTCAAGCAAAACTTAACCCGGATCTAGGTGGTCGGATATTCAAAGTTAAACAGATCCGAGTCAAGCAAAACTTAACCCGGATCTAGGTGGCTGGATATTCAAAGCCAAAACAGATCCGAGTCAAGCAAAACTTAACCCGGATCTAGGTGGCTGGATATTCAAAGCCAAAATAGATCCGAGTCAAGCAAAACTTAACCCGGATCTAAGTGGCTGGATATTCAAAGCCAAAACAGATCCGAGTCAAGCAAAACTTAACCCAGATCTAAGTGGCTAGATGTTCAAAGCCAAAACATACCCGAGTCAAGCAAAATTTAACCCGGATCTAGATGGATGGATATTCAAAAATTAGCTAGACAAAAATCAAGCAAAGTAAAGCATCATAAAACTTCCAAGCAAATAACAAGTTATTCGCTTGCAAGTTTCGGGGACTAGAGTATATATAGTAGCATCTGGAGAATTAATCAAGACTCCGTAAAACAGCAATTACCTCATTCATCCTGTTACTATCAAGGACGATCTTGGCGGCTTGATCCAAACGGCTGCTAATGTCGGAAAGCTGGAATGGCTGACTGCTGGGATTACCCTCAAATTGATCGGCAACATTCCAGTTATTGGCATACTCCACCAGTGAGCCGAGGCTATTCCCACTTGCCGTCCGATTTAGGACTTTACCCCGGACGTGCTGTGTAACCACCACGGCGGCAGGACTTTTATGAAGAGCGAGCTGGGTGCCGGCGGCCGGAGTAACTCTGGTTTTGGCGGAAGCAGTTCCTTTGCGCAGCACATCGGCGATACTCGGCTGAGAAGAGCCGACAAGACCTTTCTGGGAAGTGGAAGCCTTGGCGGCGATAGCTTTTCTTGCTTTAGAGGAGGCATCGGCAGGAGCTGATACCTCGGCAATGGGAAGGGTGTCTTTAGGAGCCGGAGGGGTCACGGTCGCAGAAGGCGCCGAGGTATTGACGTCCTCGGCTGGAACTGGAGGTACTATAGAAACCATGGAGATAGAACGAGGCTCGGTAGAGACGCTCAGATTCATAGAAGAGGCAACTGGTTTGGTGGAAATCTCGGAGGGCCGAGTGGAGTCAACATCAACAAGAGGAGTCTCAGGCACATCGTGGCGAGGGGGCGATCGATTCGGAACTAGAGGGGATGCAGCACGAACAGGACTGGGAATCCTGGTATCTTCGGCAGGCGGAGGAGACGGCTGCCGAGTCACACGGCTAGTCATGCTAGGACCGCCGGGTTTAACGGAAAGTGGAGCACTGCGAAAATAAAAAATAAAGAAGGGCGTCAGGTTGAAAATCAGAAAGAGAGAAATAAGAAATATGAGCAAAAGGAACTTACCCTGCGACTCCAGTCATGGTCTTGCGCCTGGGAGGATTCGGTGCGGATTTCTTCATTCGTTTCTTGGGGGGCGCCTCTGAGGCACCAGCAGGAGCCCCACGTTTCCCCGAGGTAACAGGGGGCCGGGAAGCAATAGGCTCGGCGTCGTGAACCTGACCGGCCGGATTAGCTGGGAAAGTAGAAGCCGAAAATGCATAAGAAATGGGCATTGCGGCAACTACCTCTAGAACTTGGACCTCATCCGAATCACCTTCCTCCTCGTGGGCCGAGGTCTTGCCACGAGCACGAGCCGAGGCAGGATCCGACTTAGGGACGAACTCTTCCGAGTCCGGCTCCCCGATGTTCGGGGTATTCCGGTCCGCAGGCCACGGAAGCAACAAAACTTTGGCATCCTTGTCCTTCTGCTCTGCGAACCTCTGTAAGACAAGAAAGAGGAAGATCAGCGAAAACGGTTACGAAAACAATTGGAAAACAAAGCGTTAGTGGTAAAGCTTACTTCGGGAGGGGGACGCTCGCGGGTGAACGGCTTCAATCCCCAAGCCCAGTCCTCAGGCATCTCCGTCTTGAAGATAGCTCGGACACGCTTAAAGATGAGATAGTTGTCCAACTCCACGGTCGAGATTCGGTTGGGGTCAAGAGGACCGCTCATGTAGCAGAGTTTATGCGTCCGTTTTTGGAATGGGAAGATTCGGCTACTGATAAAGGTAGCCATCAAATCCTCGCCACGTAACCCGGCGCGGATCAGCTCTTTAAGCCGAATCTCAAAAGCCTCGGCCAAGGCGTGACTCTTCTTCGGGTTATAAGTCCAATTCACCTTGGAAGGCGTACCAATGGAGAATCCAGGGAGCCGAATCTTGTCCTCCGCTCCTGTGTTCTTGACATAGAAGAAGGACTTGTGCCACTTCTTGCACGACTCTAGCCCTGTAACACGAGGAAACACGGACTTCCTCCGAGGTGTAATGGACGCTCCTCCACATTGAGTAAGCAGTTTCTCGGAAGGGCGCAAAGACTTGTCAGGGACAACGTTAGAACGAATCTGGAAGAACTTCGACCAGACATGCACGGACGGCCATAAGCCGAAGTATCCCTCCGAGGCAGAGATAAAAGCTGAGAGAGAGGCGATGGCATTTGCATGAAGGTGATGCGGCTGAAGGCCGAAGTAGTCGAGAAATTCCCTAGCAAAGTCGCTAAGAGGAATATCAAAGCCGTGCGAGAAATGCGACATGAAAACTACATACTCGCCCTCCCTAAGATCCAGAGAGGACTCGCTGTCGGGTAAGCGACAGGAGACCTCGGCAGGAATCCTCCGGGTCCGAATAAGCCACTCGATCTCGCGGCGAGTAACGGAGGAGCCCTGCCACGAGCCTCACTCGGGCCCAGAGCCAGCATCGTCATCCTCTACCAGGGCACCACTAAAGGAGCTAGACATGGGCTCACCGGAAAAGTCAGCGGAGGAAGAACTAGCGGCGGAGGAAAGTTTAGAACTACAGGGCCCCGTCGTGATTCTACACAGAAACGGCGGCGGAGGAGCAAAGGAACCATCGCACGAAAACGAAATGGGGACAAAGAAATCTAGAGGAAAGCCTAGGCGACGCGGCCGAAAAGAACTCACCGGCGACGACGCCGAAGCTAGCTAACACGGACGAGGCAGATGAAGCGACGCGGCGGAGTCCTCGCCGCCGGAGGTTCAGATGAACGCGCGGCGGCGGAGCTGCGAACGGGCGCGCGAAGAAGGCGAAGAAGGCGCAGCGAGAAAAGGGAAAGTGAATCCCAGCCGCCTCTTTATAACCAAGGCACACGCGAGGTAGTGGGATCGTGGGTGTGGCGGTTGGCCGTGTAGATCGTGTGTGCCGCACGACCGCACGTCGTTGAGCGGAAGCACACCAAGGGCCACACGGTAGCGAAGAAGGTCACGATCCCCAATGGAAGCGCCACACGAGGCGTCAGAATACGGCCGACAGCGCAGAGTAATCAGAGCCTCGAAGAATAATCGAGAGGAACAAAAAACTAGAGAAACAATGATGGGGGTGACACGTAGGACAAGGCGTACGCGAGAAGATACGAGGATACCTCGAAGAAGAAAGAAATAACTTGGAAACAATGCGGAACGAGTGTCATGAAACTAATACGGCCCGGTCGAGGTTACCGGCGGGGCCATACCAGCTTCGGGGACTAATGTTGCGGAGGTGACCCGGATAGGGTAAAGGCGGGGAAAGACGAAAGGATGTCCCCCATATAGTTTCCGAGTTACAGTCCGAATCGGCCGAATCCTGTAGAAGTCGGCCGAGATAGGAAAGGGCAGGACCTTTATAATGATGGCAAGGCAGTACCCGGCCGAGATATTGCGTAAGTCGGCCGGGTTAGACCGAGTAATCTTGATGCAGGTGAGGGACAAGCCGAGTTACGCGAGGCAGGGCCGAATGATACGAAGCTTGCAGGAGAAGGAGAAGCCTAAAGTCAAACTCTAGCCGCAGGCTAGGGAGAATCTGAGCGGAGCCAAGCACTAGGGACAAAGGCGCAGAGCGACAGAGAGGCAGAAGGAGGTCACGGAGGTGACAGTCCTGGCTTAGGCGCCTGAGGAGGCCCTCTGGAACCTTGCCGTCATTAGGGGAGCGACGAGGAAAGGGGGGCGCCGAACTACTATATTGGGACAAGCATATTCCTCGAATATGCTTGCCACATCAGCCCTAAAGGAACCCAAGGCTCTCCTTTATAAGGAGTGGTTTGGACCCTGAGAGAGAGGAGGCTCATTTTTAGTACCGTTGTGCTGGTAAAGTTCTTCTTTTCCCCTTGTATACAGCTCAAGGAGCACTTGTAGCCCAAGGAAGGAGAAATAAAGATCTTAGTCTTAGTCTTCTGTGTGTAGAATCAACTGCATCTTCCCTCCCCAGATCCCACTAGCATCCATTGGCCCCATACTTTAGCCTACCCATGGCATCTGCCGTGCCACCACCACGACACACTGAGGACTACTGAACCCTGCAACGAACTTTACAAAACCAGAGAAGAACAATAAATATTTTTGGGTTTTCGATTTTTAAATATAAGAACTGAAGGAAAAAAGCAAACAAAGCAAAATCTTTTTGGGTTTTTTGAATAATCAAACCAAAGCTAAAAAGGGGTGAAGCAAACCAAGGCTAAAACAAGCAAACAAAGTGAAACAACAAAAATATTTTTGGTCTTTTTGTGTTTTGGAAAGCAGAAACAAAGCAAGAACAAGAACTAAAAAGAAAGCGAAACATGGATATGCAAAGTGCTGACAGAACATGATATGTAGATGAGTGTGATGTCGGTATACCTCCCCCCAAGCTTAGGATTTTGCCTAAGTGGAGATCAATCCCAAGATGGACAAGAAGGGGCGCCTCCCTAATATGATAAAGAAGTGCCTTCGTCCTAATACGAACTCGAGGACGCCTAGGCGTAGTGCGCGGAGTAGTCATAAGAGGGCACATCCCCCTGGTGCTGCCCATGGAAACCAAGAAAGCGGAGTTGATCGTCCATCTCCTCCTTGGAGCGTGACCATGGCCTCCTGCAAATACTGAACAAAGTAGACTGTGGCAAGGGAATTTCCCTCTCATCTTCGTCAGTAAACAACATCCTGTAAACTAAACTCTCTGAACTAGAGTTAGCAGTAACAAAGTGATGTGCTTTCTTAGCAGCTAGATTAAGTCTCTATGGGGCAAGTACTGTATCATTAGGATCAACGGAAAGCTCCAAGGAAACAACCATGCGTGCAGCAATAATGCCCCCATAAATGGGTCCTCTAGCAGCTAGGCGACAAGCAATGAGAGAACCAAGATTATACTTGGTTTCATTATTAAGTGCAGCAGCAAGAAAAGCTAAATGATAGTTGGAAATATTACTAGTGTTCTACCTACCAAGAATGCTAGTGGCAAGATAGTAAGCAAAATATCTGAGAGTTGGGAGTTGAATGTTTCTTATCTTTCCGCGTTGGGCTATGTGGTCATCATCATTTGTTACACCCCGGTAGAGCTCCAGCAAATCAGCGGGTCGACCTTGGATCTTCTTTACTATCCTAGTCATTCCAATGCCTATAATGCTGCAAAATATTTCCAATGGCATGGTAATAGGCCTATCATAGATTTTGAATGAAACAATTGACCTAACATGGGTGTTAGTGAAAGTGAAACTTTCAACAAAAGTTTTGGTGAGCAAAGCATATTGCTCACTCTCATACTGTATGTAAGTGGTTATGCCAACCCTCTAAACAAGAAATAAGAAGTCATCAAGGTTCCCTGCAGCTTGCAAAATGGCAAAACAAGGGAAGGTAGATGGGTGCACATCTCCATCATCCCCCTCATTGCCGAAGCATGGCGCAATAAGATCTTTATTATATGATGGCCTAAATTGAGAGGCTGATCTTGAGGGCCTTGTCCTCTTGTGTGTGTCTCTCTCAAACTCTTCTCCAAAAGTGTGGTTATCCGTCTCTCTTTTTTTCTGAAATTTTTAGACAAGCATCACAAGAAGTAATTGCAAAGTGATTACACAATGAAATGAACTACTATGGGAACTTGCAAGAGGGATAAACATGCATCAAAACAATTTCTCCAAGCAAAGAACAAGCATGCAAGCTCACATAACCTATCGCCTACAGTAGCAAAATACTCAAGATATAACCACTAATCACAAATCTACTTCGACAAGTGAAGGAGTCACATACCGGAGAACAAATGCTCCAAATCTCAGCAGCAAAGATGGGCTAAGCAAAGAGATTGAAAATCGCGAGCAAGAACAACAAGAACACGGGTTTGAGCAATGGAATGGTGTTTTCTTGGGAGAGAGAAAGGAGTGGCAGGTGGGAGAATAAGTGGAGGGCCAGGGGTGGCCCACACCATGGACAGGCGCGCCCCTGGTGTGGCCGCGCCACCAAGTGGTGTGCCTGCATGGTGGGGCCCCTGGGTCACTCCAAGTGCCTCTCTTCCCCTTTTTTGACATAAAAATTTAATATGAATTTTCTGGATTTTTTCGAGAAACTTTGTTTTTGAGCAATTTTCAGGTATTGATAAATGATTTTCTTGCAGAACGATGATTTTGGAATGATGCAAAAGCAAATTTAAACTAAAACTATAGAAGTTCTAAGATACTCTAATATGCACGCAACTAGCAATACAAAGATTAACAAGGTTAAGAGCAAAGATTGGGATAGAGAAAATAAAAGTGAGCAAGGATAATCATGGTGAAAACATTGTTTTGTTCATTAAAATACCTTTGTTAACAAGGTTGATCAAGTCCTGTTACCAAAAAAAAATTTATATGAAGTAAAACTTTATATTTCACTAAATGATTATGTTACCTCAACCTTTATATCAATAGTCCCAATCATAATAGTTTCATAATTTTCTTGTAGTGTGGGACAATATATTTCTCCAACTTTGATGCCTTCAATATTTCCAATTGAGTTCAGGCCATAATTCTTATCAATCTTATTTGGGAAATAGACAATATGCTCTTTGTCATTAACATTAAAAGTTACCTTTCCTTGATTACAATTAATGACAGCACCTGCAGTATTTAGACAAGGTCTCCCAAGAATAATAGACATATTATCATCTTCATGCATTTCAAGCACAACAAAGTCAGTTAATATCAAAAAATTATGAGCCACTTAAACAGGAACATCCTCACATATACCAACAGTAATAGTAGTAGACTTATCATCCATTTTCAAAGATATATCAGTTGGTATCAATTTTTCCAGTTGAAGTCTCTTGTAGAGATAAAAAGGCATAACACTAACTCCTGCTTCCAAATCACACAAAGCAGTTCTAACATAATTGTTCTTAATAGAACAAGGAATAGTTAGAATCCCTGGGTCTCCAAGTTTCTTTGGAACCTTACCATTGAAGGAATGATTAGAAAGCAGAGTGGAAATTTCCTCATTAGGAATCTTCCTTTTATTAGAGACAATATCCTTCATATACTTTGAGTAAGGAGGCAATTTAATAGCATCAATCAAAGGAATTTGCAAAAACAAAGGTTTCATCCACTCACAAAACTTGTTATAGTGTTCTTCTTACTTTGACTTATGTTTCTTATCGGGAAAAGACATTGGTTTTTGTACCCAAGCTCTCTTTCACTACCATGTTTATTAGCAACAAAATCTTCTTTAGTGTACTTAGTATTCTTAGTGTGCCTTTCAAGTTCTTATTCAATTTCTTCCTTATCAGGAGCATCATTTTTATTATTACCACTTTCAGTTTCAGCATCAGAGAAAGATATACTATTAGGATCTATAGCAGGTTCAGAAGATTCCACAACTGTTTTATGTTTCTTTTTCTTTCTCTTAGAAGAAATACCACTATTTTCAATTTTTTGAGAATCCTGATAAATTATTTTAGGATGTCCCTCTGGATATAAAGGATCTTGAGTGGAAGCGCCACTCCTAGTTCTAATTTCATAAGCTTGTTTTTCCTTAGAAGCATTAACTAGCAAATCTTTTTGTACTTTAGTAAGCTGATCAATTTGTGTTTGAACCATTTGGAAATGTTTAACAAGCATTTTAACATCATTGGAGGTTCTTTCCACTATATCTTTCAACTCATTAATGGCTCTAGAGTTTTCCATTAAATGATTCTGCACTCTCTTATTAAAATTATCTTGCTTAACAACATAAATATCAAATTCTTCTAAGCATTGATCAAGAGGTTTAGAGTAAGGAATATCACCTTCATAAAAATGTTGGAGAGCGTGTACCTTAATAGTGGATGAGTGACAGGTCGGTTTACATAATTCTTCTATAGGAGGTAAATTCTTCACATCTTCAGATTTAATACCCTTCTCCTTAAGACATTTCTTAGCTTCTTTCATCACTTCATAATTTAATTCAATGACTCCCCTCTTATTTGGTGTTGTTGTTGGCGTTGGCTCGGGCACAATTGGCTCTGGTGTAGTTCGCTCAGGTGTAGTCTAATCATCATAATTCTTGCTTATTTTAGCCATTAATTTCTCAGCTTCTTTTGGAGTACTTTTCCTAAAAACACAACCAGCACAACTATCCAGGTATGTCTTAGATTCATCAGTTAGTCCATTATAATATATACCAAGAAGCTCATTTTTAGGTATTTGACATCCATGTTATGCTTGAATTAAAGCACAAAACCTTGCCCAAGATTCAGGAAATTTCTCCTCTTTTCCCTGTTTAAAATCAAAAGGTTCCCGCAAAATGGCCTTTTGAGCACTAGGAGGGAAATATTTCCGAAAGAAAGTATTAATCAAGCAATCAGGACTATCAATAGATCCAAGAGGTAAATGATTAAACCAAGCTTTAGCTCCTCCTTTCAATGAAAAAGGGAAAAATTTAGCAACAAAGTAGGTGCGTTTCTTAATATCATCAGAAAATAAGCCACCCATAGTAGAGAGATCAGTCATATGTGCCACAACACTTTCATTTTCAGTCCCACAAAAAGGTTATTTCTCAACAATAGTTATATAAGATAAATCAAGAGAGAAATCATAATCCTTATCTTTAATGTTTATGGGAGATGTGGCAAACTTAGCATCAGGAGACAATTTAGGTCTAATAGTGCGTATCTCAAGAAGACTTTTAATAGCACTTGCACCATGAGTGTTTCGACATTCTTCAATAAATTCATCAGTCATTTCAATATAACCGTCATCAAGATCATAGCTCTCTCTAGACTCAGGTGAACTAACAGGTGTAGCAATATCTTCATTAGGAGTTTCAGTGTTTCCAATTATAGTTCTAGCAATTGTAGCATCTAGTAAAGGACCTAATGAACCACTCTCATCAAGCATAGTAGAAGTAACATCATGAGTATCAAAAGCAATTTTAGATTCAGCAGAAATAACAGTATGTGTAACATGTGTATGTGGTGGTGGTGGTGTAAGGAGCTTACTCATCACAAATGGTGAATCAAGAGCAACAGAGGTGTTCAGGACTGTACCTCTTCTTGTAGTGGATGACTATATAGGAACTTTTCCATCACGAGTTTTACCCATGATGAATGGATAGAAGCAAACAATAATAATTCCAAGTGAAGTTTATAAATAAAGTTATGCTCCCTGGCGACAACGCCATAAAATAGTCTTGATGACCCACAAGTATAGGGGATCGCAACAGTCTTCGAGGGAAGTAAAACCCAATTTATTGATTTGACACAAGGGGAGCCAAAGAATATTTATAAGCCTTAACAACTGAGTTGTTAATTCAGCTACACCTGGAAATAGTCTTGCTCGCAATAGTTTATCAGTAGCAACAATTTTGTAGTAGCAATAGCAGAGTAACAACAGTAGTAAAATAAGAACAATAGTAACAATTGTAGTAAACAGTAGGATTTAAAGTGCGCTAGGCATAGGGATGGATGGGAGTTGCATGGACAAGACAATTAATGTAGCATCAAGATCAAGGGAACTTGTACATAAATAAGATAAAGCATCCAAGTACTAAGTAATCATTGGCATGTGTTCCATATATAGTCATACATGCTCGCAATGAGAACTTGCACAACATCTTTTGTCCTGCCAGCCCGTTGCAGCGGGACCTCAAGGGAATCTACTGGCAATTAAGGTGCTCCTTTTAATAGAGCACCGGAGCAAAGCATTAACACTTCGTAAACACATGTGATCCTCACATCACATCCATCCCCTCCGGTTATCCCGATTTCTGTCACTTCGGTGCATCGGGTTCCGGACAATGATATGTGTATGCAACTTGCAGGTAAGATCATAAACAATAATATCATCATGAATCAATAACATGTTCAGATCTGAGATCATGGCACTCGGGACCTAGTGACAAGCATTAATCATAACAAGTTGCAACAATGTCAAAAAGCACTAATAATAGATACTAGGCACCTTGCCCTAACAATATTATGCAATTACATGATAGATTTCATCTAATCCCTACCATCCCCATAGCCTACTGCGGGGATTACTCACTCATGGATGGGGGAATCATGGATGGTTGATGGAGAGGCGCTGGTGATGATGATGGCGATGATGTCCTGCAATTCCCATCCCGGCAAGGTGCCAGAACAAAGTTTCTGCTTCCGAATCACGGTTTCCGGTGGTGGCGGCGCAATGGAGCTCTCTCTGGAAAAACATCGACCCCTCCCGGTGTTTTTAGGTCAGAGGGTATATGTACGCAAAAGGATAGGTAGAGGGGGAGACCTAGGCGGCCTCACCATGCCCTAGCGCGGCCAGGCCTAGCTTGCGCCAGGGGTGGTGTGGGTGAAGGGAATATGCCCTGAGAGGCAATAATAAAGTGTTTATTATGTGTATTCCAAGTATATGATAGATGTTTATTTTACATGCTATAATTGAATTAATACAGAAACGTTAATACATGTGTGTTTAATAAACGAACAGAAAGTTCCTAGTTAAGCCTCTCTCATAAACTAGCTCGTTGATTAACAAGATGATCAAAGATTCCTGATCATAGACATTAGATGTTGTTAATAATGAGGTCACAACATTAGTGTAATGATGTGATGAACATACATCCTAAGTATAGAATTACGATCAAAGTCATTGAGTTTATATTGCTATAACAACTTACAAAGTGATCCTAATACTTAGACCATGAGATCATGTAAATCACTAACACCGGAAGAGTTTCTTGATGACATCAAATGTCACACCGTAACTGGGTGATTATAAAGATGGCTTCAGAACTACTAAAGTGTTATGTTGAGGCTCATGGATCGAGAGTGGAATTTTTTCATCCCGGTGACAGATATATATACTCTGGGCCCTCTCGGTGATATGACATTGATTAGCTTATAAGCAAGTGATTTGATCACTAGAATGTTATATCATGGGAACGAGAAAAGAGTGCATGTCAGTAATGGGATCAAACTAGGTATGGAGATACCGATGATCGAATCTCGAACATGTAATATATCGTGAAACAAAGTGATTAATATACTAGCATAAAAGGTTCCGACGATCACAAGGAAGTCATCGTTGAATGTGTGGGAGTCAGTATGGATCTCCAGGTCCCGCTTCTGATTATTGATCGGAGAAGGGTCTCGATCATGTCCGCATTATTCGCGAACCATAGGGTGGCACACTTAAGGGACACTGACATCCAATTGGAGCAAAAGTTTCATGCCGAAAAGAATAACAAGCGCAAGAATTTATTTCAGTAGATACCGAAACAGGTTTTTGGGTGAAATTGCAGAAAGTATTTTTGCATGTGAAATGGAATACTAGCAAGGGGTTATATGTGAATGTTTGTCATTAAAGTAATTGACAAAATTCTGAATAAATAAAAGGAGTTTTATTTAATGAGAGTTTGCATTAAATTTGGTGGAAATTTAATAGCAATTTTGAGTGGGATTTTGAGTGGAGGGAATTGAAGAGATTTTTGTGAGTGGGGTGTACACTCATTAAGCTTTGTCGGTCTTCAAGGGTATGTTCTCTACGGATATACATTCGCCCGTTATTTGTATCTAGTAGATAGATCTTGGTACATAGTTCCCATCGTAGGAAATTTTTTGTTTTCTATGATGCGAACCCTACAGTGGTATCAGAGCCGGATCTATGTGTAGATGCTTTACATGGGTAGTACACATATGAGTATGTGGGAAATGATGATCATGTTGTTGCTTCTTAGTTGTAATTTTGGATATTGGTGGCATAGTGGGATGATGCGGCCTGGACAAACTTTACATGTCCTCGCACATGAGGCCTTTTCCACGCTTGACATGCAACTAGTTTGCATAAGTGGCTAGCGGGTGTCTATCTCTCCTACTATAGTGAATATATAATTTGCAACGATTTGTTAACAATTTGGTTATCCTCGTTGTGGTTCATGTTCGTAGGTATGAACAGTTCTATCTTCGAAAGCCCTAAGCCACGTAAAACTTGCAATGGATAAATTAGAGGCGTCTAGTTTAGATTGTTGCTAGGCTAGTGTTATGATATGGTAATGTTGTAAGTAGAAGTATGAGATGATACTCTTACAAAACACATAACGTGTAAGATCCATAGACCTTGGCCTTACACATAGAGGTATGATAGTGATCATATCACGGTCCACATGATGGAGATCATATGCGGAAACCATATCATTCCACTTATAAACATGTGATGTTTGATAGCATCTTATATTGCTTGTTTGGCGTTTTATTAGCATAATAAGATGATCCCTCATTTAAATATCAAGATAAGAATGTGTTCTTCCTTTAGTATGCACTGATTATGTTTTCGTCACTTCAAGGCATCACGTGATGATCGGGTGTTCTTGGATCCACGACCACATTTTGGGTGTAAGACAGTTACACACACGAATACTAAGGTTCTATCTTGGCGAGCCTAGCATGTACAGACATGGCCTCGGAACACGGACCAAAAGGTTAAGCATGAGTCATATAGTAGATATGATGCCCATCTGATGCTCGCCTTTGAAGCTACACCGACTCACGTGATGATCGGACTTGGTGTAGTGGATTTGGTTCATGTAATCACCAAAAAGGCATGAGGGATGTCGTTTTTTTGTGGGAGTTCAATCTTAATGTGGATTAGTTGAACTCAACCTATCATAAACTTAGTCTAAACTTTACAAATTCTATTGTAGATGACACCACCTTCTTTTAATTTCAATGTGTTCATGGAGAAAGAGAAACTTGCAACGAACGGTGGCAACTTTACCGAATGGGCCATGAATTTGATGATTATCCTCTGTACTGCACAAAAGCAATATGTGCTAGAAGCGCCGCTAGGCCCCCCACCTTTCGATGATACCCCTGACGAGGAGAAGAATGTCTATCAGACTCGTCAGGAGGACCACAACTTAGTTCATTGCGGCATATTGTATGGGATAGATCCAGAACTTCGAAAGCGTTTCGAAAACGGCAATGCATTTGATACAATGGTTTAGTTGAAAATGATTTTCGACACACATGCTGCTATAGAGAGCTACAATGCTTCAGAAAAGTTCTTTAGCTGCATGATGGAAGAGCACAACTCCGTTAGTGAGCATGTACTCAAGATGTCGGATTACGTCGATAAGCTTGTGTCCTTGGGAATATTGATTCCCATTGACTTAGGCATCCATCGTATTCTGCAGTCTCTTCCACCTAGCTATAAGAGCTTTGTGATGAACTATAATATGCAAGGCATGAAGAAGTCTCTCCGCGAGCTTCTGTTAATGCTTAAAACTGTAGAAGTGGAGATCAAGAAGGAACATCAAGTGTTGATGATCAATAAGAACACTGGGTTCAAGAAAGACAAGAAAGGGAAACAGAAGGGAAGTAAGGGCGGCAAGCCGATTGCCGTGCCTGAAAAGAAACCCCGAGTTGGCCCTAAGTCTGATACCGAGTGCTATTATTGTAAAGGGACTGGCCACTAGAATAACAACTGCCCCAAATATTTGGCAGACAAGAAGGCCGGCAAGGCAAACAAAGGTATATATGATATACATGTTATTGATTTGTACTTGACTAGTGCTTGCAGTAGCACCTGAGTATTTGATACCGGTTCAGTTGCTAATATTTGTAACTCGAATTAGGTGATGGGGATATGCCTACCGGGGTATACCCAACAGGACGCTTCAATGACCCGAATCTGGCGAGTGGGCTGCAGGACGGCCGGATCAAGACACGTGTGGATCCAAGCGACTGGAAGCTGAAGGCCCAGGAGAGTAGATAGGCCCAGTCGGATTAGGTTAAACGAGTGTCGAAACCTTAACTGATTCAGTTGAGATATGTAAACCCTAGGGGGGTGAGTCTATATAAACCTCCCTACAGGGCGTGTAGAGGATACGTTTCATCATCCACCCAAGCGACTCGCCGCCTAGCCGTCGAGCTCGCCCCATTATACTTCCATCATAATACAATCTAGCAGGAGTAGGTCTTTACCCTCCGGGGGGCCGAACCTAGGTAAAACCCTGTGTCTCCGCCCTCATCTCGCACCGCAGATGGCTGGCCGCCCTTGCCCCATGTTCTACTACTCGCTGCCGATTGCAGCATCTGCCGTGGTCATTCCCACGACAGTGGCGCCCACTGGGGCTGGCGTCGGCGGTGTTCTGCGGCGAGATCCAATCTGCCCATCAACGAGTCGGTCACCACCGGCCGCATGATAGCGATCGGCGAGATGCTCCAGATCTTGCCGAGCAGCTACGTCCCGGCGGCGTGACCCGTCACGCACAGCATGATCTTGCCAGTCGGCACAATCAGCCTCTTTGTCGGCCTCACCGACGTCATCGTCTCGGAGGACTCGGCTCGCATCCGCGAGTCGCCACCATGCGACCGGCTCTCCGAGATCCAGGGACGCACGATCCACCGCCTCGTCTCCGAGTACAACTCGGCCCACAGCGATGTGGCCGAAACCACCGCAGCCGCGGAAGACGCGGCCCTCAACGACGACGCCGACTCGGCGACCCCGGCGTCACTCGCCGGATCCATCATCGCGGCTTCGCCCGTGGGCTCCATCACCCAGGTCTCCAACGTGGGAGACTTCGAGGATCCCTCCATCCATGGGATCTTCGACTTCGACTCCGGGTCGGAAAACTCCACCGATCTCCGCGACGGGACCGGTCGCCACGCCGTGACCTACATAGCGACTGGCACCGACCCGTCGGAGGATCCATTCTCCACCCCGATCCCTCTAACGCCACGGCAACGGAGGTCGAGGAACTCCGCCTAAAGCTGGCGGAGGCAGTCCGCAAGGAGCAAGCCGAGCGCGAATTTTTTTGCCTCGAGCAGGTGACGGCGCAGGAGCTGTCACGTTACCACCAACAAAGAATCGTCGGTCGCGCTGAACCCCGTCGGCGCCCTGAACTTCGACGATGAGAACGACCCGGCCCGCGTGGCCGAGCACGCGATCTGCGAGAACGCGCCACCTGGAGGAAGCGCCCGGCCCCCGCCAGGGTCAACGGCGAATGGCGCCCCACCTCCACCCAACCGCGCACCCCCTAGGGACCAGCCGGGATCATGGTCTCCTCACGGGAGCGAGACGCGAACGACCTACCACTGTTCTCTACCCCGATGGACAACCTCGTGGCGGGCCGAGCAGCGGCCGACAACATCACAGCCACCGGTGACGGCGCCCTACAGATCCAGTACGTCAAGGCCCTGCTCGCAAAAGCGGTCGAGCAACAAAACGCAGGCGTCGACTCACAGGGTCGGATGTACTCGCGTTCATCGGGCAGCAGAGCGGCCTCAAGCGGCCGTCCATTGGCGGCAAACACCCTCAACTACACGCCACCCGAACCACTGCAGCTCCAACACCAACCCGCGAACGCGGCACTCTCCACCAACGACCCCAGGCCAGCGACCAACTTCGTCGCCGCCAACGGTCAGCCCGTCGACGCCCGCACCCACATCATCAACAACCAAAGCTGGCGCGCACGCCAGCCCGACGACTTGCGACACATCCTAACCAATCGCCGCGACGGCGAGCTGATGGGGTCGCTAAGCCGACTCGGGCCCTGATGCTTCGGACCGATGATCCGAGGCGAAAAATACCCGGCGAACTTCAAAGCGCCAAAGTAAATAGAGAAGTACGAACCTTCGTACGACCCCTCCATGTGGCTGGACACCTACCTCATGGCGATGGGGATCGCTGGCCACACCGACCTGCTAGCCGCCCGCTACCTCCCCCTGTTGATGGAGGGAGCGTGCAGGCAGTGGATCAACACTCTCCCCCGGATAGCATCGATTCCTGGGAAGAAATGCGCGACGCCTTCGTCAGGAACTTCGAGGGTTCCTACACCCGCGCCACCACCATCGAGGACCTGGAACGATGCATCCAGGGACCCCGCGATTTGACCCGCAGCTGGGTCCAACGGTGGCAAGAACTATGGTACAACGCGGTCGGCATCCACCCGGATACCGCGATCCACTGCTTCACGACCTCGTGCCGCTACGAGCCCTTGGTCGCCAAGCTGAAACGTGCATGCCGCACACTCGACTACATACCGGACCTCCTTGAGATCGCCAAAAGATACGTGGAGGAAGACCCAAACCAGGAAACCGACGACGAGTCGGGTGGTCAACGCCACACAAACGGCAACGACAATGGACGACGGTCCGACCTACGCTCTGAGAATACCGCCTCACCGCAAGCGTCGCGATTTCGGCGAGTCGACTTTTGCCGCTAACGCCATGATGGCGAGCCCAAGAGCTTCCGCCGCGACGGAGGGCAACGCCGCGATGGCGGCAACTACAAGGCGAAACCAAGGTTCGACCCCGCGGCCCTCCTTAACCAACCTTGTGTGTTTCACAGCAGGGAAGGGAAGCCCGCCATGCACAGGACCGCCAACTGCCACTCTCTCAAGGAGATTGAGAAGGCACGGTGAGCGCGGGAGGACCCTGACAACAACCCGCCAAATGGCGGAAAATTCGGCAGCGTTGCCGGCTCGCTCCACACCTTCACAGGCTTCAACACTAAGCGCGATAAGAAGGTCATCGCCCGTGCCGTCGCCGTCAACACGCGGTGGCCAGTGGGCGTTCCCGGTTCCTCAACTGGTCGGAGCAGCCCATCACCGAGCCGCCAGACCACTCGCCACGCGCGAGTACCCAGGCGAGTCGCCGGTGGTCAATCCCAAGGTGAGACTACGGCTCCCCAAGACATCGGCGATGGCGCGGCAGCTCCATCAACATCCATGCACTGGACACCTTGACGACTTGGCTCCGCGTCGATGGTCGAGACGACCTACACCATGTTCCACGACATCGTCCCCGGTCGGAAGGCGTACCCGATCGGCAAGGTCACGCTGCCAGTCACCTTCGGCACACCAGCAAACTTCCGCACCGAGCGGATCGTCTTCGAGCTGGTGCCCTTCGACAGCCCCTACCACTGCGTCCTGGGGCGCCAGGCGTTTGCCAAGTTCATGGCGGCGCCCCACTACGCGTACAACGCGATGAAGCTCCCCGGACCGCGTGGCGTCATCACCATACACGGCGACCCCGACATGGCCGCCGAGTGCGAGGCCAAAGGAGCCGAACTCGCCGACACCGTCATCGCGGCGGAGGCCAACCACGCCGACGAGCTCGCCAAGTACGCGAGAGGGTTCAACAACGACGACCCCACTATACTCAAGAAACCCAACTCGGAAGGCGGCAACACCTCAGCCTTTGAGGCAACGACACACACCCGCACCGTCGAGCTGGTCCCAGGCGACTCCAGCCAAACAGTGACAATCGGGACGGGCATGAACCCAGCATAGGAAGGCGCGCTCATCGAGTTCCTCCGTGAGAACATGGACATCTTTGCATGGAAGCCCTCTGACACGCCTGGTGTCCCTAGGGAACTTGCTGAGCACAAACTCAACGCCGACCCCAAAGTGCGACCTATCAAGCAGTCGCTGCGGCCTTCAATGAAGAACGCTGCCGAGCCATCGCCGAGGAGGTACAACGTCTATTTGCTGCAGGCTTCATCCGGCCAATCAAATACTCCAAGTGGCTGGCAAACCCAGTCCTGGTCGAGAAGAAAAATGGGACCTGGAGGATGTGTATCGACTACACAAACTTAAACAGCGCCTGCCCGAAGGAGCAATTCGTCCTCCTGCGGATCGACCAAATAATCGATTCCACCGCGGGCTCGGAGTCACTGTGCTTCCTCGACACCTACTCTGGGTACAACCAGATCAAAATGGCTATCGAGGACAAGTAAAAGACGGCGTTCATCACGCCATTCAGAGCCTTCTACTACACCGCCATGACCTTTGGCCTCAAGAACGCCGGGGCGACCTACCAGCGGTGCATGCAGGAATGCCTTGCGAGCCAAATTGGCCGCAATATCCACGTCGACATCGACGATGTGGTAGTGAAGTCCGCTCGCCAGGGCGACGTACTCACCGACCTGGTGGAAACATTCGCCAACCTGTGGAAATACAAGATAAAGCTAAACCCAGGCAAATGCACCTTGATTGTACCAAATAGGGCAACCATCGGGCTACGTCGTCTCAAGCGCGGGATCGAGCGAACCCCACCAAGATCGACACGATCGCCGACTTGGCAAACCCGAGTGCTGCGGCGTCGAAGCTGGCGGGCGAGTCGTGGCTCTCAGTCGCTTCATCCCCGATTGGGCGAAAAGGCGATGCCCCTATACCGCCTGATGCGCAAGAACCCCACCTTCCAGTGGGACAAGGAGGCGGACGATGCGCTCCGCGACCTCAAGAAGGTGCTACTCGCAGACCGCTACTGCCGCCCGTCGACAAGGAACCCATGCTGGTCACGTCGCTTCCGGCCGTCGTCGGCCGCCGTCATGGTCATCGAGCGAGAGGAAGGAAAGGAGCGCCAGACAAATGACCGTGTACTATATCAGCGAGGTCCTCACCGAGTCGCGCCAGCGATACCCGCAATACCAGAAACTGGTATACGCGGTCTTCAAAGCATAGCGGCGACTCCTCAGCACCCAATCACGGTCGTCTCCTCAGCACCGTTGCAGGACATCATCCGCAACCGTGAGGCGACCGGGTGAGTCGCCAAGTGGTCCGTCGAAATCGGCGTCCACAACATCAAGTATGAGCCACGCAAAGCGATCAAGTCGCAGGCTCTCGCGGACTTCATCGCCGACTGGGAAGAAGCCCAGCAGCCGGAAAAGCTGCCGTACCTCCACTATTGGAGCCTGCACTTCGACGGCTCCAAGAATGCAGACGGCGCAGGAGTAGGGATCGTCCTGACTTCCCCGAAGGGCGACAAGCTCCGCTACGTCCTCTGCCACGACTTCACCCCCTGCACCAACAACATGGCCGAATACGAGGCACTACTCCATGGCATGCGAGCCGCCAGGGAGATGAATGTCAACCGCCTACGCTGCTATGGAGACTCCGACCTTGTCGCCGGGCAGGTCGCTGGTACCTGCGACGCCGTCTCCCCCACCATGGCGGCATACCGCCAAGCAGTGGACAATCTGGACGGACACTTCGCAGGCTATTCCGTCGAGTGGATCGACAGGTGGAAGAACGAGGAGGCCGACGCACTCTCTCGCATCGGCTCGGCTCGAACCGCACCACCCGTCGGCGTCTTCCTCGACACCATCACCAAGCCTTCCATCTCTCCCCCAAGGGAGATCAACATCGGAGTCCCGCTGCAACCAGAGGCAGCCCTGGTCGCACTCACCGCTGAGCCAGAAGACTGGACTACGCCATACATCGCCTATCTGGAGGGAGGCACCTTGTCGGCAGACGAAACAGACGCCCGGATGATAGCACGCCGCTGCAAATCCTTCGTCATCATCGACGGCGAGCTCCACAAGCGCAGCATGACCGGCGTGTTCCAACGCTGCGTCCAACCAGTCGAAGGACGCAAAATCCTCCACGACATCCACTCCGGCGACTGCGGCCACCACGCTGGCGCCCGCTCTCTGGTCGCAAAGGCTGTGCGGCACGGCTTCTACTGGCCCACCGCACACGCAGACGCCGTCGACATTGTCCAGCGGTGCGCCGGGTGCCAGAAATATGCCAACCAGACACACGTGCCGAGCTCAGCGCTCAAGACAATCCCCATCACCTGTCCGTTCGCCGTGTGGGGTATGGACATGGTAGGCCCTTTCAAAAAGGCCCCCTCCGGCTTCACCCACCTCCTGGTCACCGTCGACAAATTCACAAAGTGGGTGGAGGCCAAGTCAGTCCGGAAATGCGACGGGAAGACCGCCACCAAGTTCCTACGCGAGCTCATATATCGCTACGGGTTCCCCAACAGCATCATCACGGACAACGGCACCAACTTTGCCAAGGGAGCCATGGCCGAGTTCTGCGAGGAACATCACATCTGACTCGACCTCGCCTCAGTCGCCCACCCGGAGTCCAACGGCCAGGCAGAACGGGCCAACCAGAGCATCCTCCATGGCTTGAAGCCACGGCTCCAAGTACCACTCGAGCGCACCGCCGGGTTCTGGGTCGAGGAGATACCCTCCGTCATCTGGGGCATCCGCACCTCGATCAACAGGTCGACAGGGTTCAACCCCTTCTTCATGGTGTATGGCGCCAAGGAAGTCATGCCCACCGACCTAGAGCACGACTCGCCAAGGGTCGTCCACTACACGGAGGCTGCGAACGAACTCGCACGCCAGGATGGAGTCGATCAACTCTACGAGGCACGCGACCTAGCTCGCTCCCGCACTGCCATCTACCAGCAAGGACTCCGCCGCTACCATAGCCGGCGGGTGAGGACTCGCACCTTCCAGGAAGGCGAGCTGGTGCTACGCCTCATCCAGGACAAGAAGGGCATGCACAAGCTCTCCCCGTGGAGGGACCATTCTCCATCGGGCGAGTATACTGCAACGACGCCTACTACCTCACCAACGTCGCGGAGACGAAACTCGACGTCAGCGACCGTGGAATGTAAACCTCCTCTGAAGTTCTACTCCTAGAACTCCATACATGTACCCTCCACTAGCTATGAAATAAAATATATCGGTTACCGCAAATTTCCACTCTCCGTGTCTTGTGCCACTACTCGTAATAACATCGAAGCTAACTGCAAGTCAACCTGTGGTACAAAGTCGCACGGCCAAGTAGTGCATCACGAGGGCAGGTTACCCCATGACTCGCCACGCCCACGAAAAACGCCTACCGGAGCCCCATTGAGTCGCTTAGATCGATCGCTTAACGAGCCAAGACAACTGCCTTCGCTCCTCACAGCGACCACGGTCCTCCGCATCCTCGACACAGTGACTCGAACGGCCAAATACCACGCTCGGGGACTGATGACCAGGCAAGCACGAGCGGCTAGGGAAAAATGCCAAGTACGAGAGCGTGCCCAAGACTCGCCATGCGACTGACCCGACGGGCCAGGCAGGAGTGATGCGCTCACTCTGACGTGCCCAGTCCTCACCCACCCTACAGCTGCGACTAGAACCACCAAGTACCACGCTCGGGGACTCGGCCACCCGACCTCGTTCGCGCAAGGGAAAACGGTGAAGTAAAGAGAACTCATGGGAGTCGCCCTGCGACTGGCTTTCCAAGCTCGGGCGAGTCGACCTCAATAACAAAACAACCAACAAAACGCTCGAAAATACAAACACATAACAAACGAGGTAAACCCCATAAAAAGGGCGGACGCGCTCGGGGACTCGTGCAATCATCAATCACAATCGCAAGACAATTCAAAAAATAACGTGAAATCTCATTATAGCAGACCAACGTTGTTACAAAATACAAGTTGCGCCCAATGGAAGAACTGCTACTAACGCCCCAGGGCACACTGTTTTATTCCGCAGGCTTCGATGTCGACTCGCCGCCATCCTCGTGGTTGCGAATGAAGGAAGTGTACAGGTTCGATGGGTACGTCTTCAGCTCACCCTCCATCGCCGCACGAAAGGGCTGCTCGATCTTGAAGTCTCGGTGCGGCGGCTCGGGGTCGTTGGGCGCGACGGTCGTCTCCTGATAAGGAAGGAGGTCGCCCATCGCCCAGACACGATCGGAGTATACCGCAGCACGGTCCGTCAGCTTCAGCACCTCGGCAATCTCCACCGAGCCCATCGACGATGGGTAGCCACTCGTCACGTCGTCCAGATCAAAATCCTCCGGGAAGTGGGCGAGCCCAAGGCTAAGCGTCGTCGCTGCCCCGCGCCGGAACGCCGACCGCGTCATGAACTCGACGACTGACGGCGCCTTCTCCAGATACCGCCACACTTCGACGAGGTCGCTGGGATTCACTTCCATGGGCGACATCTCCTGAAGATACGCCCGAATGCAAGCCGCGGACAACGTGGCCGAGTCGACCAGAGTGGCCACACACTTCCGCGCGTCGTACGACTGCGCCTCTTCCGAGCTGTCGATGATCCGACCTGTGGACAGAGGGTGGCAGTGAGTACAACAAGGATCACGCAATGAAACTACTACAGGCAGGGGCAGGCACACTTACCAACCAAAGGACGGCAGAGACCCGTGATGAAGGTTTGAAGAGAGGAGTAGTCGTCTTGTAGCCCAGCAACGAGGGCGTCAGAGACCTTACGCTCTTCAGCGGCGGCCGTAATAGCAGCCTTGGCTCGCCCATCCGCTGAACTCGCCTCCTCCTTCGCTTCCTTAAGCTCGCGTTCAAGGTCGGCGATCCGCTTTTCTGCCGAATTCAACACAGATTGAGCCGCCGTCAGTTCACTCGCCGGGATAAGGCCTTGGCGGACCTCGTCTGCCTTCGCAGCAGTCGCCTGGAGTCCCTTGTTCGCCTCTTGGACGGCAACAAGTTCTTTCTCCATGCGACACTTCACAGCAAGCCGGTCGGCTGACTCACGTTGCAAACCCTGTGCACAAGTCAAACAGTTAACAACAACGGAATCCTAAGTGCCCACCCGCTGAAATTCAGCGACTAAACACTCGGGGACTGGAGATAAAAAATCCTAAGTGCCCACTCACTGAAATTCAGCGACTGGACACTCGGACTGGAGATCAAAAATCCTAAGTGCCCACCCGCTGAAATCCAGCAATTGCGCACTCGGGAACTGAGTTCTAGAAATAAAAACAAAACACCAAAAGAATCTGACCACTGAAATTCAGTGGCCCGATCCTCGGGGACTGGACATACCTGGATGGCTGCGCCAATCATGCCATGGAGCTGTAGCGCGTCCACAGATGCGAGAAGAGCTGGAGTGTGCCCGCGACGCTGCTCGATCTCCGTTTCGGCGACCCCAGGGGCGCGGCTCGATGGCGTGGTACCACTCGCCGTAGCCGCTCTGGCCATGAAGCGGGGGAAGGTCGCGGTGGATGTGTCAGCACCAAAAGAGGCCAGCTCGGCCACCCCAGGCGAGGAAGCACCCTCCTTGATCTTCAAGGCCGCCTCTATCGCAGGATCACCCGGAGCAATCATCGTGTCGTCAGACACCGTGATGACATCGTCGCCCTTGGCCTTCTTGGTACTATCTGCGGGGGCAGCGACTTCATCAGCCTTCCTCTTACGAGAGGGGTCCTTCTCGGCGACGACTTGCGGCACTTTGGCCACGGACGGGTGGCCTATCTTTTTAACTCCAGTCCTACGAATTGATTACATGAGCAAAATGGTCCGAGTACAACGAAAAGCAAGGCAGGTGAACAAAACTCACTTGGCGACTGGTATGAACCGTAGCCCCGTGCGGATGCTGGCCGGCTTCTCCAGTTCGGGGACCAGTTTCCGACTGAGGCCCATCTCCAAAACATCATGCGCCCAAGACACAGAAGGCCTCTTCGTTGACGAGGCCGCGACAGGAGCCTCCAAAACGATTTCGGTAGGAGCTCTCCTGGGAGGCGAAGCTGCCGCGACTGGAGAGGCCCCCAACCCAGAGACTGGGGTGAATGGGGGGGGGAAGCGAGGCCAGAGGTATCTCACTCAGGGCGGCAGTGGCATCCGGTGCTGCCTTCGTCTGCGGCGCTTCATCCCTGGCCAGGCTGGTGGCGTCGAAACTACTCGCCGAACGAGGCGGAGATGCCTGTTTCACCGGCTTCGTCTTCCTCTTCGGAGGCGCCTTCACTTCCTTCTTCTTCTTCTTTTCGACGGAGTGGCCTCGTGACGTGAGGTGTGTTCGGGAAGTTCGTCGTCGTCATCGTCATGACGTTCAAGGCTTCTACTCGCCTCGAGTTCGCGCTGATGCTGCCCGCGATTTTTGCGAACCAGTGGGGTGGCCTCTTCCCTGGGCTCGTCCGCTCCCCGCCGCTTTGACGCCGCTTTGGCGAGGCGACTCACCCCCGTCCTGGACGGACGAGCTCGAGTTCTCGTCGTCCGCGGGTGGGAGCCACCCTTCCACCACTTGAAATAACTGCAGCAAACATGAAACAATATCAGTATAACCGCGACAGCATCAACTGCGACTGCGAATAATGGTAAAAACAGCGACTTACCGTCAGGGCTGGATGCTTCGTGTGAGGCACCCCGCCTTCGTCGTGTATGTTGTCGGGTGATCTTCTTGAGCCGGTGGTATATGAAGGGTTTCGTGGCATAGTAAATCAAAATTTTCTACGGATGCGAACAGAGGGAAAGCCAAGATCTAATCTAGGAGATGCAATCAACGAGAGAGATTGGATTAGATCTTCATACCCTTGAAGATTCGCAATGAACATTCGTCGGACGTGGGTGATGTAGTCGTACTCGCTTCTCCTCCTCGCGATCCGATCCGATCTAGCACCACAAGTGGCGGTGCCTCCGTGAGATGCACACGTGCAAAGACGCCTCCTCCTTCCTCGGACCAGCGAGTATGGTGGAGAGATAGATTGGATCTACAACACGACGTGGTGTATATGGTGGAGAATTTCTGCAGGCTTCGCCTACAAACAGTCGGGAGGGAGAGAGGAAGGTAGCAAGGCTGCTAGGGCTTGGAGGAAGGTGTGTAGTAGTAGGGGAGGGGGCGCACCACCCCTCTATATATAGAGGGGGGGCGGCCAGCCCTTGCCCCTCCTCCAAGCCTATCTCTAGTTTAAACAATTTAAACTCTCCCTTATCTAGAAATCCTATCTCTAGTTTAAACTATTTAAACTCTCCCTTATCTAGAAATCCTATCTCTAGTTTAAACGAGTTTAAACTTATCTAGGATCGGCTGGGCCCTATGGGGCCTTGTGCCCCAATGCGCCAGGACACTCCCTCATAGGCCCATGCCCCTCCCGGAAGGTGGGGCCACGTTGGTCCCCTTCCGAAGGTTCTAGAAGCTTCGTACAATACCGATTAACCCGAACAATTCGAACTCCAAAACTGCCTTATATGAATCTTATTCTCCGGACCATTCCGAACCTCGTGATATCCTGGATCCCATCCGAGACTCAACAAAAATTCATAAACAAATTATCCAATCTATCCTAGCGTCGAGATACGTTAAGTGTGTGACCCTCGGGTTCAAGAATATGCGTACATGATCTTCTATCAATAATCAACAGGAAGTCTGGGCACCCATATTGACTCCACACATTCATCGATGATCATATCGGATGAACCACGATGCCGTGATTCAATCAATCCCATATATATATTCCCTTCGTCTCGCGATATTTTACTTGCGAGATTCGATCGTCGATGCGTCATACCTAGTTCAATCTCGTTCACGAGAAGTACTTTACTGCTCCGTAATCCAATATCACTTTGTGATTAACTCCTTAACCACATGTTTGCAAGCGGTGTTGATATCGATTGCAAGTGGGCCCAAAGTATATCTCTCCGACTTGGGAGGGACAAATTCCATCTCGATACATATAACCCAACAGATACTTTCCGATCACCGAGAGACACCTTTATGATCACCTCTCATAGGATGACGTTTGATGACCTCAAAGCTTTCTTCCGTACCGAGTTGCATTATCTCATGGTCTAAGGAATACAATATTTGACATAGGAAAAGCTTCGCAAAGATGAACACGATGAACGATCTAATTGCTTCGCTTAGTTTGGTCTCCCCATCATATCATTCTCCCAATGATATGATCTCATTATCAATTGACAACTCATGTCTATGGTTAGGAAACCTTAACCATCATTGATCAATGAGCTAGTCCATAGAGGCGTACTAGGGACACGGTGTTGTTTACAAACCACACAAGTATTAAAGTTTCCGCTTAATACAATTCTAGCATGGAACATAAACTTTATCATGAACAAGAATTATAATAATAACATCTTTATTATTGCCTCTAGGGCATAATTCCAACAGTATAGTCTTCGAGGTTCCATTCGGCGAGGCAGGATTTCGTCGAGTATTCCCTGCCCGTGTACTCGTACATATAATGGTCACGGCGGGCCAGGGGAACGAGTCGCCGCCCGAGACAACAGTTGTACAAATTGATGGTCTGAAGACACTTCTTCTTCAGGCCGCGGATGGTTTGAAGCATCTCATCCACGACCATCCGCTGGTCTACTGGGAGCTTGCCGACTTGGAGTCGGCACGGTTCGGGCCGGTCGGCGGAGTACCTTGGGATCGCCACCTAGCCATCTGGGGTCGCATCGGTGACGTAAAACCAGGACTTCTTCCACTCGCTTGCCGCCTTGGCAGGTAGCATCAGGTCAAAGAAGGAGGCCTTCGACTTCAACTGAAACGTCAGGCCACCCACAGCAAGCATCGGGCCGCCTGCTTCTTCGCGACCGACCCTCCCGTGGAATAGATCTTGCCATAGGGGTAAGTAGGGCCTGCAGCCCAGGTAGCACTCACAGAACGCCACAAAAATGGCGAGCTGCTCGATGCTTTGCGGGCCCAGGTCCGACGGCTGGATCCCGTAGAAGAGAGATGTGGGGAACCCTAGTCCCCGTTCCAGATGGCTGGTGAAGCAAACAAATTCTCCCTCGCGCGGATCCGGAGTCACCTCTCCGGCCGCGGGGATGCGCCACCTGTCGGCGCGCAGGATCCCGGCCTCCTCGAAAGATGCCAGTGGCGCTCTTGTGCACTTGGACCTGCCCCATGGTTCGGTGGAGGGGGCCATTGGCGGAAAGGTTCGTGGAGCTTGGGGGATTTCAGATCAATTGGATCGCGATGCGGAGGAAAACGGAGATGGACGAAATCGGAGGAAATGACGAAGGAGTGGTTCCCTGATCGCCTACCATTTCCTTTATATAGCGGTTGTTACCCGCCAATTCCGGGAGCCATTGCTATGCAGTGATTACGCCAAAGTTACCGTTGGATTACCCCAACGGCTAGTTTTGACTGTGTCTGACGGTCCAACTTCATCCATTCGACTCGCCGACCCAATCACTACAATAGTGACTAAATATTTCGCCGACCCGTTCGCCGAGCTGCGACCCGATTAATCGCTGTCATTGCGACCAGAATAACTAGTTTTTTTCCTTTATTTAGGAGCCCGCCACCGATTCGACTGGGCGTCCGCATTGGACTCGTATACTCCGACTGCCAACGAACACCTGCGACCAATCGACGACGGCCTCGGGGACTACTGATGGGGATATGCCTACCGGGGTATACCCAGCAGGACGTTTCCGACTGGCCCAGGAACTGGCGAGTGGGCCTATAGGACGGCGACTGGATCAAGACCTGGTGTGGATCCAAGCGACTAGAAGCTAAAGGCCCAGGAGAGTAGATAGGCCCAGTCGGATTAGGTTAAACGAGTGCCCAAATCTTAACTGATTCGGTTGAGATATGTAAACCCTAGGGGGGGTGAGTCTATATAAACCTCCCTACAGGGCGTGTAGAGGATACGTTCCATCATCCACCCAAGCGACTCGCCGCCTAGCCGTCGAGCTCGCCCCATTGTACTTCCATCATAATACAATCTAGCAGGAGTAGGTCTTTACCCTCCGGGGGGCCGAACCTGGGTAAAACCCTGTGTCTCCGCCCTCATCTCGCACCGTAGATGGCTGGCCGCCCTTGCCCCATGTTCTACTACTCGCTGCCGATTGCAGCATCTGCCGTGGTCATTCCCACGACATTAGGGGATGCGGAACAAGCGACCACTAGCAAAGGGGTGAGGTCAAGATGCGTGTTGGAAATGGATCAAGTGTTGATGTGATTGTCGTCGGAATGCTACCTCTCCACTTGCCATCGGGATTAGTAATATACCTGAATAATTGTTATCTGGTGCCAGCACTAAGCATGAACATTGTATCTGGATCATGTTTGATGCGAAGTGGTTATTCATTTAAATACGAGAACAATGATTGTTCTATTTATATGAATGAAATCTTTTATGGTCATGCACCGATGATGAATGGTTTATTTATATTGTATCTCGATAATAATATTACACATATTCATAATGTTGATGCTAAAAGGATTAAACTTAATGGTGATATATCCGCATATATGTAATTGCCTAGGTCATATTGGCGTTAAACGCATGAAGAAGCTCCATTCGGATGGACTTTTGGAATCACTTGATTTTGAATCATTTGATACATGTGAGCCATGCCTTATGGGCAAGATGACTAGAACACCATTTTCCGATTCAATGGAACGGGCGACAGATTTATTGAAAATCATACATTCTGATGTATGTGGTCCAATGAGTGTGTCGGCGCGAGGTGGATATCGTTATTTTGTTACTTTCATGGATGATTTTAGTAGATACGGTTATATCTACTTGGTGAAACACAAGTCTGAAATCTTTAAAAAGTTCAAGGAATTTCAGAATGAAGTGGAAAATCATCGTAATAGAAAGATTAAATTTCTACGGTCCGACCATGGAGGTGAGTATCTAAGTTATGAGTTTAGCACTCACATGAAAGAGTGTGGAATTGTTTCACAACTCACACCTGCCGGAATACCACAGCGAAATGGTGTGCCGGAACATCGTAATCGTACTTTATTGGATATGGTTCCATCTATGATGTCTCTGACGGACTTGCCATTGTCATTTTGGGGTTATGCACTAGAAACTGCTGCATTCACTTTAAATTGGGCACCATCTAAATCCATTGAAAAGACACCGTATGAATTATGGTTTGGAAACAAACCTAAGTTGTCATTTCTTAAAGTTTGGGGATGCCATGTTTATGTGAAGAAACTTCAACCGGATAAACTCAAACCCAAAGCGGAAAAATGCGTCTTCATAGGATACCCTAAGGAAACTATTGGGTATTCCTTCTATCACAGATCCGAGGACAAGGTTTTTGTTGCCAAGAATGGATCCTTTCTAGAGAAAGAGTTTCTCGCGAAAGGTGTGAGTAGTCGGAAGGTAGAACCTGAAGGGGTTATTGAGCCTTCTCTTTAAAGTATGGCGAGTAGCGCAGCGCCGGAAGTTGTTCTGGAGTTGGCTTCACCAGTTGAAGAGGTAACTAATGATAATGATCATAAAACTCCGAAAGAGAGTACTACCAAACCTTGCAGGTCTAGCAGGACGCGTGCAGCTCCCGAGCTGTACGGAAATCCTGTCATGAATTTCATGCTTGATGAAAATGACGACCCTACGACATATGAAGAAGCGATGATGAGCCCGGATTCCAACATATGGTTAGAAGCCATGAAATCAGCGATGGAATCCATGTATGAAAATCAAGTTTGGAACTTGGTGGACTTACCTCACGACCGAAAGACCCTAGAGAATAAATGGATTTTCAAAATAAAAACTGATGTTGATGGTAATGTGACCGTCTATAAAGCTCGACTTGTCGCAAAGGGGTTTCGAAAAATTCAAGGAGTTGACTACGATGAGACATTCTCTCCCATAGCGATGCTAAAATCAGTTAGGATTATGTTAGCAATTGCTGCATATTTCGATTATGAGATATGGCAGACGGATGTAAAAACCGCGTTTCTCAATGGTAGTATTGAAGAAGAGTTGTATATGATACAACCAAAGGATTTTGTCGATCTTAAGGATTCTAACAAGGTGTGCAAGCTTCAGCGATCCATCTATGGATTGAAGCAAGCATCACGAAGTTGGAATCTCCGCTTTGATGAGGTTATCAAAGAGTTTGGATTTGTCCAAACTTATGGAGAAGCTTGTATTTACAAGAAAGTGAGTGGGAGCAATGTGGCATTTCTGATATTATATGTGGATGACATATTATTGATCAGAAATTATATAGATCTTTTAAACAGTGTTAAAAGTTATCTAAGAAGCAAATTTTCAATAAAGAACCTAGGTGAAGCGTCATACATATTAGACATAAAGATCTATAGAGATAGATCTAGGTGCCTAATAGGGCTATCGCAAAGTACATACCTTGATAAGATTTTAAAGAAGTTGTAGCATCCCAATTGTCTAACAATTGCAATGCTACTAGCCTAGTATATATAAATGCTACTTCCTACATATAATTGTTGCATCATAATTATATCATGCTCATGTCATCATGCCACCTTGCATTTGAGCATCATATAAAAACCCTTTTGATTTGGTTCTTCTCTCATATGCATTGTAGATTGTATTTGCCTCTTGATATTGTATTTGGTTATTGATATATTGTTTAATGCCCAAGTTGAGTTGGGGGCATATCTTTTATTCAAATCCATCACCTTTCTCTGCCACCACCTTATAATTCCACCATTCCACCATATATGAGCATTGCAACTTGTTTGGTTTTACCTCTAGCTCATGTAGATTGGGATGGATCCAATTCTATCTCCACATGCTCTCATATATGCACCATTTTGTTTTCACATTATTGGTTTATAAGAGCCACATGGCCACCTTAGCATGCCTTGTGGGTGGAACCCCTTTTCTAGCTTCCCTATGTGTTGTTATGGGGTTATTATCATGGTGGGATATTTTTGGGCCTACTAAATGCCTAGTGGCACATACACACTAGCATGTCCCATTTTATTCAAATATGGTCATCTCCATCTACTCCACATGGGGCATCCTTTCACTTCTTTTGCTTGGCTTTATTCCACTTTTGGGAATGCATAAGAATAATGCCATGTAAATATTATTGTTTTCACAAGAATAAGCATGGCATTAATTATTTTGCATGGGCCATGCAAGAACCACCACATTCTAGTCTTTTGGATTTTATTTGAATTCTTGAGTGGATCATCTCCCATCTCTCTCTCTCCCTCCTTTTGGCTTGATCTAGTTTGGAGCATGCAAGCATCTAAAACCCTAAGCCATCACCCTCTCTCTCTTATCCCCTATCCCCCTCTAGTCTCTATTTTAAAAGGCTTCCAGCTCCATATATAAAATCCCTACAAAATTTCAAATGAGTCTAAGATGGTTTCTTATAAAAAGAAATCAATAAAAATACCTAAGTGAAACACCTAATAACTAAAAGGAAAGGTCTTCCCTTTTCGCCCAACCAAAGCCCAACCAGATCCCCTTATCTTGGGCAGGCCTGATGCTCCCGCTGGCTTCCAGCCTTAGGCAGTGCGGCCACGTCGTCTTCCTTTGCAGGAGAGAGCATCGGTGGCTCTGCCTGTCGCTGTCCAGGAGATGGGCGGACAAGCGCGCCTCCCGAGGACGATAAATAGCGCCGAGGACCATTCCCCAGGAACCCTAGCTCCCCCTCTTCCCTTCTCCGTCGCCAGGTAGTTTCCCTCTTGTTTCCCTGAACGCAAGGCCACACAGAGAGAGAGAGCTGCCATGGTCGTCGGCCTGGCTAGCTCTGTATCATTGTCGCAGTACCCTTCGGGAGCTTTTGAGGAGCGGGTCCCCTTCGTCGGCCTCGCCTGCTTTGGCAGCAAAGAGGAGCAATGGGTGCTGGAGCATCGCCGCAACGACCGCCGGAGAACCATGGAGTTCGTCGACGTCTCCGTCGCCTCCGACCACCTCCTGTCCCGAATCCGGCAGGAATCAGCCGAGGTGAGGATCCTCAACCTTTTCCCCACCTGTATGTGCCCTCCCAGTTGTTGGAGATATGCCCAAGAGGCAATAATAAAGTGGTTATTATCATATGTTCACACTTATGATAAATGTTTACATACCATGCTATAATTGTATTAACCGGAAACATTAATACTTGTGTGATTTGTAAACTAAAAGAAGAGTCCCTAGTAAAGCCTCTTGTTAAACTAGCTTGTTGGTTAATATATGATCATGGTTTCCTGATCATGAACATAGAGATGTTATTAACAACAGGATCATATCGTTAGGAGAATGATATGGTGGACATACTCCTATAGATAAGCGTAGCATAAAGATCAAGTCATTTCAATAGTTCAATTGCTATATGCTTTCTGATACATAGTAACCTAATTCCTTCGACCATGAGATCATGCATATCACCTTTACAGGATGGATGCTTTGATGACATCAAACATCACACCGTGGCGGGTGGCTATAAAGGTGGCATTGAGTGTTCGGAAAGTATTGGTTGAAACACATGGATCAAGAGTGGGATTTGTCCATCCATATGACAGATAGATATACTCTGGGCCCTCTCAGTGGAATGTCATCCAATTAGCGTGCAAGCATGTTACTGGCTCACAAGGGATCACATATCACAGGAACGAGAAAAGAGTACTTATCGGTAACGAGGTTGAACTAGGTATGCAGAGATACCGACGATCATAACCTCGGATAAGTAAACTATCGTGAGACAAAGGGAAATTGGTATCATATGTAAGTGGTTCATTCGATCGCAAAGTAATCGTAGAAATATGTGGGAGCCATATGAATTTCCAGATTCCTCTATTGGTTATTGTTCGGAGAAGTGTCTCGATCATGTCCGCATAATTCACGAACCGTAGGGAGACACACTTAAGGATTCGACGTTGTTTTGAGTAGTTATGGTATTATAAGAAATAGACCGAATGTTGTTCGGATTCTCGGATGGGATCCGGGATATCACGAGGTGATCCGGAATGGACCGGAGAATAAGATTCATATAAGGAAAGTCCAGTTTCGGAGTTCGGGAATGATTCCGGTATTTTCATCGGGAATGTTCTAAAAGGTTCCGGATTGTCCGACACTCCGGGGGGAGGGTACATGAATGTGTCATTGAATGATTGCATCATGTACTAAGTGTTCTTGCTGTTCCAAAACTGAAAAGTCAAACTGCCAGTTTGAAAGTCAAACGGCTAAAACAGGAAACTGTGGAAAACAGGAAACTGTGGGAAACAGGAAACTGTGGGAAACAAGCAAGAGGAGGTTGAAACCAACTTGGAGGAGGAGTCCCTCCTCCAAGCCGGCGGCCAGCCTAGGCCGAGTTGGGGAGGGACTCCCCTCCCTCCCCTGGCGCGCCAGCCCCTCCACCTATAAAAGGAGGGGCAGGGCCTCCTCCTCTAGACACACAAGTTCCTATCCTCTAATCTCCGGTTTAGAGCCGTTTTGGTTTAGAGCTTCTAATTGCTTTAGCCTGCGGTTTAGAGCCTTCTAATTGGTGTGTCTAATCCCTAGACCACTAATAGCCCTCTCTCATACTCCACCATACTCGCTCCGGCTTAAGGCGAAGCCCTGCGGGATCTCCCCTCTACTTCCGGTACCACGCCGTTGTGCTGCCGGAATCGCGAGGAGAGTGCTACAACCTCCGCTGCCTGCTGGAACAAGGGAGAGGAAGGTCTTCGTCGAGTACCGAACGTGTGACCGATCATGAAGCGCTGCTTAACGCAGCGCCGAAGAATCGTCTCACGTGATCTTGAGATCGAAAATGCGACTACATCACCCACGAGAATCTGCTCTCGTTAACCGCTTTGGAATCTTCGAGGGTAAGTTATTCCATCGACTCGTTGCTACAATCTAGTAGATAGATCTTGTCTTGTTTGTTTGTATGCGATAGAAAATTTTGTTTTCCATGCTACGAACCCCTACAGTGGTATCAGAGCCGTGTCTATATGTAGATCTGTTGCACGAGTAGAACACAATGGTCATTGTGGGCGTTGATGCTTTTATTGTCCATTGCTTATTGTGTACTTTGCATCTTGCGGTATGTTGGGATGAAGCGGCCCGGGCTAACCTTACATGTCATCGTTCATGAGACTTGATCCACGCTTGACATGCAACTTGTATTGCATAAGTGGCTTTGCGGGTGCCTGTTTCTCCTAGCATAGTTAAGATCCAATTTACAACGGGTGATCAACAATGCTAGTATCAATGTTGTGGTTCTTGTTCGTAAGTTAGAACGACACTTATTGAAAGCCCCAAACCACGTAAAATATGCAAAGAAAGTAGAGGCGTCTAACTTTGTTTTGCGGTGTCTTGATGATGTGATATGGCCATGATTGTGATTATATTTGATGTATGCAATGTTCCTTATTGTAAGTTGGCAACGGCGGGGAGCCATATGGTTGTCTTTAATTTATTTTAAGACCCGTGTCTATTCAAAGTAGTTGTAATAGTTGAAGCGGTGGATGACAACCATGGAGGCGTCATTGACCTTGATGCAATGCCGGTGATGATGGAGATCATGTTCGTGCTTGAAGATGGAGATCGGAAGCACAAATAAGAAAGGCCATATCATATCACATATTATGAATTGCATGTGATGTTAATCCTTTATGCATCTTGTATTTCTTAGTAGGCACGGTAGCATTATAAGATGATCCCTCATGCACATGAATTTCAAGTCATAAAGTGTTCACCCTTAGTTAGCACCGTTGCTAAAGCTTGTTGTTTCGAAGCACCACGTGATGATCGGGTGTGTTAGATTCTACAAGTGTATACAACGTGAGCAAGCCAGATGTTCTCATGCGGAAACTAAGGTTTGGTCTTGGCGAGCCTAGCATGTACAGACATGGCCTCAGGAACACGGATTACCGAAAGGTAGAGCATGAGTCATATAGTAGATATGATGAACATGTTGATTGTTCGCCATTGAAGCTATATCAACTCTCGTGATGATCGGTTTTGATGTGGTGGATTTGGTTCGTGTGATCACTAAAACAATGTGAGGGATATTGTTTTGAGTGGGAGTTCACCTAGATTAATTAATTATTAATTATAACTCAATTTATCATAAACTAAATCAAAGTGAATTTGCATAGTTGTTGTAGTCATTGGCATCCGTTTACCACCTTGCGCTTAGTTATAATTGAGATAATAGAACTATAGAATTCTGGTTAGTTACTTTACGAACTGGTATCGTATTGTTTTGAAGTGTTAATCTAAAGTTTAAAAGTCCTATTGCAAACTTTTAGTAAGTTCCGGGTACTCCATGAAGTTTAATAATTAGTATTAAATCAAGAGTAACAATTCCAAGTGTTAGTATATAAGTATCATGTTTGTCTCCATGATTCTTGATATTCAAAGGATTCTCCTAATATCAAGGTTATCTAAGGATCTGAAAGAGTTGTTTCAGAAACCATGATTTGTGGAAGATATTGTGATATCTGAAACGAAGTTTTGGTTGCAACATGATAGAGTATAATATGGCTAAAGTCATGTTCTCATATTTGATGAGAATTTGCAAAAGGTTGGAGACACTAGTTGTCCTAAACCTCCAAAAGTTTTTTTGGGAGAGCAACATTATACTCACGATTCACCGTTACAAGCTAATAGTAGTTTGATCATGGATAATTCCATGATAAGGGTGAATATTTGATGTAGGTAAAATATTTACTACACCAAGAGATTACTAAAGAAAGGAATTTGAAAGAACACCAAACATTTGATGATGGTGATCTACTTCAAAGTGCAAGTCCAAAGACATTGGTATTTAACTATACACGCTTTGGACTATGTGTCATATGAATGACTCCACTAATTGATGTTGATAGATTCTTTCAAGTAAAAGGAAATCTTGAAGAGAATCTCATAAGTATATGGCAGAAAAGAAAAGACTAGAATTGTTCAGTTTAAGTATATAGATGATATACATGTTATGGCTATATTCTTTGCTTATTAAACAATGTGGTTCTTAAGTATTTGATACTGAATTTGTTGGTGTGAATCGTCATACGAAACAACACAATTCATGAACTACAATGGCCTAAGTAACTAGCAAAAGAATATGTGATGATGTTCATCGAGAACAAAATAAAGGGTTATTGTGTTGCTCGTTAAACATCAAAGCTTGCCTTCAAGATTTGTTTTATCAGGTATTATGAGAACAAAAGGGTTGTTCAAAATAATTGCCGTAATCCATAAAAGATGGATGATTCACAAATCTCGTTGGAGAAATCACATCCATAAAACTAGTGCTAAAAATGTCGAAAGACAAATTGATTGAAAGATCACTTAGGAAGTGACATCGCAGTTTAAATTATATTGGAAAGAAAACATGAAGAAACTCCATATGGATGGAATTTTGGAGTCTGGTTGATTTTGATCAAATGACGCTTGTGAAACTTTCCTAGAGATAATTAAAACTTCGTTCATAGGCCAAAAGGGAACGAATGACTAGCTTATTGGAACTTGTACATATTGTTGTATGAAATCCATTATGTGTAGTCAAGAGCGATGGATTTCAACTTCATATGCTTTCTCCAAAATTTGAGTGAATATATGAATATTTACTTAATAAGGATGAAGTATGAAACATTTGAAAAGTTCGAAGACTTTCAAGATGAAGTGCAAAATCATTGTAACAAGAATATAAATAGTTTATGATAAGATCATATAGGAAGATATTTGAGTTACAAGTTTAGCATAATACCTAAGATTTAAGGAATCGTTCCGTGGATTTGCATTTTCCCGAAACACCATAAGAGTATGGAGCGTTCGAGATATGTAATTAAACCTTGTTTGACATGGTAAGATCGAAGGTATAATTCATAAAACTGCCATTATATTTTAAAGATTAAAAGCTTTAGAGATTACCGTTTTTCCACTGAAAAGAGCTTCATCATAATCCGTTGAAATGACACCATATAAAGTTATGGTTTGGGATAAAACCCAAGTTGTCCTTTCTTAAACATTGGTTTGCTATGCATAAGAAAGATGTTTGCAACCAAAATCGGATGAACCTGTCTTTGTATAACTGTTGAGTATTCCTCCATAACACCAGAGACAAAAGTGTTTGTTACTTAAAACGTCAAGTTTCTTTGAGAAGGAATTTTTCGTGAAAAGTTAAGTGGGAGGACAATAGAACTTTGATAAGGTTAAAAGAACCTTAGCTATATGTGCAGAGTTGCGCAGCACCGAAAAGTGTTCCGGAGGCAGCAACAATGCCCATGGCTCACGTGCTTCAAAGGTTGTGGTCACGGAGATCTAAGTTCCTATTGAAACAAGTAGGTCGAGTAAACAATCAAATACCAAGATTTGAGGGTTGAATCATTATTTGAGAATAATGAACGGACTACATGCAAAGAAGTGATGATGGGCCCTGACTCCGTCAAATGGCTTGAAGCCATAAAATCTGTGATAGTTCCATACACGAGAAATCAAGTTTTGAACTTGAAGGACCCTCGAGAAAGGTGTAAGACCTTACAGTTGTGTTTGGATCTATAAAGAAATAGACATGGATGTTTCACATCTATGAAGTAGTCGACATATTGGGAAAGAGTTCACAACAATGTTCAAAGGTTGACTATGACAAGATCTGATCTTTCATAGTGATATTTAGTCTAGACGGATTAATGTAGCAACCACTACATATAATTTGTTATATGGTAGTTGAATAAACAAAACAAGTTCTTCTAATAGAATCGTTACCTAGGACATGTGCATAACACGGTCCATAGGGTTTTGTTAATTCAAAAGGATGCTAAAAGCATATGCAAACTTCAATGGTTAAAGTGAGCATCGCGGAGTTGGAATCTTCACTGTGATGAAACTGTTAAAGGAGTTTAAAAGTTCATTAGAGACAATGAAGATGCTTGCATTTGCAAGAAATTAAGTGGGGGCGCTAAGACATGTTTCTAATACATTATGTGGAAGACATATTGTTGATTGGAAATAATGTATCTTTTATTAACACATATTAAGAATTTCATCCCGATGAAAGACTTAGGCAAAACCCAAATATTTGGCATCAATAGACGCTAATATGGTTGTGCTGTAGTACATAGACGAGATATTGAATGAGTTCAATATAGAAACTACAAGAAAAGGTTCTTGTCGCACAGAAAGGATTGAAAGAGTTCAATGCTGATGATATATTCAAGTGTATTGACATTTGGTAAAGTGAAACAAATAATCAAGTATAGATTGATACTTGATGTATGAAATCACAAAGAGTATTTATATCAATCATACTATGATATGTACAAATCCAGATATGTCCTATGCTCTAAATGTTGTGAGCATATACGTAATGATTCGTAAGATGATCATTGGACAATAGTAAGGATATTCTTATGATATTTTGGAAGAACTAAGAGTATATTATTTGTAGAAGTGACAAATAGATGGTTAGTTCATTGTAAAAGTACTACATTGATACTAGCTTTGTCACAAAGTACAAATTAAGTTTATCTCAATCTAAACTAAGGGTGGCACAATATAATGGAAAGTGAGTTCCATAATGGATTTGGATGAGTTCCAAAGTTAAGATGTTGTGACAGATAATACAACAAAAGGCTAAGTATATGACTGCTATTATAGCAGCAAAAGAGGGCATTTGTGTCAAGTAGTTTGTTATCAAACTAGGTGTAGTTCACAGAGGGATAATACTATGAAGATATATTGTGCGACAATATTATCAACATGTTTTAACCCCAAAGAACTAAAGGTCACACCGAAATACCAAATTTATACAAAGCCATCTCATTAGAGAATGAGTGATGCGTAGAGACGCAAAGACATGCAATTACACACGGACACAGAGTGTCGGATCAGGAGATCAGTTGACCACTAGCAATCGTGTACATACAATACGGTAAAGCCATAGGTGTTATACACAAAGGTTTGAAACTAGATTATTGACTCTAGTGCGAGTGGGAGACTGTTGGAGATATGCCCAAGAGGCAATAATAAAGTGGTTATTATCATATCTTCACACTTATGATAAATGTTTACATACCATGCTATAATTGTATTAACGGAAACATTAATACTTGTGTGATTTGTAAACTAAAAGAAGAGTCCCTAGTAAAGCCTCTTGTTAAACTAGCTTGTTGGTTAATATATGATCATGGTTTCGATCATGAACATAGAGATGTTATTAACAACGGGATCATGTCGTTAGGAGAATGATATGGTGGACATACTCCTATAGATAAGCGTAGCATAAAGATCAAGTCATTTCAATAGTTCAATTGCTATATGCTTTACGATACATAGTAACCTAATTCCTTCGACCATGAGATCATGCATATCACCTTTACGGATGGATGCTTTGATGACATCAAACACCACACCGTGGCGGGTGGCTATAAAGGTGGCATTGAGTGTTGGAAAGTATTGGTTGAAACACATGGATCAGAGTGGGATTTGTCCATCCATATGACGGATAGATATACTCTGGGCCCTCTCGGTGGAATGTCATCCAATTAGCTTGCAAGCATGTGACTGGATCACAAGGGATCACATATCAGGAGCGAGAAAAGAGTACTTATCGACGAGGTTGAACTAGGTATGCGCAGAGATCTACGATCATAACCTCGGATAAGTAAACTATCGTGAGACAAAGGAAATTGGTATCGTATGTAAGTGGTTCATTCGATCGCAAAGTAATCGTAGAAATATGTGGGAGTCGATGAATTTCCGATTCCTCTATTGGTTATTGTTCGAGAAGTGTCTCGATCATGTCGCATAATTCACGAACCGTAGGGAGACACATAAGGATTCGACGTTGTTTTGAGTAGTTATGGTATTATTAGAAAGAGACCGAATGTTGTTGAGTCTCGGATGGGATCCGGATATCACGAGGTGATCCGGAATGGTCGGAGAATAAGATTCATATAAGGAAAGTCCCGTTTGAGTTCGGGAATGATTAGGTGTTTTCATCGGGAATGTTCTAGAAGGTTCGGATTGTCCGCACTCGGGGAGGTACATGAATGTGTCATTGAATGATTGCATCATGTACTAAGTGTTCTTGCTGTTCCAAAACTGAAAAGTCAAAGCGCTAGTTTGAAAGTCAAAGCGGCTAAAACAGAGCTGTGGAAAGCAGAAACTGGGAAGCGAAGCGTGGGAAACAAGCAAGAGGAGGTTGAAACCAACTTGGAGGAGGAGTCCTCCTCCAAGCCGCCGGCCCACCTAGGCCGAGTTGGGGAGGGACTCCCCTCCCTCCCCTGGCGCGCCAGCCCCTCCACCTATAAAAGGAGGGGTAGGGCCTCCTCCTCTAGACACACAAGTTCCTATCCTCTAATCTCCGGTTTAGAGCCGTTTTGGTTTAGAGCTTCTAATTGCTTTAGCCTGCAGTTTAGAGCCTTCTAATTGGTGTGTCTAATCCCTAGACCACTAATAGCCCTCTCTCATACTCCACCATACTCGCTCCGGCTTAAAGCCCAGCGGGATCTCCCCTCTACTTCCGGTACCACGCCGGTTGTCTTTGCGAGAATCATGAGAGAGTGCTACAACCTCTCCGCTGGAACAAGTGAGAGGAAGGTCTTCGCCAATCTTGAGCGTGTGACCGATTGCGGAGCTGCCGGAGCATGGCCGGAAGGATCGTCTCTGCGATCTTGAGATCGGAAAGAGTACGACTACATCACCCACGAATATGCTCGTTAACCTCTTTGGAATCTTCGAGGTGTTATTCCATCGACTCGTTGCTACAATCTAGTAGATAGATCTTGGCTTGTTTGTTTGTATGCGATAGAAAATTTTTGTTTTCCATGCTACGAACCCCTACACATACCTAAGCGCCGCCCATTTGGCCCTGGTGAACCACCCACTTGGCCTGCATGCTCCACTAGTGCACGCGTCTGATCCGGCGTCAGTTAAGCATTGAGCCCGCGCCTCCATTTTTCTCCTCTCTGAAAACCGAGATCCCACAACCTTACCCGACGTCCTATGCCTCTCTTCTTATCTCTCTTGTGATCTTGGCACATCCTACAGTGCTTGGAAACAAACTCCGCATCAATCCATCAACCGCTGTGCTCGGAATCATCTTAGGAAGTTTGACAAATTTCACTGTTAAAGATGTCAACAAAGTTTCAGTTTTGACTGCAGTTTTCCCCTCTGTTCATCATAGTTTACCGGCCGCTTCAGACCTCTTCCGGATAAAACTCAAACACCAAAGTTGTAGTCCTTGTTTTCCTCTCCAAGTTTCGTTTTTACGACACCTTAAAATTCCCAACCGTTTGCTCGCCAACCTCAACCAAAGATCCGTCCAGCTGGCAATTTTTCGCGCACCTTTTCTTCAGTTTCGTCAGCATCCTCCAGAAGGTTTTGTAAATAAGCCCCTCCCCTTTTGAGAACATCAACCCGCCGTCCTCCCCTTCGCCACTTGTCACCACCACGTCGCCCAGCGCTGCCGTGGCCCCCTTTTGTCCTCTGCCCCACATGTCATTGATGGTGGGTAGTATGTCCCCGAGTGAGGAAAATCGCCAGAGTTTTTCTGAAATCATATAAATTTAGGAAATGCTTATAACTTAAATAATTCATATCTTTTGAAATGTTTTGAATTTGGAAAAAGTTATAAAATGAAATATGAATGTTTTTCGATTATAAACTCAACCATGTTTTCAAATTTAAACAGAGTTGACTCTATCTAGTCAAACCTTTGACTTTGACCCCTCTTTAATCTATTTGATTTAAATATGGGTTTAAAATGACAAATCCAAATATTGAGTATAATATATGTTTTCAAATCAGAAAAATGTGAGGATTTCAAATATGCCATCCAAAATTTATTTTTCACACTTTAAATTTCAAGTTGATTAAAATTACAATAAAATGCCCTTTTCTTAATTAATTAATAACTTTTGATTTATAACTCCAAATTTAACAAATGATATGTCTAAAATGATTAGCTCGACGAGACCTTTCTGTTTATGCATTCCATGTTCTGTTTTGAAGCATGCATCATATAAATATAAAGAGTACAGCAACTTATTCGGGTATAAAATGTGACCAAAACTCAATAAAATGTTTATTTCTTGTAATCTACACCTCACCCATGCCATGCTACTTTATTGCCATGCAAATTGTGCATCATTCATCATGGCATGATTGTTTGCTTGTCGCATTTTATTCTTATGCTTGTGCACTTTATTTATGTTGGCCCTTGTTTGTTTGGTTCTTCTTGAATGAGCCGAAGGTGGGATATATCAAGAAACCCAGGAGCACTACCCAGATCCTTCTCTCGCTTCAACTGAGCTGCCATGCAAGCACTACCACATGCTTGCATACATATAGTAACTATTGCCTCTATCTTATTCTTGCATCATTGAGTCGAGATGGCATTAATCTGAATCCCAAGTATTGCATAGCCTTTACTTTTAAACCCCACCAAAGCTTGTTCCTCCATCCCATGAGCCATTACTACAGGAGTTGTTTGAGCCATGCGAGTCGTAGAACAGCATGTGTAGGGTATGTGAGTGTCTGATGGATAACGAGGTACCTAAACAACTTAACCTGAGTAGTAATGGGATAACTAATGAAAGTGGCACCAGTGAGCAATATCTGCTATTTGGTTTTTCATGCTCACTTGTGTCCGTGGGACCCGAGTACTTGATTCCTGTTCCTTGAATATTCGCTATCCACATCCGGAGGCTTATGGGACCCCCGAGCGAGCTTGATTCATTCTTATTTCTGGGCCACAAACTAGTTTGAGGTTTTATTTACTATCCTGTACTTATGCCATGCTTCTTTGCTTTATTTACGATTGTGCGAGGAGCACTGTCTTCGTTAGGATCGTCTACGTTTTACGTGTCGACAAGCCCAGTCACATTTTCGGGTTCCCAGTCGTTTACAGCCGTCCCCACAAACCTTGAGTCCATCTCGAAGTCAGCTAACTTCGTTGCGGGTATACTTGATGGGGTGGCCCCCTGAAATATTTCTAAATCTTGTGATTTCTTTGTCGTGAATGCCTCGTTGGGTTTTGATTTGGTTTTTCCGAGGTTGATCGAGTGTGTGTTGCTATTTGTGCACCCCTGCAGGGTAAAACTTTCTGAAAGCCGTGTCCGCGGTTATGGACGACTTGGAGCACAGTTTATCGATCATAGACAAGTATAACTAAAGTACCGCTTTTAAATTTGACTAAGTAAATGACTAGTAAATAGTGCAACACTCATGGAATGGATAATAAAACTGCCAACGGATGGGGGAGTTGTTCGTCCGCTTCCTCGTTGGTAAGCGAGGAGGAGGATGGATCTGTTAATATTACTGTTATAACTGTTGTCATTAATTCATGGACATCCGTCTATCTTTGGTTAGGCGGATGGTTAGCGAGTATCTATAGAATTGTTAGGGTTCTGCAATTGCGTCACCCCAGGTTGTGTCCCCTTTAGAGGCATAAAGACTTGCTGAGTACCCCTAGGGTCTCACACGATAAATTGTTTGATTCAGATGAACAGGTAAACTCGCAAGATGGATACTGGGTGGAGGAGACGGACGATGTGGGCAACGATCATTTGGTGTAGAGATTCCGGGAACAGGGATCCGTGAGATCTGTGGGCGGGATGTGTTTATTTACGGGGCATCTTATGCCGATTTTCTTCTTATCCGTACTCGGATCTTGTTTGCCGCTTCCGCCTGATACTCTGATGTTTGATGTATGAGGAGATATCCTAAACTATTATATCTATCTAGGATATTTGGATTTTGCCGTATGGCGTTGCAATATTTCTATTTCTTTTAGATGGAATGGCTCTGATGTACTGTTGTATGGTGGCTTGCATACATACTCGTTTGTGTATGTAGTTGATCCCTTCGCCTGCCGATTACGTCGCCCGTTCTTGTCCCGATGTTTGGAAATGGTTGGGACGGCCGAAAGGTCTACCTGTGAGTGGCATTTGGGCCCCACCGTACTATTTCAACCATTTCCGCTCATCCAGGCTTGTAACTAGGAGCGTAATTCACCGAGGTAGTTACAGAAGTTTAAAATGGACGAAAGTAAGAAGGGGTTCTTACCTATGTTGCAAGGCACGACATTGAGTAGGACTCAAAGTCCGGCTATGGCGGAAGAAAGAGAGATAATGGACAAAGTCCCCTATGCTTCATCCATAGGCTTTATAATGTACGCCATGCTATGTACAAGACCAGATGTGGCACATGCTATTAGTTTGACTAGTAGGTACCAATCGGATCCAGGTTCGGAACACTGGAAAGCGGTCAAGAATATCCTTAAGTACTTGCGAAGAACTAAGGATATGTTTCTTGTATAAGGAGGTGAAGAAGAGCTCATCGCTAAGTGTTATGTCGACTCTAGCTTTGACACTGATCCGAATGAATCTAAGTCACAATCCGGATACGTATTTATCATGAATGGAGGAGCGGTTAGTTGGAGGAGATCCAAACAACCTGTGGTGGCGGGATCAACAACGGAGGCCGAATATGTTGCTGCTTCGGAAGCGGCTCAGGAAGCAGTTTGGATGAAGGAGTTCATATCCGAACTAGGTGTGGTTGCAAGCGCATTGGACCCAATGGTGATCTATTGTGACAACAATGGTGCCATTGCCAATGCCAAAGAACCAAGGTATCACAAGTATTCCAAGCATATTAAGCACTGGTTTCACTCCATCTGTGAACATGTCAAGGACGGAGATATAAAGATTTGTAAAGTACATACGGATCTCAATGTAGCAGATCCGTTGAATAAAACTCTCCCTAGAGAAAAACATGATCAACACCAGAACTCCATGGGTGTTAGATCCATCACTATGTAACTAGATTATTGTCTCTAGTGCAAGTGGGAGACTGAAGGGAATATGCCCTGAGAGGCAATAATAAAGTTTTTATTATGTGTATTCCAAGTATATGGTAGATGTTTATTTTGCATGCTATAATTGTATACGGAAACGTTAATACATGTGTGTTTAATAAACAAACAGAAAGTTCCTAGTTATGCCTCTCTCATAAACTAGCTCGTTGATTAACAAGATGATCAATGTTTCCTGATCATAGACATTGGATGTTGTTAATAACGAGGTCACAACATTAGTGTAATTATGTGATGAACATTCATCTGAAGTATAGCATTATGATCAAAGTCATTGAGTTTATATTGATACAACAACTTACGAAGTGATCCTAATCCTTAGACCATGACATCATGTCAATCACTAACACCGGAAGAGTTTCTTGATGACATCAAACATCACACCGTAACTGGGTGATTATAAAGATGGCTTCAGAAATACTAAAGTGTTATGTTGAGGCTCATGGATCGAGAGTGGAATGTGTCCATCCCGATGATGGATAGATATACTCTGGGCCCTCTCGGTGATATCACATTGATTAGCTTGCAAGCAAGTGATTTGATCACTAGAATGTTATATCACGGGAACGAGAAAAGAGTGCATATAAGTAACGAGATCAAACTAGGTATGGAGATACCGATGATCGAATCTTGGACATGTAATATATCGTGAAACAAAGGGATTAATATACTAGCATAAAAGGTTCCGACGATCACAGGAAAGTCATCGTTGAATGTGTGGGAGTCAGTATGGATATCCAGGTCCCGCTTCTGATTATTGATCGGAGAAGGGTCTCGATCATGTCCACATTATTCTCGAACCGTAGGGTGGCACACTTAAGGGACACTGACATCCAATTGGAGCAAAATTTGCATGCCGAAAAGAATAACAAGCGCAGGAATTTATTTCACTAGATACCGAAACAGGTTTTCGGGTGAAATTGCAGAAAGTGTTTTTGTATGTGAAATGGAATAATAGCAAGGGGTTATATGTGAATGTTTGTCATTAAAGTAATTGACAAAAATCTGAATAAATAAAAGGAGTTTTATTTAATGAGAGTTTGCATTAAATTTGGTGGAAATTTAATAGCAATTTTGAGTGGGATTTTGAGTGGAGGGAATTGAAGAGATTTTTGTGAGTGGAGTGTCCACCCACATGAATGAGGGGAGGTCAAGGGGGCAGACCCATGCGCCGGCCACCCCCTTGGGGTCCCCCCTCTCCTATAAAAGTCACCCCTCTCCTCTCTCTCACTCACACCTCCTCGTGAAGGATCTCTCTCCCCCTCTAGAATTTATCCCCCATGGTCTTGGACTAGCGAGATACACGTTCCCGGTGGCTATTCGGCAAGAAAGAGTTGTGCTTACGCTCCATCGCTGGAGTGAGGAGGCGAGGTCGCTCGGTGTCTTGTACGTGTGTGCGAGCACGGATGCGCCGCTGTTTTGTGGCGCTAGGACTTCCTCTCGATCTTGAGATCGGCAAGAGATCATCGATATCAACCACGAGTTTAACTCGTTAAGCTTTGTCAGTCTTCAAGGGTATGTTCTCTACGGATATACATCCGCTCATTGTTTGTATCTAGTAGATAGATCTTGGTACGTAGTTTCCATCATAGGAATTTTTTTGTTTTTTATGCTGCGAACCCTACAGTGGGCCCCTCTGGCCTCTCCTCCCCTCTGTCTTCTGGCTCCATGAGTCTTCTGGGAAAATAGGATTTTTCAACATATTTTCTGGGATTATTCCTGAAAGTTGTATTCCTGCACAAAAACGAGATACCAAAACAATTCTGCTAAAAACAACATCAGTCCGTGTTAGTTATATCCAAATCACACAAATTAGAGGAAACACAATAGCAAAAGTGTTCAGGAAAGTACATATATTTTGGACGTATCAATGTACCCAGGGATATCATGGTGACTAAAGAACTTGTCCAGGTTCTTCAATAGGACAGCAGTGTTCTAAATATTGGGGTTTAAGACACCTAAACCACCTTGCTTCTTTGGTCTACAAACTTTATTCCAGGCCACTAAGGCCTGTCGTTTAGCTTGGACATCAATAGTATTTTTTCCATAAACAGTGTCTCATGTACTTAATCAGCTGGTCTTTAATGGCCACAAACACTTCTAAGCAACTCATATAAAAATGGTAGGGAGGACAGTACAGATTTAATAAGCTGAAATTTTCCTCCATAGTTTAGAAAGTCTGTAATGCCACAAAGTCTTCTTTCAACTCTCTGAACAATGGGCAGGAACTGTTCTACTGATGGCTTGTTTAGGCTAAGAGATAGTCCAAGGTATGTAAAAGGAAGAGTCCCTGTCTGATAAGAAATTGTTTAAGCAAAATGAGCAATCCTTTCAACATCCAAATTTATTGGCATCATGCAGGATTTTGAGTAATTTACATTAAGCCTAGTGGAAACAACAAAAGTGTGGAACAAGGCATTAAGACAGACCTGTTGACCAGAGTTTGCTTTGAGAACAACCAAAGTATCATCAGCATATTGAATTACATGGAAATCTGGGCAGAAAGTACCCCCTTGAGGTGGAGCCAACAATCCCTGGTGCATTGCCTTATTGAGAATGAACTGAGGAAGGTCAGCAGCAAGAACAAACAGAAGAGGAGATAAATGATCCCCCTGTCTAACCCCTCTTCTGCAATAAACTTTTTCCCATTACTCCATTAAGTAAAACAACAGAAGATGCAGACTCAAAAATCAATTGTATCCATTTAATCCATTTCTCACCAAAGCCTCTTGCTTTAAGGATACATATAATGGTTGAGTGTTCAATCTTATCAAAGGCTTTCTCAAAGTCCAATTTTAAAATCACAATATCCTCCTTGGACTTGTGGCACTGGTAAAGAAATTCAAAATCCCATCCTAAACAGTCTCGAATGGATCTTTTCTTTAAAAACCATACTGATTCTTGTGAACAGGCTTCAGGATAATACTCTGAAGTCTATTGGCCAGTATTTTGGTGATGATCTTGAGCACACTGTTCAAAAGTGAAATGGGTCTGAAATCTGCAGGAGTCATGGGATTCTCAATTTTTGGAATTAGAGTGATAAATGAAGAGTTGGTGCTTTCCAAAGAAATATTGCCATCATAGAAATCAGAAATGAGCTTCTTAACATCCTTCCCAATGATAGGACAGTAACACTTAATGAATTCATTGTTAAATCCATCAGGACCAGGAGATTTATCATTAGGAAGTTCCCTGATTACCTCCTTAATTTCCTTGTTAGAGAAAGGAATTTCCAGAGCATCTCTAGCCTCTAAAGACATGCCATGACCAAAGAAGTCATGCAAGTTGAAATGCATTTCAGGTTTATCAAAAGTTCCCATCCTTTCCTTGGAAGCATGCCAAAGTAAGTCAACTTTATCAGAGTGATCATGCAACTCCTGGTTATTTTCATTCTTTAGAACATATATGTAATTATGCTTGTAGCTGATGGTGGCTCTGGAGTGAAATAATTTAGTATTTCCATCTCCAAATTTTACCCATTTGATTTTCCCTCATTGTTTCCAATTGGTATTTTTGTTTTGAAGCAAAGTAATGACATGTGCCTTTATAGATTCCATTCAATGACAGTTAGAGTTCTAACTTCTTCCAGAACATCCAAGAGCTCAATTCTTGCATTGACTTTACTAATTTGATCTTTGAGGCAAGGAAGAATTTTTTTCCTAGATTTTCAGCCCTCTCCTCGTAATTTTTAGCTTAGAATTTATTTTTTGGCACTATCGCTATGACCCACTGGGATGTTCCAAGCATTTTGAAAAAATTGTTTGAAATCACTATGTTGCAGCCAATAGTTTTCAAACCTGAAGATCTGTGCCTTTGGAATCTTTGTGCCAATTGAAATGACATAGGGTAAATGTTATGAAGTGGGCTTGGAGAGAGGGAAAACAAATGAAGAAGGATAGTTCTGAGTCCAAGAGGTAGAAGTAAAGAACCAGTCCAATCTCTCAAGTAAAAGATCCTTTTGCATGTTACTCCAAGTAAATTTTCTGCCTTTGAGAGGTAACTCAATTAGACCCAAAGTGCTAATTACCTCATTAAATAGAAGCATATCATTAACATCTCCACCTTGCCTATTTCTGTCAGGGATTGAAATCACCCAAAATGATCCAATCCGTATCATCAAGCATATCAATGTTGGCAAACCACTCAATGAAGGATGCCTTTATTTTAGGTTGGCAAGGACCATAAATATTTAAAAGTATCCAGACATCATTTGAAAGTAATGATGTGAATTTCACAGAGAGAGAGAATTCATTTTGAAAGGATATCTGCCCAGAGAAGAGTGAACTGTTCCAAATAATGATTACCCCCAGTAGATGGTAAAAAAATCAAATTGATCAAATTTCCTCGGGAAGAAATTCCTTAAATAGGCCATATCAAAATTCTCTCTTTTTGTTTCCTGGAGATAGATGATGTCACACTCAGACTCATCAATTTTATTATTTAAGGACACCCATTTCTTGTTAGAGTTGATACCTTTGATATTCCAGTTTAGGATTTTTTCCATTTTCTTTTGTTATCCATAATAAACTATCAAGAAAATTTGATTTTGGGGCAGCACAACATATGAAACCACCCCCAAGCCAAGATAGGAGACACACATCCAATTGGCAGATCAAGGCTTTGCGGCTTGAAACTGCCAAAGTTAAATGTGGAAAAGGATGAGGCAGAAGGTAAACATTTATGTATCTCCACATAGATTATTTATCATTATCAAATTTTCATTTGACTGTTTTTGTCATTTGCAGATTTGCTGAATCAGTCCTGCAAGATGGTGGAGGAGGCGGAGAACTTCAAGGTCTTGGAGATGGAGAATGCCAGATTGCGCGAAGATCTTGGGAAACTCAAGAATGATCACGAGAAAAGCGTGAACAATATCTTGGAGTTGAACAATCATGCCACCAAGCAACTTGAAAGGACTCTCGCCCTCTAGGATAATTTTTTTGAAGAATTGTAGTTGGAAATCGGCAGGCAGAAGCCCTTTGGAATGATCTTCAAAGCTTGAGAGAGGAGAAAGCTCAACTGGATCGATCGATACTTGGTAATTTGTAACCGCCTTTATTTTTCCCTTTGTATAATTTTCTGACATTTGCGTCATATTTTTGACTTTGTATTTTCACAGAGCCTCTCAACCTTTCAGATGCCTCCTTTTCCATGTCCCGCACAACTCGGATCCCTTCAGTCAGAGATCTGACTCACGACTTTCTCCAAATTCTTGACAAAGCTGGCAAAGCCGTTAATCTATTTGTCCTGGATAAGATGCATGCATTCGAGCCAAGGGACAAGGCCAAGGAAATCCCCAAGTTGATTAACGACTGGAAGATGTCCTACGCCCGGACAGCTGCGCAGAATGCCCTTACCATGGTGATGAGTCATCATGGCGAAATGCAAATATGGCAAGTGACCAAGGGCATTGAAACTGTTGATGAAGACGACAAATAACAAGGTATCAAAGCCATCATGGAATCTTGTGTCGGATATGCTTGTCGAATGGCATAAATGATGAACATCAAGAGTCAGCTCTTCCAGGCCATAGGCGCTGTGCCACCAAGTCCTATAGATGAATCTAAAGTCCTAGCTGAGGATGAAGAACCATCCAAGTTTGCATTGTAGGTTCTCCAGAAAAGGACTAGGCCGGAATCAACGACGGATCAAGTGCTCCAAGGTCTCCACCACCACCACCTGCAGCATAGGATGAAAAAGTATGCATTATTTTGAACAAGTATGGTGTGATAAAAACAATTATCCAGTTATGTGTTGTATTGTAAGAACTATGCTTCTTACTCCAGCACTTGTTAAATTTTGTAGTGCTTGAAAATTTCTTAAGCACTTTGTGTTTATATTTTTAATTTATTTGGATTTTTCACTTCTTCCCTTTTGTGAGCCGGCTAACCTTTAGCACATAAACACTGCCAAGCAACGGAGGTCAATTGCTAAACCAGTTTAAATCCGTAAATAGAGCCAGCTTCTAATACCAACAATTCACTACTCGGAAAATGCTCGCGTATAAGAAATTAGATAAAAACCAAAGTTTATACAGAAAATGAGACTTACACACGGAGTAGAATTTTTATAAAGTAGAAAATCTAACCAGAACGAGAATGAGTATAAAGTACTTTTATGCATTTTGGGATTTTTCGAGTTTGACATGATCATTCGAAAATAAGATTCTATAAATAACTTCTTAAGAAAACATTGAGTCAATCAATACTTTATTTCACTCGAACATGTACATTTATAAGATTACAAGAAAGAAACTTAAGAATAGAAGGAACGTAGTTATATAATATTCCATGGACGATCTAACTTATCCGGATCTGGTCTACCACCAGCTCTCTTTCTCTTTAAAGTATCTGTTTTTTCCTTGATTGGTCTGATATCAGTTAAATAATATGACCTATTATGCAGTACTCCGCTGATCATAAAATATGTTTGCCAAACTGGAAAAGTTTGTGCTTTATTTTTTGCACCGGTCGGAGAACTAGATTGCCTTTCCTGAAGAAACAAATTTTGACTCTTTGAGTGTGATACTTGTATAACTTTAGCTGATAGGTTGTAGATCTCTGTTCAGCAACAACACGTACTTCCTTGAGTATATCGAGGTCATCTTATTGAGAAACTTCGGCATCTTCTTTTATATGCAGGGACTCAGGGAGAAATATGGATTAAATCACCCGGAAGTATTGCCTCCGTGTTGTAGACCAAGCAGAAAAGTGTGTATCCGCTTAACCTGTTTGGAGTGGTTCGTAAACTCCGGACAACAGACAGTAATTATTCCACCCAAGCCCCTGCAACACGATGAAGTGGTGCTTCGAGACGAGTCTGGAGGCCCTACAGAGGCCATTTTCTCTTTCGACTTGTTCGTTAGCTTGTAGATATGCGACCGACACAATGTCGTGTAGGATTCTTTGTTCTTCTCAAACCTTGGAAATTCTTCCATGGAAAAGTTACTCCTGTTGTCCGTGATAATGCTATGTGGATAGCCGAATCGGATGATTACGTCCTCGACGAAATTTCTGGCGGTGACCCCATAGCAACTTGTTACGGGTTAAGAACTTTTCTACCATCACAAATAGATGGGTAAATCCACACTTTGTCGTCCTAAACGGTCCTACCATGTCAAGCCCCTAGACCGCAAAAGGCCATGTAATCGGAATTTTTCGTAGCTGATCAACAGGAACATGGGCTTGATGGACGTACTTTTGGTAGTCTTTTGCACGTTTTGACTAGTTTGTTAGCATCTTTCTTAACTGTTAGACAAAAGAATCTATGTCAAAAATATTTTGCCACTAAAGATCTGGCTACAGCGTGATGACCGCATTCGCCTTCGTGGATATTTTTAAGATTTCCACTCCTTCCACAAAAACACAACGCTGAAAACCCCCAGAAACACTGCGCTTATAGAGCTCATCATTGATTATTGTATAGACTTTCACTCTTTGGATGATATGCTAGCTCAGAACTTCTTCTTTAGGTAATTTTCTATCTAGCAAAAAATCGAGGCAGGGTTTCGTCTAGCTAGGAATAACAGCTAAAACTGAAACTAGTGGTGAGTCAGAATTTGTCGGATACTACTCATCAATTTCTGTGATAGAGGGCACTTTTAGATACTCCAGTAAAGCTCCATCTAAAACTTGTTTCTGCGTGGAGCTTATTCTTGATAAAGCATCCATTTCCTCATTTTTTGCTCTAGTGGTGTGTTGGATCTCAAACCATTCGAACAATTTAGATAGTTCTTCCACGACAATGCCATATGCTTCCATGTGCGTATTTGTTGTGCAATTAAATCCGAGTCTTCGTAGCACATGAGTCTGTAGCACATGAGTCGGCTTTCGCCAAAGTACTTGGCAATGCGAATTCCAGACAATAGTGCTTCATATTTGGCAATATTATTGGTTGGTGTGAAGTGAATCTGTAAAACATAGAGAAGTGTGTTTCCTTAGGGTGATTTGAGCACCACGCTAGCCCCCGAGCCCCAGGTCTCCTTCAACCATCAAAATGTAGGGTCCGTTATTCTGACTCTGGGTGTTTGTATTTTCTGACGTCTATGTCCAATTAGCGACAAGATCGGCAAGAATTTGGGACTTAATAGATATTCGTGGCTTATACTCAATGTCAAAAGCTTTTATCTCGATTCTCCACTTAGCGTCATGTGGCGTCACGGTTGTTGATTATATCTCTTAGGGGAACTATGCTCACCACTATGATCATATTCTCTTGAAAGTAATGTCTCAGCTTTCTGGCAGCAAAGAATACACCATAAGATAGTTTTTGATAATGTGGATATTTTGTTTCAACTCTGTCAGGACCTCGCTGAGATAGTAAGTCAGCTGTGCACCAATTGTTCCTATTTTTCCTCTTTATGATCCACTGCTGTGACGATTATGTTTGTCGCAGCGATGTAAAGCAACATGGGTTCTTGAGGCTCCAACGCTGCAAGAATCAGGGAAGATGAGAGTACTTCTTTCAGGATCTGGAGGGCAACTTGAGATTCTTCAGAATATAAATTTTTGTCGGTTTTCTTTAAAATCTCGTATAATGGTGTGGCTCTTACATCGAACCAGATGGCGAATCGAATTACTGCTGTGACACATCTAGTGAGACGTTGTACATCCTTCAGGCGAGTCGTCCTGGTTATGTTGAGTATAACCTTTCTGTTGTCCCAGTTCACCTTAATGCTGAAGGGTTTTGCGGCATAGTAAATCAAAATTTTCTACGGATGCGAACAGAGGGAAAGCCAAGATCTAATCTAGGAGATGCAAACAACGAGAGAGATTGGATTAGATCTTCATACCCTTGAAGATTACACAATGAACGTTCGTCGGAACATGGGTGATGTAGTCGCTTCTCCTCCTCGCGATCCGATCCGATCTAGCACCACAAGTGGCGGTGCCTCCGTGAGATGCACACGCAGCACCTCGGCGTATCCTCCTTCCTCGGTCCAGCAAGTATGGTGGAGAGACGGATTGGATCTACAACACGGCGTGGTGTATATGGTGGAGAGTTTCGCGGCGGGCTTCGCCCAAGCGATGGAGGGAGAGAGAGAGGAGGCAGGCGGCTAGCTTTGGAGGAAGGTGTGGGTAGTGCGACCCAGCCCTCTTTATATAGAGGGGTGGCTGCCTAGCCCCTCCCCAAGTCCAAACCGGCCACAAGGAGGAGGAGGGGGCAAGGAACCCCCTTCTAGAAGGTCTACTTAGGTTTTACCCTAGCTGGCGGTTGGGCCCTATGGGCCTTGTGCCTGGCCCAATGTGGGGCACTCCCTCATAGGCCCATGCCCCTCCCGGAAGGTGGGGCCACGTTGGTCCCCTTCCGAAGGTTCTAGAAGCTTCCTGCAATCCGATTAACACGGAACAATTCCAAACTCCAAAACTGCCATCTTATATGAATCTTATTCTACGGACCACTCTGGAACCTCTCGTGATGTCCCGGATCCCATCCGAGACTCCGAACAAAAACTCATAAACCAATTATCCAATCTATCCTAGCGTCGAGACACGTTAAGTGTGTGACCGCGGGTTCGAGAATATGCACATGATCTTCTATCAATAATCAACAGCGGGTCTGAAACCCATATTGACTCCACACATTCATCGATGATCATATCGATGAACCACGATGCCGATTCAATCAATCCCATATATATATTCCTTCGTCTCGCGATATTTTACTTGCCCGAGATTTGATCGTCTTGCACGTCATACCTAGTTCAATCTCGTTCACAGCAAGTACTTTACTCGTTCCGTAATCCGATATCACTTTGTGATTAACTCCTTAACCACATGCTTGCAAGCGGTGTTGATATCGATTACCGAGTGGGGCCGAAGTATATCTCTCCGACTTGGGAGGGACAAATTCCATCTCGATACATACAACCCAACAGATACTTTCCGATCACCTGAGAGACACCTTTATGATCACCCTCTCATAGGATGACGTTTGATGACCTCAAAGCTTTCTTCCGATACCAGGGAGTTGTATTATCTCATGGTCTAAGGAATACAATATTTGACATAAGAAAAGCTTCGCAAAGATTAACACGATGACACGATCTAATTGCTTCGCTTAGTTTGGGTCTGTCCATCATATCATTCTCCCAATGATATGATCTCATTATTAATCGACAACTCACGTCCATGGTTAGGAAACCTTAACCATCATTAATCAATGAGCTAGTCCATAGAGGCGTACTAGGGACACGGTGTTGTTCACAAACCACACAAGTATTTAAGTTTCCGCTTAATACAATTCTAGCATGGAATATAAACATTATCATGAACAAGAATTATAATAATAACATCTTTATTATTGCCTCTAGGGCATAATTCCAACAGTCTCCCACTTGCACTAGAGTCAATAATCTAGTTTACATCTGGCAACAATCTCACACCCATGGCACTGAGGTGCTGATCATGTTTTACACGTGGAAGAGGTTTAGTCAATGGATCTGCGACATTCAGATCTGTATGTACTTTGCTAATCTTCAGATCTCCATCTGCTATATAATCTCGGATTATATGAAACTTGCGGTTGATATGCTTGGTCTTTGGATGATATCTTGGTTCCTTAGCGAGTGCTATGGCGCCAGTGTTATCACACAATATCTCCAATGGGTACAATGCACTTGGAACTACGCCAAGCTCAGTGATGAAGTTTCTGATCCAAACTCCTTCACTTGACGCTTCTGCAGCAGCCATGTATTCCGCTTCTACTGTAGATCCCGCGATCACGCTTTGCTTGCAGCTTCTCCAGCTCACAGCTCCTCCATTCAAAATATGCACGTATCCGTAAAGATTTAGAATCATCCTTGTCGATTATCGAAACTAGCGTCGACGTAACCTTTTCTGACGAGCTGTTCATCACCCCATAGACTAAGAACATTTCTTTAGATCTATTTAGGTACTTTAGGATGTTCTTCACTGTCCGATGTTCCACTCTGGATCACTTTGATATCTCGTCAAACTAAGAGCATTGGACACATCCGGTCTAGTACACAACATGACATACATGATAGAACCTATGGCCGAGGCATAAGGCACTTTGCTCATAGCTTCCTATCATTTATCAGAATGGACATTGAGCCTTGCTCAATATCTTACCTGACAACATAGGCACTGAACCTTTCTTTGCCTTATCCATTCTGAACCTTTTCAGAACTTTGTCTAGGTATGTACTCTGGCTTAAAGCTATCAGGCGTCTTTGTCTATCTCTATAGATTTTGATGCCCAATATATAAGCAGCTTCACCTAGGTCTTTCATTGAAAAACACTTGTTCAAATAACTCTTCACATCGTTAAGCATGTTGATGTCATTTCCAATAATCAATATGTCATCCACATACAGTACCAGAAACGTCACCGAGCTCCCACTCACTTTCTTGTAGATGCAAGCTTCGTAGCAATTTGGAACAAATCCAAAGCTCTTGATCACTTGATCAAAACGAAGGTTCCAACTCCGAGATGCTTGCTTGATCCATAAATGGAGCGCTGAAGTTTGCATACTTTATCGACATCCTTAGGATCGACAAAACCTTCGTTGCATCATATACAACTCTTCATCAATGTTGCCATTGAGGAACGCGATCTTGACATCCATCTTCCATATTTCATAATCATGAAACGCAGCAATTGCTAATAAAATCCGAATGGACTTAAACATCGCTACGGGAGAGAAAGTCTCATCGTAGTCAACACCTTGAACTTGTCGAAAACCTTTCGCGACAAGCCGTGCTTTATAGACGGTAACATTACCATCCGCGTCCGTTTTCTTCTTGAAGATCCATTTGCACTCAACGGCCTTACGGTCGCTAGGAGGGTCCACCAAAGTCCATACTTGGTTTTCGCTCATGGATCCTAGTTCGGATTTCATGGCTTCTAGCCATTTCTCAGAGTCTGGGCTCATCATCGCTTCCTCATAGTTCGTAGGTTCACTGTCTTCTACCAACAAGACAGTCAAGACAGGGTTGCCGTACCACTCAGGAGGGGCACACGACCTTGTCGACCTGCGATGTTCAGTAGCAGCATCGTCCGAAGCTTCATGATCCTTGTCATTAGCTTCCTCTATTGTTGGTGCAGGCGGCACTGGAACAATTTCAGGTGCTGCGCTACTCTCCAATTCAAGAGAAGGTTCAATAACCTCGTCTAGCTCTACTTTCCTCCCACTCACTTCTTTCGAGAGAAACTCCTTCTCAAGAAAGGAACCGTTCTTTGTGACAAACACTTTGCCTTCGGTTCTGTGATAGAAGGTATACCCAATAGTTTCCTTAGGGTATCCTATGAAGACGCATTTCTCCGCTTTGGGTTCGAGCTTATCCGGCAACAATTTCTTGACGTAAGCTTCGCATCCCCAAACTTTGAGAAACGACAACTTAGGTTTAGCACCAAACCACAGTTCATACGGTGTCGTCTCAACGGATTTAGATGGTGCCCTATTTAAAGTGAATGCAGCGGTTTCTAATGCATAACCCCAAAATGATAACGACAAATCAGTAAGAGACATCATCGATCGGACCATATCTAATAGGGTTCGGTTCCGGCATTCAGACACACCATTGCGTTGTGGTGTTCCGGGTGGCGTGAGTTGTGAAACGATTCCACTTGCTTTAAGATGTGTGAGAAAATCGTAACTCAAATATTCACCTCCACGATCGGATCGTAGAAACTTAATCTTTCTGTTACGATGGTTCTCCACTTCATTCTGAAATTCTTTGAACTTTTCAAACATTTTAGATTTATGTTTCATTAAATAGATATACCCATATCTACTTAAGTCATCGGTAAAAGTGAGAAAATAGCGATATCCACCACGCGTCGAAACACTCATCGGTCTGCATACATCGGTATGTATGATTTCCAACAAGTCCGTTGCTCGCTCCATCATACCGGAGAACGGGTTTTGATCATCTTGCCCATGAGGCATGGTTCATGTGTCAAATGATTCAAAATCAAGAGACTCCAAAAGTCCATCGAATGGAGTTTCTTCATCGTTTACACCAATATGACCTGAGACGATTGCCACAAATAAGTAGTATTATCACTATCTACTTTGCATCTCTTAGCCTCAATGTTATGGATGTGTTTCATCCTGTCGAGATTTAGAAGAAATAAACCATTCACAATAGGTGCATGAACATAAAAGATGTTACTCATATAAATAGAACAACCATTATTCTCCGATTTAAATGAATAACCGTCTTGCAATAAACAAGATCCAGAAATAATGTTCATGCTCAACGCAGGCACATAATAACATTTATTAAGGTTTAAAACTAATCCAGAAGGTAAAACTAAGGAGAGCGTGTCGACGGCCATCAAATCAACTCTTGATCCGTTGCCAACGTGCATCGTCACCTCATCCCTTGCAAGCCGCCTTCTATTCCATAGCTCCTGTTTCGAGTTACAAATATTAGCAACTGAACCAGTATCAAATATCCAGGCACTACAACGAGGGCTAGTAAGGAAAACATCAATAACATGTATATCAAATATACCTTTGATGGTGCCAGCCTTCTTGTCCGCTAAGTACTTCGGACAGTTGCGATTCCAGTGACCCTTGTCCTTGCAATAGAAGCACTCAGTGTCCGGCTTAGGACTAGACTTGAGCTTCTTCTCAGCAGGGGAAGTGCGCTTGCCGCCGCCCTTCTTGACGGGCTTCTTTGCTCCCTTACCTTCCTTGAAGGTGGGCTTGTTGACCATCAACACATGATTATCCTTTTTGATGTCCACCTTCTCAGCCTTCAGTTTTGTGAAGAGCTCGGTGATCGTATCAGTGGAACCAATCTGATTGTGAGTCACTTAAAACTTTTGTAGCTGGGAGGGAGTGATTGCAGAACCCTGTCAATCTTGAGCTCCTCTGGAATCGTGCATTCCAGTTGCTCAAGGCGTTGAGTGTAGCCCATCATATTAATGGCGTGCTCACTAACGGAACTCCCTTCCTCCATCTTGCAGTTAAAGAACTTCTCAGAGATCTCATATCTCTCAGAACGGGCCTGAGTCTAAAACATGGTTTTCAGCTCTTCGAGAATCTCAAAGGGCCCGGGATAGCCTTCAAAACGATTTTGAAGTTCCGGTTCCATAGCAAATAACATGGTGCTCTTAATCACACCATAATCATCTTTGCGCGACTAATAGACAGCTTTCTCATCAGCCGGCGCAGTTGCAGCAGGGGGGGTCACCTAACGCTTTCCCAAGGACATAGTCCTTTTGACCGCCAGAGAGAATGATTCTCAGATTTCGGAACCAATTGGTGAAGTTAGACCTATTGTTTCTAAGCTTTTCCTTCTCAGCGAAAACGTTGAAGTTGAAGTTGGATTTAGCCATTTGATCTACAATATTTGCAAGTACAAATTAGACTATGTTCATGATAACTAGTTCAACTTTTAATCAAATTACTAGATGAACTCCCACTAAATTCAACATCCCTCAAGTTGTTTAGTGAACACGATCCAAATTCACCACAACTAATCCGATCTTCACGAGAAAAGATGTGGTTTCAATGGTGGACAACGAAGTGTCGATCATATCATTCATATGACTCATGCTTAACCTTTCGTTTCATGTGTTCCGAGGCCATGTCTGTACATGCTAGGCTCGTCAAGTTAGACCCAAGTATTTCCGCGTGTGCAAAACTGGCTTGCACCCGTTGTATGTGAGCGTAGAGTCTATAGCACCCGATCATCACGTGATGCTTGGACACGACAAACTTTCGCAACGGTGCATAATTGGGGAGAAGACAGTTTTTATCTTGATCTTTAAGTGAGGAATCATCTTATAATGCTACCGTCGCGATCTAAGCATAATAAGATACATAAAAGGATAAACATCACATGCATATAACTTTATATGACATGGTATAGCCAATCTTCGCGCAATGATCTCCATCTTGTGCGTTCCGGCATGATCTCCATCACTCCACCATGATTGCCTCCACCACGAATAGCAACTACAACTATTGCTAACTACTTAGCGATAAAGTGAAACTATTACATGGCGCATAAGAAGTTGACACACTGGTCATACACAATTATAAAAACAACCATATGGCTCCTACCGGTTGTGTACTCTTCGACATGCGAGTCGTGAAACATTACAAAACATGATCATCGCATACATTGTACACATCACATCTTGGGACATACCATATCACAGAAAACACTCCCTGCAAAAACAAGTTGGACGCCTCTACTTTGTTGTTGCATGTTTTACGTGGCTTATGGGAGTAGATGCTAAGAACGATTCTTACCTACTAAAAGCCACAACGGTGATATTATGGTTGCCAAACTCCGGTGTTAATCCCATGACAACTATAGTGAGAGAAACTGAATCCACCAGCCGCATGTGTGGAACAAGCCACACGTCAAGTTGAGCGGTCTCGAGCGACGTTGCGTAAGGTTGGCTGGACCGCTTCAATCTCACTATCCCGGCCATAAGAAGAACACAAACAAGAGGCTTGCAACGAGAAAACATCAACGCCGCAACAACCATGTTGCGTTCTACTCGTGAAACACATCTACGCATAGATCTAGCTCGATACCATGAAGGGTTTCACGGCATAGTAAATCAAAATTTTCTACGGATGCGAATAGAGGAAAGCCAAGATCTAATCTAGGAGATGCAGACAACGAGAGATTGGATTAGATCTTCATACCCTTGAAGATTCGCAACGGAACGCTCGTTAACGTGGGTGATGTAGTCGCTTCTCCTCCTCGCGATCCGATCCGATCTAGCACCACAAGTGGCGGTGCCTCCGTGAGATGCACACGCAGCACCTCGATGTCTCCTCCTTCCTCGGTCCAGCAAGTATGGTGGAGAGACGGATTGGATCTACAACACGGCGTGGTGTATATGGTGGAGAGTTTTGCAGCAGGCTTCGCCACACGCAATCGGGATGAGAGAGAGGAGGGCAGCAGGCGGCTAGCTTTGGAGGGAAGGTGTGTGGGGTGGTGCTCAGCCCTCTTTATATAGAGGGGTGGCTGCCCTATCCCTCCCCAAGTCCAAACCGGGCCAAGGAGGAGGAGTAGGGGCAAGGAACCTTCTAGAAGGTCTAGTTAGGTTTTACCCTAGCTGGCGGTTGGGCCCTATGGGGCCTTATGCCCTGGCCCAATGCGCTGTGGCACTCCATCATAGGCCCATGCCCTCCCAAGGTGGGGCCACGTTGGTCCCTTCCGAAGGTTCTAGAAGCTTCGGTACAATACCGATTAACAATTCCGAACTCCAAAAACTGCACTGCCTTATATGAATCTTATTCTCCGGACCACTCCGGAACCTCTCGTGATGTCCCAGATCCCATCCGAGACTCCGAACAAAAACTCATAAACCAATTATCCAATCTATCCTAGCGTCGAGACACGTTATGTGTGACCGGGTTCGAGAATATGCACATGATATTCTATCAATAATCAACAGCGGGTCTGAAACCCATATTGACTCACACATTCATCGATGATCATATCGGATGAACCACGATGCCATGATTCAATCAATCCCATATATATTCCCTTCGCTCGCGATATTTTACTTGCGAGATTTGATCGTCGGTTGCATCGTCATACCTAGTTCAATCTCGTTCACGCAAGTACTTTACTCTCCGTAATCCGATATTGTGATTAACTCCTTAACCACATGCTTGCAAGCGGTGTTGATATCGATTACCGAGTGGGCCCAAGTATATCTCTCCGACTTGGGAGGACAAATTCCATCTCGATACATACAACCCAATGATACTTTCCGATCACCGAGACACCTTTATGATCACCCTCTCATAGGATGACGTTTGATGACCTCAAAGCTTTCTTCCGATACCAGGGAGTTGTATTATCTCATGGTCTAAGGAATACAATATTTGACATAAGAAAAGCTTCGCAAAGATGAACACGATGACACGATCTAATTTCTTCGCTTAGTTTGGGTCTGTCCATCATATCATTCTCCCAATGATATGATCTCAATATTAATCGACAACTCATGTCCATGGTTAGGAAACCTTAACCATCATTAATCAATGATCTAGTCCATAGAGGCGTACTAGGGACACGGTGGTGTTCACAAACCACACAAATATTAAAGTTTCTGCTTAATACAATTCTAGCATGGAATATAAAAATTATCATGAACAAGAATTATAATAATAACATCTTTATTATTGCCTCTAGGGCATAATTCCAACAAATGCCTCTTTGAGACACGATGAGACCTAACAATTTTCGGCTGGAATACCAAAAAACACTTTTTTGGGTTAAGCGTCATATTGTATTTTTGAATATTAGCGAACGTTTCCTAAGTCAGAAATCAATGTTTCCTTGTTTTTGGACATTAATGCTATATCATCCATGTATCCATATACATTGCGTCTGATTTGATCGTGAAGGCAACTATGCATATTTGTAATCTGTTGGAGATATGCCCTAGAGGCAATAATAAATGTAGTTATTATTATATCTTTGTGTTTATGATAAATGTTTACATTCATGCTATAATAGTATTAACAAGGAAACATTGATACTTGTGTGATTTGTAAACTTAATTTGAAGTCCCTAGTATAGCCTCTATACATCACTAGCTTGTTGGTTGATAAATGATTGTGGTTTCCCTACCATGAACATTGAGATGTTATCAACAACAAGATCATATCGTTAGGAGAATGATATGATGGACATACTCCTATAGATAAGCATAGCATAAAGATCAGTTCATTTCAATAGTTCAATTGCTATATGCTATCTGATACATAGTAACCTAATTCCTTCGACCATGAGATCATGCATATCACCTTTGCCGGATGGATGCTTTGATGACATCAAACACCACACCATAACTGGGTGGCTATAAAGGTGGCATTGAGTGTTCGGAAAGTATTGGTTGAAACACATGGATCAAGAGTGGGATTTGTCCATCCATATGACGGATAGATATACTCTGGGACCTCTCGGTGGAATGTCATCCAATTAGCTTGCAAGCATGTGACTGGCTCACAAGGGATCACATATCACGGAGCGAAAGGAGTACTTATCGGTAACGAGGTTGAACTAGGTATGTAGAGATCACAATCATAACCTCGGATAAGTAAACTATCGTGAGACAAAGGGAAATTGGTATCGTATGTAAGTGGTTCATTCGATCGCAAAGTAATCGAGAAATATGTGGGAGCCATATGAATTTCGATTCCTATTGGTTATTGTTAGAAGTGTCTCGATCATGTCCGCATAATTCACGAACCGTGAGGAGACACACTTAACGATTCGACGTTGTTTGAGTAGTTATGGTATTATGAGAAAGAGACCGAATGTTGTTCGAGTCTCGGATGGGATCCGGATATCACGAGGAGATCCGGAATGGTCCGAGAATAAGATTCATATAAGGAAAGTCCTGCGGAGTTGGGGAATGATTCGGTGTTTTCATCCGGAATGTTCTAGAAGGTTCCTAATGTCCGGCACTCCGGAGGGGAAGGGGTACATGAATGTGTCATTGCAAGTTGGAATGATTGCATCATGTACTAAGTGTCATTGCTGTTCCAAATAAAGGATTAAATTGAATCCTAGTTTGAAAAGTCAAATAGCTAAATTGAAAAGTCTAACAGCTAAAATTTGGAAAGTGGAAAAGAGGAGGAGGAAGGGGAAACCGAGTTGGGGGAATCCTCCTCCAACCGGCGCGCCCTCCAGCCGAGTTGGGAGGGACTCCTCCTCCCTCCCTGGCCCTCCACCTATATAAGGAGGGGCAGGGCTCCCTCCTAGAACACACAAGTCCCTCACCTCAAACCCTAGAAGCTGCAGCCCACCATAGCCGCCGCCCCCCTAGGGTTTTGCCCTAGCCGCCGACTTGGGGGTCCCCGGAACCCTAGCCGCCGGCTCTAGCATCCCCTCCTTGGTGTGTCTAAACCCTAGAACACCGAGGAGCTCTCTCATACTCCACCATACTCGCTCCGGCTTAAGGCGAAGCCCTGCGAGATCTCCCCTCTACTTCCGGTACGCCAGCCGTTGTCTTGGGAATCGCTAGAGTGCTACAACCTCCGCTGCCTACTGGAACAAGGGAGAGGAAGGTCTTCGTCGAGTACCGAACGTGTGACCGACTGCGGGAGCGCCGAGCAGGCCTTGGAAGGATCGTCTGCGATCTTGAGATCGGGAAGAATGCGACTACATCACCCACGAGAACCGCTCTCGTTAAACGCTTTGGAATCTTCGAGGGTAAGTTATTCCATCGACTCGTTGCTACAATCTAGTAGATAGATCTTGGCTTGTTTGTTTGTATGCGATAGAAATTTTTGTTTTCCATGCTACGAAACCCTACAGTGGTATCAGAGCCGTTTCTATATGTAGATCTGTTGCGAGTAGAACACAATGGTCATTGTGGGCGTTGATGCTTTTATTGTCGATTGCTTCTTGTGTGTACTTTGCATCTTGCGGGATGTTGGGATGAAGCGGCCGGGCTAACCTTACATGACATCGTTCATGAGACTTGCTCCACGCTTGACATGCAACTTGTATTGCATAAGTGGCTTCTATGGTGTGATGGGGATATGCCTCTTGGGGTATCCTCGGGACGTTCCGATGGCCCAAGGGGTGGCGAGTGGGCTGCAGAGCGGCGAGTGGATCAAAGCCCATCAAGGTACCAAAGCGATGGAGATTGAAGGCCCAAAGTAGTAGATAGGCCCAGTCGGTCTGAGTTAAACGATTGGCAGAATTGTAACCGAATTGGTTGAGATATGTAAACCCTAGGGGAGGTGAGCCTATATAAGCCTCCCCAAGGGGTGAGAAGGGATACGTTCCCTCATACACCCAAGCAACTCGCCGCCTAGTCGCCGAGTTCGCCCGTTGTAACACCACCATAATACAATCTAGAAGGAGTAGGTCTTTACCCTCCGGGGGGCCGAACCTGGGTAAAACCCTGAGTCTTTGCCCTCATCTCGCACCGCAGATGGCTGGCCGCCCTTGCCCTTCGTTCTACTACTCGCTGCCGATTGCAGCATCTGCCGTGGTCATTCCTTCGACAGTGGCGCCCACCTTGGGGCCTGGCGGTGGCGGTGTTCTGCGGCGAGATCCAACCTGCCCATCAGCAGACGGTCGCCACCGCCGCATGATAGCGATCGCGAGATGCTCCGGATCTTGCCGAGCATACGTCCGGGCGCGATCACGCCGCACGTGATCCCGCCAGTCGACGATCAGCCTCTTCGCCGGCTTCACCGGCGTCATCACCGAGGACTCGGCTCGCATCCGCGAAGTCGCCACCACGCCGATCGGCTCTCCGAGAGCCAGATCCGCACGATCCACCGCCTCCGAGTACGACTCGCCCACGCAACGCGGGCCGAGAATTTGGCGGAAGACGCGACCACCGACGACGCCGACTGGCGACCCCGTCACTCGCCGGATCCATCACCGCGGCCTCGTCCGCGGCTCCATCGCCAGTCTCCAACGGGAGATTTGAGGACCCTCCATCCTCGGGATCTTCGACCGACTCGGCCGGAGAACTCACGACCTCCACGACGGTGCCGGGCCGCCGCCATGCCTACATGGCCACCGTACCGATCCACGGAGGACCTTTCTCCACCCCGATCCTCCAAGCGCCACACGGCGGAGGTGAGGAACTCCGCCTAAAGTTGGCGGAAGCGACGCAAGAGCAGGCCGAGCCGAAAAATTTCGCCTCGGCAGGTGGCAAGACAGAACTGTCACGCTACCACCGCTAGCGGATCGGTCACGCCGAATCCCACCGTTCAGGCGTGCCACGAACTTTGACGATAAGCGACCGGCGATCGCCGAGCGCCGCGATCTGCGAGAACGCGCCGAGGAAGCAACCGCCCGCCAGATCGACGGCGATGGGTGCCCCGCCACCACCCAACCGCACCCTCCTGTGGACCAGCCGGATAGTCGTCTCCTCACGGGAGCGACGCGAACGGCCTTCACCGCTTCTCCACCCCGATGGACAACCTCGTGGCAGCCGAGCCGCCGGCAAGATCACGGCGGCCGCGGCGGCCTTACAGATCCAAAGACGTCGGGGCCCTACTCGCGAAGGCCGTGGAACAGAAGCGAAGCGCCGACTCGCAGGGCGAGTGTACTCGCTCCTCCGGAAGGCGGCCTCGGCGGCCGTCCGGTGGCAAACACCTCATTGCCCGCCGAGCCACCGCAGCTCAACGGCGACCCGCGATGCGCACTCTCCACAACGATCCCAGGCGGCGACCAACCTCGTCGCCGCCAATGGAGAACCAATCGGCGCCGCACTCATATCATCGCCGCCAACCAGAACTGGCGCGCCGCCAGCCCGGCGACTGCGGCACACTAACTACTACGCCGCGATGGCGAGCCTATGGGTCGCCACGACTAGGGCCCAAGTGCCGGACCAATGATCCGAGGCGAAAAGTACCCACCCAACTTCAAGGCGCCAAGGAGATCGAAAATACGACTCCTCGACGACCCATGATGCGGCTTGACACATACCTCATGGCAATGGGGATCGCGGTCACACCGACCTACCGCCGCCGTTACCTCCCAATCGATGATGGAGGGACGGGCAATGGATCAACACGCTCCCCGTGATGTCGACTCGGAGGAAATGCGAGACGCCGTCGAGCACTTGAGTGCTCCTACACCCGCCACCACCATCGAGGACACGAACGGCGCGTCAGGGGACCCGCGAGTCGACCCTTGCTGGGTCCAACGGTGGCAAGAGCTGCATAGCGGTCGGCATCCACCCGGACACCGCTATCCATTGCTTCAAGACCTCGTGCTACGAGCCTCTAGTCGCCAAACTCAGCGACACGCCCGCGCCGACAACATCCCCGACCTCCTCGAGATCGCCAAACGATCGCCGAGGAAGATCCCAATCAAGGCGTCGACGACGAGTCCGGGGACAACGGCGCACGGGCGGCAACGACGGCCGCCGAACCCTACGCTACAGCGGCACTCGCCTCACAGCAAGCGCCGCAACGATGGGCGAGTCGACTTGCCGCCAATGCTGAGCACGCAACGCGACTCCAGAGCTACCGCCGCGACGGAGGGCAACGGCGCGGCGGGAACTACAAGAACAAGCCAAGGTTCGATCCTGCGCCCTCCTTAACCAACCATGTGCTTTCAGCAGGAAGGAAAGCCCGCCACGCACACCACCGCCGACCGCCACACCTCGGGGAGATCGAGAAGGCACGACGCGCGAGAGGACACCGACAACGACCCGCAAAATGGCGGAAAGTTCGGCAAAGTAGCGGCTCGCTCCACACCTTCACCGCTTCACCACGAGCGAGAAGAAGGTCATCGCCCGCGCCGTCGCCGTCAACGGTGGCCCACAGACGTCACCCGCCTCGAACTGGTCGGAGCACCCATCACCGAGCCGCAAGACCACTCGCCGCGCCAGTATCCGGGACGAGTCGCCTGGTGGTCAAGCCCAAGGTCGGCGACTCGGCTCCCCAAGACTACGATGGACGGCGGCAGCTCCATCAACATCCTCTACCTCGACACCTTCAGGCGGCTGCGGCTCCCGCAGTCGATGATCGAGACAACCCACACCACGTTCCACGGCATCGTCCCCGGTCGGAAGGCGTACCCGATCGGCAAGGTCACGCTACCCGTCACCTTCGGCACTCCGGCGAACTTCCGCACCGAGCGGATCGTCTTCGAGCTGGTGCCCTTCGACAGCCCTTACCATTGCGTCCTGGGGCGCCAGGCGTTCGCCAAATTCATGGCGGCACCCCACTACGCGTACAACGCGATGAAGCTCGTCATCACCATCAACGGCGACACGACATGGCGCGAACGCGAGGCCAAAGGAGCCGAACTCGCCGACGCCATGATCGCGGAAGCTAGTCCGCCCGATGAGCTCGCTAATACGCGAGCGGGTCAACAACGACGACCCCAATACTCAAGAAGCCCAACTCGAGGGCACAAACACCTCAACCTTTGAGGCCACGACGCACACCCGCACTGTCAGGCTGGTCCCAGCGACCCCAGCCACGGTGACGATCGGGACAGGCATGAGCCCGGCATAGGAAGGCGCGCCATCGAGTTCCTTCGTGAGAATAGGGACATCTTCGCATGGAAACCCTCCGACATGCCTGGTGTCCCTAGGGAGCTCATTGAGCACAAACTAACGCCGACCAAGGTGCGACGGTCATAGCCGCTACGCCCTTCAATGAAGAGCCGTCGAGCAATCGCCGAAGAAGTGCGGCGCGCTGTCACGCCGGCTTCATTCGCCAATCAAATACTCGGTGGCTGGCAAACCCAGTCCTGGTCGAAAGAAAACGGGACACGGAGAATGTATCGACTACACAACTGAACAAATACCTTTGCCCAAAGGAGCAGTTCGTCCTCCCGCGGATCGACCAAATCATCGACTCCACCGCGGGCTCGGAGTCGCTGTGTTTCCTCGACGCCTACTCTGGGTATAACCAGATCAAAATGGCTGTCGAGGACGAAGAGAAGACGACGTTCATCACGCCATTCGGAGCCTTCTGCTACACCGCCATGACCTTCGGCCTCAAGAACGCCGGGGCGACCTACCAGCGGTGCATGCAAGAATGCCTCGCGAGCCAAATTGGCCGCAACATCCACGTCTACATCGACGGCGTGGTTGTAAAATCCGCCGCCAAGGCGATCTACTCGCCGATCTAGAGACCTTCGCCAACTGCGGAGATACAAGATAAAGCTCAACCTCAAGTGCACCTTGGTGTACCCGCCGGCAATTGCTAGGTACGTCGTCTCCAAACGAGGAATCGAGGCAAACCCAACAAAGATCGACACGATCGCCTGCCGGCAAACCGAGTGCTCGCGACGTCCGGCTGGCCGGGCGGTAGCGGCTCTCGATCGCTTCATCCCCCGCTTTGGCGAAAGGCGATGCCACTATACCGCCGATGCGCAAGAACCCACCTTCCGGGGACAAGGAGGCGGACGACGCGCTCGCGACCTCAAAAGGTGCTACTCCGCACCTCTACCGCCGCACCGGTCGACAAGGAGCCCATGCTGGTTTACGCGGCGTCCCGAGCCGTCGTCGGTGTAATGGTCGTCGAGCGACGGAGGAAGGAAAAGAGCGCCCGATCCGGCGGCGGTATACTACATCAGCGAGGTCTTAACGGAGTCGCCACGGTACCCACCACCAAAAGCTGGTATACGCGGTCTTGAGCTCAGCGACGCGCCGCACTACTTCGAGAGCATCCCATCACGGCCGTTCTCCGCTCCACTACAAGACATCATCCGCAATCGCGAGGCGACCGGCGGGTCGCCAAGTGGGCCGTCGAGATCGGCGTCCACAACATTAAGCACGAGCCACGGAGGCGATCAAATCGCAGAATCGCCGATTTCGCCGACCGGGAGGAGGCCCAAGAGCGAAGCCGCCGTACCTCCACTCACTGAGCTCACTTGACGGGTCCAAGAACGCGGATGGTGCAGAGCGGGATAGTGACCTCACCAAAGGCGACAAGCTCCGCTACATCCTCCGCCTCGAATTCACGCCTGCACCAACAACATGGCGAATACGAGGCCCTACTCACCTGACATGCGAGCCGCAAAGGATATGGCGTCAATCGCCTCCGATACGGAGACTCCGACCTCGTTCAGGGTCAAGTCGCGGCACCGCGACGCTGCCTCCCCTACCATGGCGGCATACCGCCAAGAGGTGGACAAGGTGGGCGGCCACTTCACCGGCTACTCGGTGAGTGGATAGACAGAGGAAAACGAGGAGGCCGACGCCTCTCTCGCATCGGGTCGGCACGATCCGCACCACCCGGCGTGTTCCTCGACACCATCTTCACGCCGTCCTCTCCTCCAAAGGAGATCGACATTGAGTCCCGCTCAACCAGAGGCAACCTTGGTCGCACTTCACACCGAGCCGACGGGACCAAGCCCTACATCGCCTACACGAGACGGGCAACCTGCCCGCAGCAGACAAGCGCCGAATGATTGTTCGCCGATGCAAGTCCTACACCATCATCGACGGCGAAGCTACAAGCGCAGCGTCACCGGCGTGTTCAACGCTGCGTCCAACCAGCCAAGGACGAAAAATCTTACACGACATCCACTCAGCGATCGCGCCACCACGCCGCCGCGCTCCTCGGTCGCCAAAGCCATGCGACACGGCTTCTCAGCCCACCGCACGCCGACGCTTATCGATATCGTCCAGCGATGCGCCGGTGCCGGCACGCCAACCGCACGCACGCTCCAAGTTCGGCGCTCAAAACAATCCCCATCACCGCCATTCGCCGTGGGGCATGGACATGGTCGGCCCTTCAAAGGCCCTCCGCTACACCCACCGCTGGTCGCCACGACAAATTCACAAAGTGGATAGAAGCTGCCAGTCCGGAAATGCGACGGGAAGATCGCCACTAAGTTCCTACGCGAGCTCATATACCGCTACGGTTTCCCAATAGCATCATCACGGACAACGGCACAAACTTCGCCAAGGAGCAATGGCCGAGTTCTCGAGGAGCACCACATCCGGCTCGACTTGCGTCGATCGCACCCGAATCCAATGGCCAGCGGAACGAGCCAACCAAAGCATCCTCCACGGCCCGCCGCGACTCAAGTACCACTCGAGCGCACTGCCGGGTGGTCAAGAGCTTCCTCCGTCATCCGGGAATCCGCACTCGGTCAACAGTGTCGACGGATTCACCCTTTCTTCATGGTCTACGGAAGCCGTCATGCCAACCGACCTCGAACACGACTCGCCGCGGATCGTCCACTATACGGAGGTCGCAACGAATGGCCCGCCAAGATGGGCTCGACCAACTCGACGAAGCGCGACCGCCCGATCGCGACCGCTATCTATCGCCAGGGCTCCGTCGCTACCACACCGACGGTGAAAACCCGCACCTTCCAGAAGGCGACTTGGTGCTACGCCTCATCCAGACAAGAAGGGCATGCACAAGCTTTCCTCCATGGGAAGGCCCGTTCGCTATCGGTAGACCGGCAACGACGCCTACTACTCGCCGACGTCCAAGGACGGTGAACTCGACGTCAGCGGCCGTGGAATGTAAATCTCCGGAAGTTCTATACCTAGAACCCCACATATGTACTCTCCATCGCTATGAATAAAAGAAACGGTTGCCGCAGAATTTACTCTCCATGCCTTGTGCCACTCGTGACTGTAATTAACAGCCATGCTAAAATACAAGTCAACCCTTGGTACAACGACCGCACGGCTAAGTAGTGCGATGTAAGAGCACCGAGTCATTTCGGTCTTGCATCGCCCACAAAACGCCAATCCGAGCCCCATCGAGTCGCCTAGCTCGACCGGTTTTACGAACCAAGACATCTGTCTCGCTTCCACAGCGACCTGGTCCTCCGCATCCTCGGCATAGCGACTTAACGGCTAAGTACCACGCCGGGACCGGATACCGGTTCGTCTCGATCGGACAGGAAAACGCCAAGAGAGCGTGCCAGACTCGTCATGCGATCGACCCACCGGCCAGGGAGCGACGCTAACACAAACGCGCTAAGTCCTCAACCACCCTCGAGTCGCCTTGAACTACCAAGTACCACGCCGGACTCCCACCGGCCCGTTCAAGCACGGGAAAACGGTAAAGCACAGAGCACTCGAGGAGTCGCCTTGATCGACTCTCCGAGTTCGAGTCGACTCAACAAACATACACATGATAAACAACAAAACATCATATAGAAGGGGAACCCAACAAAGGGCGGACGCGCTCGGGGACTCACCCAAAATCAACCCAAAAACACGCAAAAATAGCAAAATGAACACAACGTTCCATTCAATCGCATTTTGCATTGTCTTACATTACAAGATATGCCTACTCGGCAGAACTGCTATAACACATTTGGGCAAACTAAACTACTTTGCTTGAAGAAGAGGCACCAGCGTCCGGCGCTCGGATGAACGCGGTGTATGGGTTCGACGGATACGTCGTCACCGCCCGCCATTGCCGAGCGGAAAGGCTGCTCAACCTTGAAGTCGCGATGCGGCTCGGGGTCGCTTACGCGACGATCGCCTCTTGGTAAGGAAGAAGGTCGCCCATCGACCCGGGCCCGAGTACGCGGCACGCTCCTCAGCTTCGGGACCCTGGACAGATCCACCGCGATCGATGAAGGATATCCACTCGTCACATCATCGAGATCAAGTCCCTGGAAGTGGGCGAGCCCAAGGCTCAAGGCCGTCGATGCTCATGACGAAACGCCGACAGCGTCATGAACTCTACGACCGGTGCTTTCTCCAAGTACTCCCACACCTCAACGAGGTCACTGGAATGACCTCCGTGGGCGACATCTCCTCGAGGTAGGCGATGCGGTGTCGCCGGCGGCCGACGAGCATGCTCACGCACTCCCTCGTCAAGAGAGTCCGCTTCTTCTTGGCGGCCGATCACACGACTGCGAAGGAGACAACTATGAGTATAACGGAAATCACAAACAAGACAATCGTAAAGGCAAGGAAGACGACTCACCAAGCAAAGGGGGCGAGCCCGTGATGAAACTTTGAAGCGACGATGGTCGCTTGAAGCCCAACAATGATGGCTTCGACGCTTCGATCGTCCTCCGCGGCAACGGCAGCCTTCGCCGCCTGCTCGCACGAACTCGCTTCTTCTTTCGCCTCCCTTAGTTCAAGGCCGAGGTCGGCGATCTTCTCGGCGGTGCCCAATGCATCGCAGCCGTTCTCCAAATAGGACAAGCTCTTGGCGAGCCACCTCCGCAGAGCCACAACCCAAGTTCCTTGTTCGCTTCGAGAGCAGCGGCCTTTCAAAGACGCCGCTTAGCCAATCGCTCTGCCGACTCCAGTGCAGACCTGGACATCTTCAAAGTCAACACATGAACCTAAGTGCCCACCCGCTAAAATTTAGCGAGTGCACTCGACCGGGCGGCTCGAATATTTCAGGCCCACCCGCTAAAATTTAGCGAAAAGCGCACTCGGGACCGGGCGGTTGAAAAAATACTAAGTGCCCACCGCTAAAATTTATTTAGCGGCGACTGGGACCGGTTGAAAATTCCTAAGTGCCCACCCGCTAAAATTTAGCGAGCACGCACTCGGGACCGGATTCAACGCAAAAACAAGAATCGAAAGAATCAGCCGCTAAAACACCGACCTGATCCTCGGGACCGGAGGTACCGGATGGCCGCGCCAAGCATGCTGCAGCTTGCCCGTCCACGACGCAAGCGCCGGTGTGCCCGCGACGTTGGTCAATCTCAGCGGCGATCTCTCGAGCGGGCTCGCAGCCCGCACTCGCCGTGGCCGCCTTGGTCAGCGGGGAAGGTAGCGATTGACGCCTGGCCCAAGGAGCTCGCCTCCGCCTAGGCAGCGAAATGCCCTCCTTCGTGGATGCGGTTGCTTCCAGCGGCCCAGCCGCAGCCGGTCGCCGTAAACGGCGACAATGTCGCCGCCTGCCTTCTTGCTGCCCTCCATGGCGGGGCAACTCCCCGCCTTCCTCTTACGAGAAGGGTCCTCCGCTAGCGGAGGGCACCTTGGCCACCGTCGTGGCCCATCTTCACTCCGGCCCTGTATCGAGACAGTCAAAACAATCTAAATACTAAGAGAGGAAGATGAAGGCCGAGTGCACTTACTTGGCGATCGAATGTAGCGCAGCCTGCACGGAGGCCGGCGGTTTCTCCACTCAGGCCCGCCGGCGACTAAGCCCCAGTTCCAGGACGCCAGGGGCCCAAGATACGGAGGGCCTCTTTGACGTTGAGGTGGCGGTTGGTGCCTCCGGGACACCCTCGACGGAGGCCCCTTCGTGAAGTGGAGCCGCCGCGGGCGGAGCCTCCTTGCGAGGCGAGACCGCCACGCTCGGAGCCTTTTCGCGAGGTGAAGCCACCACGCTCAGGACCTCCTTGCGAGGTGAAGTCGCCTCGGACGGAGCCGCCCCTAGCCCGGAAACCGCGCCAAGGGCGAGGTAGTGAAGCCAGCTGCCTCCATGGATGGCGCGTCAGCAGCGTTGCCGAGCCGCCCGTCGCCGAGGCCGCTGGCATCGGAGCCGCCGCCGAGCGCGGCGGTGAGATCATCTCGGCTTTGCCCTCCTCCTCGGGGGCCTCGCCTTCTCCTTCTTCTTGCGGGAGTGGCTTGACGGAGCGAGGTGGTCTCCGGAGTTCTCGTCATCATCATGACGCCGAGGCTCTTGCTCGCTCGAGCTCGCGTTGACGCTGCCAGGGTCTTTCGGATCATGGGGCGATCTCTTCTTCGGATTCGCCCTCGTCGTCCTCATTGCCCTCGGGAGGCGACTTCGCTTGTCTCTGGCGGATGGCCGAACTCGTCATCGCGGGTGGAAGACACCTTCCACCACTTGAAATAACTGCGTTAAACATGGAAGAAAGTTAGAATTACCGATCGCATATCTGCGATCGCAAATGAGATCAGATTATTACCGTTGGAGCCGGACGCTTCGTGGTGTATGGAGGGAGCCCGGCCTGCGCATCCGTGTATGCCGCCTGGGTGATCCTCTTCAGCGCCAGGAGGTAGTCCTCCAGCTTCCACTCGGCGAGGCAGGCCTTCGCCGAGTCTTCTACCGTGTCTTTGGTACATATAATGCTCATGGCGAGTGGAACGACGCCGCCGGCCAGCTTGTACAGTTCACCGTCTGGAGCCCTTCTTCTTAGACCGCGAATGGCCTGAGATCTCGTCGACGACCATCCGCCGGTCGCCGGGTAGCTTGGCGACTGGAGATTGCGCTGCTCGAGCGGTCGGCCGAGTATCAGGATCGCCGCCTCGTCTTAAGGGTCGCCGTCACGTAAAACCAAGACTTTTTCGATCGCTCACGCTTGCCGGCGGCATCGTCAAGAAGGAGGCTTTGGATTTCAGCTGGAAGGTTAAGCCGCCCGGCTAGCATTGGGTCATTGGCCTCGCGGCTGATCCGTCCATGGAACAGATCTTGCCACAGGGAAAGTAGGGCCGCAGCCCAATAACACTCGCAACGCCACAAAGATGGCGAGCTGCTCGATGCTATGGGGACCCAGATCCGAGGGCTGGATCTCGAGTAGGCGCAGGCCGAAGAATAGAGAGGTGGAAACCCTAACCCCGCCGAGGTGACTAGTGAAGCAGATGAACTCTCTCGCTGGTTCGGGTCGTTTCTCCGGCCGCGGGATTCGCCAAAGAAATGCCGCAGGATTCCGCCTCCTCAAGGAGGCCGCCATACCTGGTGCACTTGGATCGCCCCAAGGTTCAGTGAAGAGGGCCATGCGAGGATTGGCTTGGAGGTGAGGTTTGCGGGTCGATCGATCGCGATCACGGACGAAGGATGCGACTTTCGGAAGAAATGGTGGGCGGTTGGTTTCCGATAGCCTACCATCCTCTTATATAGCGAGCTGCCCGCCAAATTAGGGACCGCATCGCGATGATTACGCCAAAGTTACCGCGGTTACCTTAACGGCTAGTTTGACCGCACCCGACGGCCCTCACACTCGGCTCGCTAAGTTACTGGCAAGTCGACTGTTGGTTCGATTCACCCAGACACGACTCGGTTCGGATTTTTTCCTTCGCAGAGCCCGCCGACGATTCGACCGATGCCAACTTGAAGTCAGATACTCGATCGCCAGCCACCCGCCTAATCAACGACGGCCTCGGGGACTACCGATGGGGATATGCCTACCGGGTATCCTCGCCGACGCTTCCGACCGCCCGAAGGTCATGCGAGTGGCCTGCAGAACGGCGAGTGGATCAAAGCCCATCAAGGTACCAGGCGACTGGAGATTGAAGGCCCAGGCGAGTAGATAGGCCCAGTCGGTCTGAGTTAAACGATTGGCAGAATTGTAACCGAATTGGTTGAGATATGTAAACCCTAGGGGAGGTGAGCCTATATAAACCTCCCCAAGGGGTGAGAAGGGATACGTTCCCTCATACACCCAAGCAACTCGCCGCCTAGTCGCCGAGTTCGCCCATTGTAACACCACCATAATACAATCTAGCAGGAGTAGGTCTTTACCCTCCGGGGGGCCGAACCTGGGTAAAACCCTGTGTCTTTGCCCTCATCTCGCACCGCAGATGGCTGGCCGCCCTTGCCCTTCGTTCTACTACTCGCTGCCGATTGCAGCATCTGCCGTGGTCATTCCTTCGACAGGGTGCCTGTTTCTCCTAGCATAATGGAGATCCAATTTACAACGGGTGATTTACAATACCAGTATCAATGTTGTGGTTCATGTTCGTAAGTTAGAACGACACTTATTGAAAGCCCCAAACCACGTAAAACATGCAAAGAAAGTAGAGGCGTCTAACTTTGTTTTGCAGGGGTGTGCAGTGATGTGATATGGCCATGATTGTGATTATATTTGATGTATGCAATGTTCCTTATTGTAAGTTGGCAACCGGCAGGAGCCATATGGTTGTTTTTTAATTTATGTTAAGACCCGCATGTCTATTCAAAGTAGTTGTAATAGTTGAAGTCGGTGGACGACAACCATGGAGAAGCGTCATTGACCTTGATGCAATGCCGGTGATGATGGAGATCATGTCCGTGCTTGAAGATGGAGATCGGAAGCACAAAGAAGAAAGGCCATATCATATCACATATTATGAATTGCATGTGATGTTAATCCTTTATGCATCTTGTATTGCTTAGTAGACGATGGTAGCATTATAAGATGATCCCTCATGCACATGAATTTCAAGTCATAAAGTGTTCACCCTTAGTTAGCACCGTTGCTAAAGCTTGTTGTTTCGAAGAACCACGTGATGATCGGGTGTGTTAGATTCTTCAAGTGTATACAACGTGAGCAAGCCAGATTTGCTCATGCGGAAACTAAGGTTTGATCTTGACGAGCCTAGCATGTGCAGACATGGTCTCGGAACACGGATCACCGAAAGGTAAAGCATGAATCATATAGTAGATATGATGAACATGTCGATTGTTCGCCATTGAAACTATGCCAACTCTCGAGATGATCGGTGTTGATGTAGTGGATTTGGTTCGTGTGATCACTAAAACAATGTGAGGGATGTTGTTTTGAGTGGGAGTTCACCTAGTTTAATTTTATTATTAATTTGAACTCAATTTGTCATAAACTTAGTCTAAACTATTGCAAATATGTTGTAGATCAATGGCAGCCCCTACCATCAATTTTAATGCGTTCCTAGAGAAAGAAAAGTTGAAAAACAATGGAAGAAACTTCATGATTGGTTCCGCAATTTGAGGATTGTCCTCACACCGGTAATTTGACCTATGTGGATGCACCATTGGTGACCCACCTGCAGCTGATGCTTCCGATGAAGTAAAGAATGTTTACCTCGCTCGGAAGAATCAATACTCCATAGTTCAGTGTGCTATCTTGTATGGTTTGGAATCGGAGCTTCAGAAAAGGTTTGAGAATTCAGACCCATATGATATTGTCGAGGATCTCAAATTTATCTTTGAGACTCATGCGGCAATTGAAAGTTATGAGGCTTCTGAAAAGTTCTTTAATTGCAAGATGGAAGAGGGCAGCTACATCAGTGAGCATGTGCTTAAGATGTCTGGGCACGCAAACAAACTTCAAAGCTTGGGTATAGTGATTCCTAATGCTATGGGGATTTACCGTGTCCTCCAATCACTACCACCAAGTTACAAGAACTTTGTGATGAACTACAACATGCAGAACATGAACAAGCAGTTGCCAGAACTGTTTGCTATGTTAAAGTCTGCAGAAGTGGAGATCAAGAAAGAGCACCAAGTGTTGTTGGTCAATAAGACCACCAAATTCAAGAAAGGCAAGTCTAAGGAAGGACACTTCAAGAAGGGTGGTAAGAAAGTTACCACCGGGTGAAGAAGACCAAGGCTGGACCTAAGCCCGACATCGAGTGTTTTTACCGCAAGGGAGAAGGTCATCGAAGGAATTGCCCAAAGTACTTGGCGGATCAAGAACGGAAACATCAAGAAGAAAGGTATATCCGATATACATGTTATTGATGTATCTCACTAGTACTCGTAGTAGTGCCGGTATTTGATAATCGGGTTGCTGCTCATATTTGTAACTCAAACAGTGCCGCGAATAAACGGAAGCTAGCGAAGAACGAGGTGACGATGCGCTGGGAAACGGATCAAAGGTTGATGTGATCGCTGTCGGCACGCTACCCTTCATCTACCATCGGGATTAGTTTTATACTTAAATAATTGTTATTTGGTGCCCGCTGAGCATGAACATTATATCGGGATCTTGTTTATTAAGTAGACGGTTACTTGTTTAAGTCCGAGAATAATGGTTGTTCGATTTATATGAGTAATATGTTTTATGCACATGCACCTTTGATAGATGGTCTATTCTTATTGAATCTCGATAGTGGAAATACACATATCAACAACATTGAGGCTAAACGTTTGAAATCAAGCGATAATTCGACCTATATGTGGCACTGTCGTCTTGGTCACATTGGAGTGAAACGTATGAAGAAACTCCATTCCGATGGACTTCTTGAATCACTTGATTTCGAATCACTTGAAAGATGCGAAGCATGTCTAATGGGTAAAATGACTAAGACTCCATTTTCTGGTATGATGGAGCGAGCTACGGACTTATTGGAAATCATACATACCGATGTGTGTGGTCCAATGAGTGTAGCATCGCGCGGTGGTTATCGTTATGTTCTTACCTTCACGGATGACTTGAGTAGATATGGGTATATCTATTTCATGAAACATAAGTCCGAAACTTTCGAGAAGTTTAAGGAGTTTCAAAGTGAGGTAGAGAATCAACGTAACAAGAAGATTAAATTTCTACGTTCTGATCGTGGAGGTGAATATCTAAGTTACGAGTTTGGCGAGCATTTGAAGAAATGCGGAATACTTTCACAATTGACACCGCCGGGAACACCACAACAGAATGGTGTGTCCGAACGTCAGAATCGAACTCTCTTAGATATGGTTCGTTCTATGATGTCACTTACGATTTACCGCTATCATTTTGGGTTATGCATTAGAAACAAATGCATTCACTTTAAATAGGGCACCGCCTAAATCCTGAAACGACACCGTATGAATTATGGTTTGGGAAGAAACCTAGATTGTCGTTCCTTAAAGTTTGGGGATGAAGCCTATGTAAAGAAGTTACACGGACAAGCTTGAACCCAAAGCGGAAAAATGTGTCTTCATAGGATACCCAAGGAAACTATTGGGTATACCTTCTATCATAGATCCGAAGGCAAAATCTTCGTTGCCAAGAATGGATCCTTTCTAGAGAAGGAATTTCTCAAAGAAGTGACTGAAGGAAAGTAGAACTCGACGAGGTTGTCGAACCTTCTCTCGAATTGCAAGTAGCGCAGACCGAAGAAGTTCCTGGTGCCTGCACCAATAAGAGAGGAAGCTAATGATGGTGATCATGAAACTTGGTTGAAGTTGCTACAGAGCCTCGGAGGTCAACGAGAACTCTTACCACTCCAGATTGGTATGATCCTGTTATGAGTGTCATGTTGGTGGATAACACCGATGACCCCGAGACATATGAGGAAGCGATGATGAGCCCATATTCCAATAAATGGCAAGAAGCCATGAAATCCGAGATTGGATCCATGCACGAAAACCAAGTATGGACCTTGGTGGACTTCTGGGATGGCCGAAGGTCACGAGAATAAATGGATCTTCAAGAAGAAAACAGATGTTGATGGTAATGTAATCGTCTATAAAGCTCGACTTGTCACAAAAGGGTTTCGACAAATTCAAGGAGTTGACTACGATGAGACTTTCTCACGGTAGCGGTTAAAGTCTTTGAGGATTATGTTAGCAATCGCTGCATATTATGATTATGAGATATGGCGATGGATGTCAAACAAAGATTCCTCAATGGAGACATTGATGAAGAGTTGTATATGATGCAACCCAAAGGTTTTGTCGATCCTAAAGATGCTAACAAGGTATGCAAACTTCAACGGTCCATCTATGGATTGAAGCAAGCATCCCGAAGTTGGAATCAATGTTTTGATAAGGTGATCAAAGTTTTGGTTTTATACAAACTTATGGAGAAGCTTGTATTTACAAGAAAGTGAGTGGGAGCTCAGAGCATTCTTAATACCATATGTGGATGACATATTGTTGATTGGGAATGATGTAGACCTTCTTAATAGTGTCAAGGAATATTTGAATAATAGTTTTTCAATGAAGGATCTTGGCCAAGCTTTACATATTAGGCATAAAGATTTACAGAGATAGATCAAACGCCAAATATCATTGTCACGAGTACATATTTGGACAAAGTTCTAAAGAGGTTTGGAATGGAAGATAGCAAGAAAGGGTTCTTGCCCATGTTGCTAATACGACCTTGAGTAAAACTCAAAGTCCGACATCGGCAGAAGATAGAGAAAGGATGAGTAAGACTCATGCCTCACCATAGGATCTCTAATGTATGCCATGCTATGTACTAGACCCGACATTGCATATCTTTGCCGTTAGTTTAACTAGCAGATATCAAAGTGATCCAGAGTGGATCATTGGACAATGTCAAAAACATCCTTAAGTACTTGAGAAGAACTAAGGATATGGTTCTTTCTTATGGAGGTGATGAACAGCTCGTTGTTAATGGTTACACCGATGCTAGTTGGAACACCGATCCGGATGATTCTAAATCACAATCTGGATACGTATTTATTTTGAATGGTGCAACAGTTAGCTGGAGGAGTGCAAAGCAAAGCATTGTGGTGAGATCTTCAACTGAATCGGAATACATGGCTGCTTAAGAGGCTTCACAAGAAGCGATATGGATGAAAGAGTTCATTACAGAGCTGGGTGTGGTTCCTAGTCTTGGACCCAATGTCTATCTATGTGATAACATGGGCGCCATAGCCAATGCGCAAGAACCAAGGTCACACAAGAAGTCAAGCATCAAGCTACGTTTTCACGCTATTCGAGAACATATCCAAGATGGGGATATAAAGATTTGCAAAGTACACAGATCCGAATGTGGCGGATCCGTTGACTAAACCTCTCGAGGGCAAACATGACCAGCACCAAACTGCCATGGGTGTTCGGTATATTACCATGTAATCTAGATTAGATGACTCTAGTGCAAGTGGGAGATCTGGAGATATGCCCTAGAGGCAATAATAAATGTAGTTATTATTATATCTTTGTGTTTATGATAAATGTTTACATTCATGCTATAATAGTATTATCAAGGAAACATTGATACTTGTGTGATTTGTAAACTTAATTTGAAGTCCCTAGTATAGCCTCTATACATCACTAGCTTGTTGGTTGATAAATGATTATGGTTTCCCTATCATGAACATTGAGATGTTATCAACAACAAGATCATATCGTTAGGAGAATGATATGATGGACATACTCCTATAGATAAGCGTAGCATAAAGATCAAGTCATTTCAATAGTTCAATTGCTATATGCTTTCTGATACATAGTAACCTAATTCCTTCGACCATGAGATCATGCATATCACCTTTGCCGGATGGATGCTTTGATGACATCAAACACCACACCGTAACTGCGTGGCTATAAAGGTGGCATTGAGTGTTCGGAAAGTATTGGTTGAAACACATGGATCAAGAGTGGGATTTGTCCATCCATATGACGGATAGATATACTCTGGGCCCTCTCGGTGGAATGTCATCAAATTAGCTTGCAAGCATGTGACTGGCTCACAAGGGATCACATATCACGGGAACGAGAAAAGAGTACTTATCGGTAACGAGGTTGAACTAGGTATGTAGAGATACCGACGATCATAACCTCGGATAAGTAAACTATCGCGAGACAAAGGGAAATTGGTATCGTATGTAAGTGGTTCATTCGATCGCAAAGTAATCGTAGAAATATGTGGGAGCCATATGAATTTCCAGATTCCTCTATTGGTTATTGTTCGGAGAAGTGTCTCGATCATGTCCGCATAATTCACGAACCGTAGGGAGACACACTTAACGATTCGACGTTGTTTGAGTAGTTATGGTATTATGAGAAAGAGACCGAATGTTGTTCGGAGTCTCGGATGGGATCCAGGATATCACGAGGAGATCCGGAATGGTCCGGAGAATAAGATTCATATAAGGAAAGTCCCATTTCGAAGTTGGGGAATGATTCCGGTATTTTCATCGGGAATGTTCTAGAAGGTTCCGGAATGTCCCAAGACTCGGAGGGAAGGGTACATGAATGTGTCATTGCAAGTTGGAATGATTGCATCATGTACTAAGTGTCATTGCTGTTCCAAATAAAGGATTAAATTGAATCCTAGTTTGAAAAGTCAAATAGCTAAATTGAAAAGTCAAACGGCTAAAATTTGGAAAGTGGAAAAGAGGAGGAAAGGGGGAAACCGAGTTGGGAGGAATCCTCCTCAGCCGTGGCGCCTCCAAGCCGAGTTGGGAGGGACTCCCTCCCTGGCCGCCCCTCCACCTATAAGGAGGCGGGCTCCTCCTAGAACACACAAGTCCCTCACCAAACCCTAGAAGCTGCAGCCGCCATAGCCGCCGCCTAGGGTTTTGCCCTAGCCGCCAACTTGGGGTCCCTAACCCAGCCGGCTCTAGCATCTCCTCCTTGGTGTGTCTAAACCCTACAACACCGAGGAGCTCTCTCATACTCCACCATACTCGCTCCGGCTTAGAAGCCTGCGAGATCTCCCTCTACTTCCCAGTACCACGCCACAGTCGCCGGACTAGCGAGGAGAGTGCTACAACCTCCGCTCTTGGAACAAGGAGAGGAAGGTCTTCGTCAGTACCGAACGGTGACCGATTGCGGGAGCGCTTAACGCAATACGGAAGGATCGTCTACGCGATCTTGAGATCGGGAAGAGTACGACTACATCACCCACGAGAATCCGCTCTCGTTAAACGCTTTGGAATCTTCGAGGGTAAGTTATTCCATCGACTCGTTGCTACAATCTAGTAGATAGATCTTGGCTTGTTTGTTTGTATGCGATAGAAAATTTTTGTTTTCCATGCTACGAAACCCTACATAATCAACTTAGGTCATATGCCAAAAGTAGCATGTCGGTCAAGGATAATTTGGTAATTTTTCTTTGGTCAATTAGAAAAACAGTTTAAGTTGTTGTTTTTGTCACTCTCCCTTAGGATTTCAGTGATCATGTTTTTATTAGATTATATAATTTCACTAAGTGTTTTCTTGACAATTTGTTCATGTAGCTTGATGAACTGCAAGTGTTCATTAGTTTCATTTGATTCTTTAAAAGAATCCTAGGTTGGAGGTACCTTTTACATGTTGCAATTTATTTTTTCTGATAAATGGTTTCTACTAATGTTCCTAGGTTTTACTATTAAATATGTTGGTAGCTTGTAATATGTTCTATCTACAACTGTTCTTATTTGGTTTCCTCTGATTTGTATTGACTACTGTCTTTACATTGCTATCCTAGCCACTAGCTTATGTTGCTTTGCCTACTATTATTGTTCCACGGTTCTCCCCTAACATGTACTGGATAAGGTCTAGTGATTGGTCTCAACCACTATGATCTACTATTCCTACGGTTCCTACTTCTCTATTGTGGCTTCTTGATATATTGGAGTTTGATGTATTGTTCTTGCTTTGGCTCATTTGCTATAAAACCTCAAAGTGGTGAGGTTCAGGACAAGTTCAACCTACATTTTAACCATAACAAATGGTTTCTTATGTACTTGTTTACATTGCATGTCAAGATGGGCTAGAAAAGCAAGAAGAAAAAGAATGGGATAAGTAGTTTAGGTTTTAGCTTAGGTTTTCCTTTTCCTTTTCTTTTGTAGAATGTATTAGGTTTACTTTACTTTGTATTTTCCTTTGTAAAGAATCTTCTCAATATTAAGATCAATAAAGACTCCTTTTATTTATATTGTCTCCTTTACTTTTGTATTTGTATGTATTGTTTTAATTATGAATATATGATTTCAAGTTTGAGTTATTCAAAACTCAATTTTGAATTCCATAGTCACTATTTCTTCTTAAGTGATTACAATGTATGTGTATGTGTTCATTTGAGCATTTCACTCAACATATGATGAAAAATCATTTTGAAATCCTAACTTTTTGAAAATCAGAAGTTCACTTTGAAATTTGAATTCAAATCCTAGAGTTGACCGAAGTCAAACTTCAACAGTAGAGTTCAATCTCAATCACTTGTAACTTTTCAAAACAAATTTTTATTTTTTTAACTTTTGCAAATGCATGCTATGCAAAAACACTCATCACAATTCAGTCCTCTAAACGCTCATATTCTCCGGGTCATCACAGGTTGCTACCATGCTCAAGCCACAAATTAATTGTGGATTGACATTCTTTATCATTGTAAAATCTACTTTAAACTCTGTTAGACAATGTAAAATAAAGGGAGAAATTCCGTTGGCAACAACATTTCTGTTGAAGCAATATTTTTTATCCCAAACATGTATGTGTGATATCCATTTAGAATTTTATGACAATGTAAATACACATTATATAAATATATTCAAAGTTTGCCAGAATATTTTGAAAACAATTATGGATTGGGTGTACCGTATCACCATAGTCCACGAGAGAAGGGATCACTATATATGTTCTCCCACGTTAAGGAGTAGCTAAGGTACTCGAATCAGGCTTTCACCCACCTATATTAATATAGCAATCGTTTGAGACCGCTGCTGGGCCAGACAACACAATGCCCAAAGAAAAACAAAGAAAACGAAGAAGAAAAAAGAAGAGAAAATAAAGCCGACAACAGCGGCTCGACGAAAACGAGGAAGACCCACCATCGCTGCGCCCTCCGAATTTTCACCACAGTCCTTGCACTCCGAAGCGTCACGTATCAAGCAACATCTTTAAGATGGAAAGCGACAACCACGACACTGCTGTCCGGACTGGTCCTAAGATTTTCCCGTTAGAAGTAGCTAAGGTATTTCCGTGTTAGGAGCACACTCTAAATGAAATACATGGTTGTTATAAGAAATTAGATCATAAAACTCCACCACAAATAATTGATAATATGAGGGCAAATAACGTCAACCACACTTAAACCACACTTACATGCGAATGTACATTTGTACACAAAAAAAAAACAGAAAATTGTGTACCCACAAAAAAACCAGATGATTCAAACCACCAGAAATTTAACCTCGCCCTAGTGTAATTTTACAATCTTAGGACACCAGAGCAGCAAAGCATCAGCCCCAAACAGTACTGAAAAGAATATCGGATCACAAACGAAGCGCGTGATGCAAACACATTTTTTCCCCCTTACGTGTCGCTCTTGTTTGTTGGTTACACGTGGTTGTTTGTCGTCCCCGCCGCCGTCGCCGGCGACCTGGGCATAAACCCGCCAGTGGTCTTGTCGTTTTCGTCTTCGTCGTGGTAGACGTATGCGGAGCCGCCGTGGCGGGTCATGTCCATGCCGGCCATCTCTTGTTCGGCCGTGACACGGAGCAAGCCGAGCTTGTCGAGCGCCAAGAAGAGCGGGCCCATGGTGCAGGAGACGAACCCGGCGATGACCAGGATCTGCACGACGTGCGCGGCGAGCAGCCTTCCGCCGCCGCCCATGAAGAGCCCGTACGGCCTGCCCACGCCGTAGATCTGCTCCACGTACTTCTGCTTCGCGAAGAGCGCCGTGAAGATAATCCCCCACGCGCCGCAGCCGCCGTGGAGCTGCGCCGCCTCGAGAGGGTCGTCGTACTTGAGGCGAGCGGCGAGCGCGTTGAGGCCCATCAGGACGAACGCCGAGACGAACCCGCAGACGATTGCCGCCCACGGGTCAACCACGCTGCAGCCGGCGGTGATGGCCGCGAACCCGCCGAGCATGCCGTTGCAAACGTCCGTCACGTTCCAGTGCCCCGTCTGGAGACGCTTCGCGAACAGCGTCGTGAGCGCCGCAACGCTGCCCGCGAGCGTCGTCGTCACGCCGGTGCGGCCCACGGCCGACCACTGCCCGTTGATGCTCCCCGGCGGCCCGTACGACTTGAGGATGGTGACGAAGGACCCCGGGTTGAATCCGAACCACCCGAACCACAACAGGAAGGTCCCGAGCACCACGAGCGTCGCGCTGTGGCCCCTGAGTGCCACGGAGCGGCCGGCGTGGTCGAACCGGCCGATACGAGGCCCCTCGATGATCGCGCCCCAGAAACCGGCGATTCCACCGACCATGTGCACGACGCCGGAGCCGGCGAAGTCGATGACGCCGGACTTGAAGAGCAGCGGGCCGGAGAGGCGGGTCGCGGAGGCCCACCCGTCGACGGACCAGATCCAGTGGGACACCACCGGGTAGACGAATCCGGTGAGGAACGCCGAGTAGATGAGATAGGACACGAACTGCGTCCTCTCGGCGATGGAGCCCGACGTAATGCCGGCGGCGGCAATGGCGAAGGCCCACTGGAAGAGGAAGAAGCTGTAGTCGAAGCCGGTCTGCGGCATGTTCTGGAGGCCGAAGAAGTGCTTCCCGATGAAGCCGTTGGACGGCGTCCCGAAGGCGAAGGCGAAGCCGAAGAGGTAGTAGAAGAGCGCCCCGGCGGCGGCGTCGAGGACGTTGGTGAGCATGATGTTCATGGTGTTCTTGGCCCTGACGGAGCCCGCGCAGAGCATGGCGAAGCCGAGCTGCATGGCGAAGACGAGGTAGGCCGAGAAGAGCAGGTACGTGGTGTCCACCGCCGAGGTGGTGTCCGCGAACCTGTTGCACAGGTAGTCCGTCGCATTGCTCGCCGCCGACCCCAGCAGCGGCGCCAGGTCCGCCGCGCACGTCGACATCGTGCTGTGCCGCCCCCTCAAATAAAATTTTCTCGCACTCGGAGAATTAGTCGTGGTACAGGGATCAGGAGAGTGAATTGAGGTCCTGGGGAATCGGCGGCGTCGGATTTATAGAACGATGAGGCTCTCCGAAGCAAACGGCCGGCGAATCAGCGGAGAGCTCTTTTTTTCAAAAAAAAAAAACATTTCGTGCGAGCAAGTGAGACATGGCAACAAAGGTTTCTCTTTGTTTGGCTGGAAGTGGGACCCATCCGCAGTGAATCTTCTGTGGTAGCCGCCGGGATACCCTTGGGAGTGGTGCCATTTTGGAATCTGGGGATTCTGGAGGTACAGCTGGCCATGACTGAATGCTCTGGTGGCTTTCCGATAGTGTACTTGTGTGTCGAGAGTTGGCACACCACAAAGTGCAATCTTGTTTGCTTCTGTATTTTAAATTAAATAGATCCTTTTGTTATATCTTCTCGCTCTTTTGTTGTCGAGAGGATCAGTTTTATATCTTCTCGCTCTTTTGTTATAATTAGATAGATCCTTTTTGAACATTGGGGCTGAGCTACTGTATTTCCTTTTGAAACTTTAACATTGGACAATTAAAGCCAAGGATCTTGGGATTACAATTGTTGTGCCCACAGTGGAATCTAGTTAGTTATTACTCCTATATCTATTAATATAAGATATTATTGCTTTTTTAAACATATACTCCCTCCATTCCAGATTATAGGGCTAATACGTATTTTAAGAAAATAGTCTCACCGTAAATTTGGTCAACAATTTATGAATCATATGTCATAAAAATTATACCATTTGAAGCGTATCTTGAATATGAATCTAATGGTATAATTTTTGTTAATTATAGTTTGTATTTTGTTGATTAAATTTACGGTCAAACTATTTTTTCGAAATACGTATTTGCCTTATAAACCAAAATGGAGGTAGTATGTGGACATGTTTAGTGTGTAGATTCACTCCTTTTGGAGCGTATCTAGTACACTTTTTAGGGAAACAACTGGACTCCCTACAGCTGCGAGATTTTATTAATTATCAAATAATTTTACATCGTTCGCGAAGTGACTAATAAGAAAATCAGGTGGGTCCTCATGCCAAACAATTGACTGAGGCTCCTCCGCTATGCTAGCTAAAGTATGAGCCACAATATTACTTTCTCTATGACAATGAGAATATCTAAAAGGGTTTTACATTAGCGAACGGAGAGAGAGTAGAATATTTTCTTTCTAGTAAGATTTTGTTCTTACATCTATATAACAAACATATGTTAAAAGGTTTCAAATCACTTGTGTATATAAAAAGTAGTACTATCGGAAGTAGTGCTCTAGGCTAACGAAGCAAAGCTTTTGGTTATTTGGATGGAGGGCAAGGACGGCGGCGTGCCATCGACTCGTGGTAGTGTTTGTAGTTTTCGCTATGTGGTTCACGAACTTATTTATAATTTCTTTTACTTTTAGATCTTTTTATACTATGGTGGATGATTATTAATGGATCTGTATAATTTTCTCAAAAAAATTATTAAATTTAGGCTTGCTCCATTTGGTGCCTATTTGATTGTATCCATACCTCTCTATACTAGCGCATACAAATTTAGAAGGATCCAAGAAATAGTCAAATATTCGAATTTAGGATAGGGTTAATGTTATGTACTACCTTCGTTCCAAAATATTAGATGCGTTGGCTGGCTAAAATAGCATATCAAAACGTCTTATATTTTAAACAAAGACACTATATATTTCCTCCATTTCAAATTAATTGACACATCTTTGGTCAGATTTGGTTTACATATGCACGTATCTACACACGTTTGAGTGTGTAGATTTGCTCATTTTAAAAGAAAAACTGAGATAATTAATTTGGAACTGTGGGACTACATATTATGTAGAGGTAGTCTTGTCAAAATAAAATGGGTGTACATATGCCAAACATTCATTATCGGAGTTCCTAAAAGGCTTTGCGATGCCTTTGTGACTGAATTTTAGTTCCTACATTGTGATGCCTTGTGTTTTATAATTTGTTGTTGAAAGTCAGGCATGCAGAATATGCAAAGGCAAATCAAATAAGCAATAAAATGGGAGGATATAGTTAGGACTAGACCTAGGCACGGGCAGCCTCACCCGATCGACCAGAACTAGCCAGAAAATCTTGGGCTAGGATGACCCAGAGCATACATCAGACTAGGCTTGGGCATAGGATTTGAGCCCGGATAACAGGCTGGACAAATCTTGGTCCTAACAAATGGGTGATTTTAGGCAAGGTTAGACCAAGCTGAACATTTTACTCTTTGGGTCGGACTCGGGCCTAATTTATAAGCCCGACGCTAGAGCTAGGCCGGACTAGGTCGGGCTCAAGACTGAGGTTTCAATGTCAAGCCATTTTAGGACCGACTCAAAGTCTGGTCCATCTTGAGTTGTGTCGAGGTTTACTTAGCACAACCAAGCTCTATGTACAACCAAACACGAGATTGCACTTATTATGTTAAGAAGTTCACTGCGCTATTTACCACTTGTTAGCCTTGTAGGCTGTAGTCCTAGAGGGAACTATCTCTTGGTAAATGTTAGAGTAGGACTCCATTTCGTAGGGTGCATATATGTTCAATTACAAAGTCTTATGTTGCAAATTGTCTAAAATTATACCATGTGCATTTCTAGTTATTTTTATCACGTAAGCACAATTTTTTTAGCAAAATGTCTACTTATGTAGTAGTAATGTTTGAAAAATAATTATATTTAAGTTTGATATTCTATCCTAATTTAATAACATGAAGATTTTTTAATTCTGTGATGGTTAAGGAAAATGTTTTGCCTCCCTATGTACTCATATAATCATACAATCTCAATTGTACTTATCCTCTCCTAATTGATTAAATAATTTTTCATTTAATATATGATATAATTGTTATATGTTCGTAGTTAATGATGATATATTCATGTGATGTTTCTTTACTTCAAATATTCAAGGCCATGCATTCAAGATGTGTGTGCTATTTGCAAGTTTTTTAACAATGTTTTGAATTCATCATGAATTTACATGGGGATTCATATATGCGGTATCTTTTTTCTTAAGCTTGTAATAAATCTTAATTTATGAATAAAACCTCTTTGTTTATAACTCGCAGAGTTACATGCTTTTAATTGTTTAAAGGCAAGAAAACATGTCAAGATTAAGCTCTTTTTATTTTTCATTCATGTTTGTCGGGCACGCATTGTAAGTATGTTAGAATACTAGATTATGAAGAGATGATCTACCATCATGTTGACCATAAGGTGTATAAATAATATCGTTACTTAAGGTATGTTTTTATTCGCTCTCCTAGTCTATCACCTTAGAGACTCAGACAAATGAACCTTTGATTGCTGAAAAAATGCAAATTCATGCATTTCATAGTACTCTGTCCCGGTTTAAAGGATACAATTTGCAATTCTTTGGACCATAGGTGTCATCTAATTGGTCCATTTAATAGTATGGAGTAGAACATGCATGAGGAAAAAAAGAGTAATGAAAGTGTTCACATTTGTTCACACATGTACATGCAAGTATTTTATTCTTTTCACACGGGAGTAATTACAGAGAATAAATGCTTTTTTTGTCTAAGTATTTTGGGATTGCATGGTTTGCAAATTGTATCCTTTAAACTGGGATGGAGGGAATACAATATATAACTACGGATCTATTATTTTGAGAGCACTAAACAACAAAACTTTACTCACACCATAAAGAACTTTTTAACAGAGGGCCATGCATGTTCTAGTAGTGCCACGATAACTAAAAGTTTTTTTTCTGAGAAACTACCATTATTGAATATTTTGCCATGTTTTGTTGAAAGATTTTTTTCAGCTGTGTATATCATTTAACCTTGTTTCAGTTCCCCGTCAAATTTATAGCGAGCAATGAGTATGACACATAGACTGACAAACACATTCAGCCACAATACAAGGTAAAACCTCGTTTTGCGGGTTTCAACAGATTACAAAAGTGACGCTAAATTTCACATAAGGTGGAACGGTTTGAATATACTACTATCAAAGTAGCCAGAGGTTATTGAACCACATGGCCCTACGAATTGAGAAAATGGCTCATTTTTCTGCATCACGTGTCAGTCATTTGATTGGGTTCCCTATGTAGCAATGTCAACGCTGGAGATTCAAGTATGCAATCGTAATGGAAGAGGGCTTTTGGTGCGAAAGACAGATGGATCATTCTCGTCCACAAATGTTTTTTTCAAATCCAGTCACTTTGTCTTTTTGTGTGTTTAAAAAAGAGAGTGTTCTGTAGACAAGTAATGTCTTTCCTTGGGGAAAAAACTATGCATCTGGTTCGTCCAAGTATACACAATAGCGTGCAAAACTGACAACCAGCCAGAGGTTTTATGTTTTCGTTCTTTTGTTTTGAGGTAAATTTGTTCATTTCGTCGTTTATTTCTCTGCATTTATCAGACGAAGCTTCAGATTTGGGAAGCGCCGCTGTCGAAAGACTCAAATTTTTAAAAATTACTACTCCCTCTGACCCATATTAGTTGATTCAAATTTGTCTAGATTTTGAATAAATCTAGACACTATTTAGTATATAGGTTCGTTCAAATTTTAACAAATCCAAGTCAAGTAATATGGGTCGCAGGGAGTATTAATTTTTGCTGGTTAGTTCAGATTGCCCAACTTGCTAAGACACCCCCCGAGACAATATTCCCAGTAAAGTAAACCGTGCAGTACGGAGTAGTTGTCAAACAAAGCACCCATGTATCTGGCACCTAGTTTACCATTCTTCAACCGGCAGCCGGTAAACTCCCTGCCGCCAGGACAGGCGGCGAGGACCACATGGACGACGTAAAGAATTCATCCCCAAATGGTACAAGCAAACTCCCGCCGTGGAGACCCGACGCAGTCGATCGGATCGCTCGCATCGCCGCAAGGTCAGCGCCCCAATTCGGCGACTTGTTTACCTATCGCGTTCGCCTATCACGCTATCAGGGCCTAATTTTATACTAAACCGATCGACTGGCCTGCAAAGGATAGACTATTTCGTCGACTCTCTGCTCTTTCAGAAATCAGCTTCCAGGTCGTCGCACCAGCAACAACCTATACACAAAATTCAGAGTAAGATACTCCCCACACCCTGTCGCATCTCCCGTCGCAAAATTCGACTTCTCATGTTCGTTGGTAGCTTGCATGATCTGTTCTGTTCTTTATTTGTTTCAATTAATTGTTTCTTTAATTAACCTTGGTGTGTTGTTTATGAGTGTGTGACGAAACCGTACGTATGTGCCAAGGGACGGCTGACTTTGGCCTAGTTTAGCCTGGATTCAGTTTCGAGAGAGACAGCATCTTGCAGGTTATTAGTGCCCTACCCGCCGCTGGTTAATTAGATTGTGTATCCAGTTGGCCTCGCTCATCCATTCGCTGCAGCTTCTAGTTACAGAAGATTAGTGTGCCATGTGAACTGCGAGTAATACTACTAATACTATACCGGTCAGCCATTCCTGCGAACATGCATATACTTGGACATGTATGTATGACCAGAGACCTAAATGCCTTTGACATGTTTGCTTATCACCAATGAAAAAACCTGAATACCTCGGGGCAACAACTCCGCATTGAAATGTGGGTGCCTTGGATCGTGAGCTTGGTCCCTGGCTACTGGGAACACCTCTCGTTGGCTTTAGATTTGGGCGTATGTTTCTTGTTTAATAACCTGACACGCAAGGGTTGCGACCAGTTGAATGCATCATGCCTGTCCGAAGCTATCTAGTACGATCGTCCTATCAATTGATCGTCTGCAACTTGGACGCTCGACTTGGCCGAAAGCTGAGTTCTCGTTGGTGTGCTGTAGGTCTGCAAGTGAGAAATCAGGTTATGTTAACGCCAAGTCAACAAACTTATTTTCTTGTCTGCGAAACACACGGCATATGCAGTTCAGGAAAAGAAAAAAATAAAGGCAACTGGCCCTAAAATTCTTCTACTAGCAGGAATGATCCGATCGGATTCTTGGGAACGGAGTAGAATATACGAGATGCACTTGGTATCCAAGAATCAGATTGATTCAAGGTGGTTAGGAAGGAAAAATACAACTGGTCTATTATCCAAGAGGAGTAGTAGCTGTGATGCCAACTGCTTCCTCTTCTTCTGTCAGACGCTACCATTAGTTGATCCAGGTACACGGTTCGTTTGGCCAAAACACTGTTGATTAATTTCCCTCCATGTAAAGCTATTCAACGCCGAGCTAATTAATTCGTAAGCGACACGGGATTGTCGTTGTCGGACTTGACTTCATATTATTTTCTGAGCCTGAGATACCAATTTGGATTCAGTTTAAAAGGGACATAATCACTTGTATACAAGATGCAAAGTCAGACCCGATAGAGCGGACGGGGCCGGCGTCTAGCTGGTCTGACGTTGTCATGTCCATTTTCGGCGACATGTGGGAAGACACTTGACGAAGGAAGCCCTTTCTTCGCACTGATTTTCTATCCGTTTATCCAAGAGAATCACTTTGTCAAGAAAACAAATATCCTACTACCTAGCGTAGTATAGTAGCACAATGGTTTTTACCCGATTCCACGGTCCACTATATATAGCATAAAAATACACATTGTTTCTTAATCCATATCTCAGAGCTGTCATGGAGATTCATTTCCGAATGGATGATGATACAAAATGATCACAGAAAATGAATGAATAGATTTCTTAAAAGGTAAACTCGTGACTATACAAGTCCAGAGGTATACAAGTGTTACTGTCATGATACCATCAGTTATACTGTCAAACAGAAACTTTCAGAAAGCCGCAGCCCATCTGTCGGTATCCGCGATCGGCCGCGGGAATTAGCGTCCGCGGGTGACAGGGATCCACATTGATTCCTGCGCGTCATAGGTGTAGAAAAACCAGGGCAACGGAGACGCCATTTTTTCCCTCCTCTGTCGATGCCGTGCTGTTGGCATGGATAGCGTGCCCCTGCAGGCTGCAGGCTGCAGCTTCAGCAGTTGACCTTTTGTAGGGGAGATAACAATGGCTCCAGAGTTGACACTGGAACGGGAATGATCGATCTCAAAAAAAAAAAACGGGTAATGATTTCATTTCTGTCACTGGGCTGTAATCGGGTGATTTCAAGGAGGACCAAGGCCCAGTCCTTGTGCTAGCCTACTAATAAAAGGGCTATGACCCATGCCGACTACTAGTAGACTTGCAGGTCGGCAGCCTTGGCGTCAAATAGTAGCCTGCCGTCTGAAACATTTTTGTATGGACCGCATTTAGAACTGCCCATTTATGGACCGCACTTATTATGTATATATGCTAAAAAGTAAACTTTCCTTCATTTTTGTTGCCTTTTTTTTTGCGAGGTTCATTTTTGTTGCCTTAGCCAACTACTAGATGCATTGTTATTTTAGGGAGCATGGGCTAAGTAGGGTCTATTTATCCAAGATTATATGATTCTTTGAACGGGCATGGATAAATTGAGCTCGGGCTCCATGAAGCTCCTTTTATGAAAAAAATCAAAAATATCATTTTAAAGGTTCATAAAAATATCAAACAAATAGATATATGTAAATAATGTTGTGCTTCACCAACGTGCAAAATCTCAACTAAAAATACCGTGTATTTGGGGCTATAAAAAAATGAGTTTCCTTTTGTGTAGCCCCGAATAAAAGGTATTTTGAGTTGTGATTTTACACGTTGTTGAAGTAAAACATTATCTACAACTATGTTTTTGTTCATTTTGTTTTGAAACTTGAAAATAGTGTGTCAAATTTGAAAAAAAAGCTCCATGTAGCTCATCCACCGTTTTAATTTTTTTGTTTTCAAACCTGCTAAGAAATGATATTTTAAACAATCATGGCCACGAACTTCATGTTTGCAAAAAAATCTATCTCTGGAACTTTGTTACCGTGGACTAGCTCCCAGGAATGTGCTCTACTCTTCTTGCTTTCTTCCATGCTCTCTCCCTTCACATGTGATTTTTCTCTTGCAGTCTTTCTAGACCGTGCATCAGTTTCTACTAGGGAATATGGCATGGGCGTGACGCCGCGCCCGCGAGGAAAAATATTGTGAATTAAGCGATTAAAATTTTTGCTGGGGTTTATTGTTGTCTGAAGTTATAGCACTATTCATAGATAAAAGAGGCGGCGGATGGTGCCATTAGTATCGAATTGTTGCTGGAGTTTATTGTTGTCTGAAGTAATGGCAGAAGACATGGTATCACTATTTGTAGATAAAAGAGGCAACGGATGGTGTGATTAGTATCGACAAATAAGAAGTATAATAAAAATGAATTACTGATTGTGAATTGTAGTAAAAAAATTACTCATCCATGAAAAATTACCAAAGGGTAACCCTACCATGTAAAAATAACAGATGAAAATTGTGACAGAATGAAATAAGACTAAAATAAATACTGCCAGTGAAGATTAGACAACCACACACCATCATAAAGTTATCCTGAATTAATTACCGACGGAAAATTATGGCCAGAAAGTTTTGTCAGATAATTACTTTTATATAATCAATAAATGGAGCCAAAAAATATTATCTACCGCTGCAAAAATTAAGCCGAGACGTTTTGTCCAAAATTTATGTAGAAACATTTCGGCTAAAAAAGGTGGGCCAGAAAATCTAAGCCGAATAGTTAGAGAAGATAAACGGCAAAAAATATTGGTTAGGACAAGAAAATTTAGCTGAAAAGTTGTGTTGCCTATGGCACACGATTGAGCAAAATTAGACGATAAATAGTACACGTGCGAACGAGGGCCGCCGGATCGGAAGGACTGTAAAGGTGGGCCAAAAAAATTGAGCCGAATAGTTAAAAAAATAAACGTAAAAAAATATATTTTATGACTCGGCATCGTAATTGGGCAAAATTAGACGATAAACAGAATACACGATGGGTATTCGAATCGAAATATTGATTAGGGTAAGAAAATTTTAGCCAATAAGTTATATTGCGTTTACGTAACGTGACACGCGATTAGACAAAATTAGACGACTAATAGCACATGCACAAACACGGACCGCTGTCGGATCGGTTATTGATTAGGGCAAGAAAATTTTAGACAAAAAATTATTAGGGTAAGAAAATTTTAGCCAATAAGTTATATTGCGTTAACGTAACGTGACACGCGATTAGACAAAATTAGACGATTAATAGCACACGCACGAACACGGACCACCGTCGGATCCATTATTGATTAGGGCCAGAAAATTTTAGACAAAAAATTATATTGCGTCAACGTAACGTGACACGTGATTAGACAAAATTAGACGATTAATAGCACACGCACAAATACAAACCATCGGATAAAAAATGGACGGACGGAAATGGCTCGCGCACTGTTCAACTGCACACTGTTCATTTGATCGATGAACAGTGGTCGGAGCGTTTAGAGGCTGCTAAAGCCACGAGCCTTAATATATAGAAAAATTATATTGCGTCAACGTGACACGTGATTAGACAAAATTAGACGATTAATAGCACACGCACAAATACAAACCATCGGATAAAAAATGGACGGACGGAAATGGCTCGCGCACTGTTCAACTGCACACTGTTGATTTGATTGATGAACAGTGGTCGGAGCGTTTAGAGGCTGCTAAAGCCACGAGCCTTAATATATAGTATGACGATTAATAGCACACGCACAAATACAAACCATCGGATAAAATGGACGGACGGAAATGGCTGTTCAACTGCACACTGTTGATTTGATTGATGAACAGTGGTCGGAGCGTTTAGAGGCTGCTAAAGCCACGAGCCTTAATATATAGTATGATTAGTGCTTGAAACGGTTACTCGGAGTCATGTTGATGCGGCATGTCGTTCCATGCATACCTCTACCCTCTGCTTCGGCTAACTTGGGTAACTGATGTCATTGGCATGGTACGATGAAGTTTAACTTCCTTTTGGTTTTCTATTCAAAGTGCACGACTCTTGACATATCTTGCCAAGAAGGATTACACTATAGTTTATGAAGTTAAAAGAAGCACAAATGAGTCATTCTCAGCGACAACATAGATAAAAACACTTGCAAGCCTATCTCGCATCAGTCACCTTGTGCTAGGACACCATGCAGGCAGCGAGACGAAGCTCTTATTTTCACCTAATTGTAGTTGTATGCTGGTGGCCTCCCTTGTGCCGCGCGTAGCACGATTGTTCGCTCCACATATCGTCACATGCATCACTTTGGGCTTTGTGATACTCAATGCGCAGTTGGCTGGTATTGACACTCGGATGAAAAATGTCCCCTCTAGGAACCAACTACATTGTGAAGTGAGCATAGCATAGGTGTTATCTTGTGGTGGAACCAGTCCGTCAAGGTTGAAGTCTTAGACTTAGAATGTGTGCTCAAATTTACCTGGATTTATTTCATGATTTAGCTGGCAATGTTTTTCAGTGGTAGTTGACGTGCCCGTCGACACTAGAGGAAAAAGGGCTATTCATTCGCGACCCCTCGGAGCATTAGTCCCGGTTGCGCCACCAACCGGGACTAATGCTGGAACGCGTCCCGATTGAGCGGCACGGCGAGGGCATGGTCCCGGTGGTAAGGGCATGCGTTTTGAGCCACCAACCGACTAAAGGTTTGGCCACACCACATGGCGTGGCACGCACCTTTAGTCCCGGTTTTACCCAACCGACTAAAGACCCCCGCCCTCTATAAATGCAACGCCTCTCTCTGCCTCCACTCTGTTTTGAATGGTGGAAGGTGTGAGGGTGCTAGTTTTTTCTCATGCATGCATTGAAGGTGTTTGTTGAAATGTTTGAGTGAATAATCCGTGAATTTCTCATAGAACAAAAATATAGAAGGTGTCCGAGACGCTTGAGCTTTCTCCTCTTTATTTCCCATCGAGGTTAGCAATCTTATCTTTTCTAGGTCATTGATACAATTCATGTGTCGGTGTGAATTGGTTATTTCACTATTTATGATGTCCTATTTTTGATAAACTTACTTATATGATGCATGAACGGTCGGAATGGATGTACGGTGACGTGGTAGCCGAGTATATCAAAGGCGTGGATAAATTTATCGATGTGGCTACGGCAAACAAAGAGAATGGATTTATACGTTGTCCATGTGTTCAATGTCGGAACAACAAGGAGTACTCTTCCTCGAAAATCATTCGCAGCCACCTGATTATGAAAGGTTTCATGCCCAACTATAATTGTTGGACCAAGCAAGGGGAAAGAGGGTTATGATGGAAGATGGTGAAGAAGAAGATGATGATAACAACTATCATCATATGTTTCGAATCTGATACCGCAATGGAAGACAATGGAGAGGAAAGAGGTGAAGAACGGCATCGATGAGCCGATGAACTTGGTAGGGTCATTTCGATGCAAAGCGAGACCGTGAAATGAAAATGAGAAGTTGAAGTTAGAGGGCATGTTAGAAGATCACAAGAAATTGTTGTACCCAAATTGTGAAGATGGCACAAAGCTCGGTACCACCGGAATTGTTGCGATGGAAGAGTGTGGTCTAACCGACTCCTCATTTGAAAAGATGTGAAAATAATGAAGTCAAGTTTCCAAAACATAACGAACTTCCCGAGTACCTCGAAGCAAAGAAGACTCTCGTCCTCTGGGATTAGATGTGCAAAAGATACATGCATGCATTAATGATCGCATCCTCTACCGCGGTAAGGAGTATGAGAATTTAGATAAATGCCCGTATGCAACGCAGCGTTGTATAAGATCGACGAGATGACCACTGGTGATGTTGAGGGAGAGCCTCCAAGAGGGTTCTGCTAAGGTTATGTGGTATGCTCCTATAATACCAAGGTTGAAACGCATGTTCGTAAACAAAGAGCATGCCAGTTGTTGCGATGGCACAAAGAAGACCGTAAGAAAGACGGGAAGTTGAGACACCTGGCGATGGGTCACGGTGGAGAAAAATCGAGAGAGACTTCCGGACTTTGTGTGACGAAGGAACTTATGGTTTGGTCTAAATACGGATGGCATGAATACTTTGGGAGCAAAGCTGCACACAACACCTGGCCCATGACTCTATGTATCTATAACCTGCCTCCTTGGTTGTGCATGAAGCGTAAGTTCATTATGATGCGGTGCTCATCCAAGGCCCAAGCAACCGCAACGACATTGATGTGTACCTTAGGCCATTAGTTGAAGAACTCTTACAGTTGTGGGGCAAACCAGGTATACGTCGTGGGATGAGAACAAACAGAGCCATTTAATCTACGAGGGTTGTTATTCGTAACCATCAATGATTGCTGCTCTTAGTAACCTTTCGTGACGTACAAACAAAGAATATAAGGCATGCACCCACTGTTTAGATAAGACCAAGGTACATATTTGCATAAATGTAAGAAGGTTGTGTACTGGCGAATCGACGATTTCTTCCACCAATCATCCCGTAAGAAAGAAAGGCAAGCATTTCAAAGGTGAGGATCACCGAAGAATCTGAACTCCTGGTGATGATGTATTTGGTATGGTCAAGGACATAGAAGTAATCTTTGGAAAGGGTCCCAGGTCAATCGTTCGAACGACGTCGCTACAGGACACACACCCATGTGGAAGAAGAAATCTATATTTTGGGAGCTGCCATATTGGAAAGTCCTGCGTGTCCGCTCTTCAATCGACATGATGCACATGACGAAGAATCTCTGCGTGAACCTGCTAGGATTCCTAGGCGTGTATGGGAAGACAAAAGATACACCTGAAGCACGGGAGGACCAACAAATTATGAAAGACCCAAAGAACATGCTGTTGGAATTATGCCCTAGAGGCAATAATAAAGATGTTATTATTATAATTCTTGTTCATGATAAAGATTATATTCCATGCTAGAATTGTATTAAGCGGAAACTTTAATACTTGTGTGGTTTGTAAACAACACCGTGTCCCTAGTACGCCTCTATGGACTAGCTCATTGATCAATGATGGTTAAGGTTTCCTAACCATAGACATGAGTTGTCAATTGATAATGAGATCATATCATTGGGAGAATGATATGGTGGATAGACCCAAACAAAGCAAAGCAATTAGATCGTGTCATCGTGTTCGTCTTTGCGAAGCTTTTCCTATGTCAAATATTGTATTGCTTAGACCATGAGATAATGCAACTCCCTGGTACCGGAAGAAAGCTTTGAGGTCATCAAACGTCATCCTATGAGAGGGTGATCATAAAGGTGTCTCTCAGGTGATCGGAAAGTATCTGTTGGGTTGTATGTATCAAGATGGAATTTGTCCCTCCCAAGTCGGAGAGATATACTTCGGGCCCACTCGGTAATCGATATCAACACCGCTTGCAAGCATGTGGTTAAGGAGTTAATCACAAAGTGATATCGGATTAACGAGTAAAGTACTTGGTGGAACGAGATTGAACTAGGTATGACGATCGACGATCGAATCTCGGGCAAGTAAAATATCGCGACGAAGGGAATATATATATGGGATTGTTTGAATCGACATCGTGGTTCATCCGATATGATCATCGATGAATGTGGGAGTCAATATGGGTGCCAGACCCCGCTGTTGATTATTGATAGAAGATCATGTCTGCATATTCTCGAACCCGCAGGGTCACACACTTAACGTGTCTCGACGCTAGGATAGATTGGATAATTGGTTTATGAATTTTTGTTCAGAGTCTCGGATGGGATCCGGGATATCACGAGAGGTTCCAAAATGGTCCGAGAATAAGATTCATATAAGGCAGTTTTTTGGAGTTCGAATTGTTCCGATTAATCGGTATTGTATCGAAGCTTCTAGAACCTTCCGAAGGGGACCAACGTGGCCCCACCTTCCGGGAGGGGCATGGGCCTATGAGGGAGTGTCCTGGCCGCATTGGGCCAGGGGCACAAGGCCCCATAGGGCCCAGCCGATTCTAGAGAGATTTGACTCGTTTAAATCTCGGGATAGAATTTCTAGATAAGGGAGAGTTTAAATCGTTTAAATCTAGAGATAGGATTTCTAGATAAGGGAGAGTTTAAATTGTTTAAACTAGAGATAGGCTTGGAGGAGGGGCAAGGGCTGGCCGCCCCCCCTCTATATATAGAGGGGTGGTGCGCCCCCTCCCCTACACACACCTTCCTCCAAGCCCTAGCAGCCTTGCTACCTTCCTCTCTCCCTCCCGACTGTTTGTAGGCGAAGCCCTGCAGAAATTCTCCACCATATACACCACGCCGTGTTGTAGATCCAATCTATCTCCACCATACTCGCTGGTCCGAGGAAGGAGGAGACGCCGAGGTGCCGTGTGCATCTCACGGAGGCACCGCCACTTGTGGTGCTAGATCGGATCGGATCGCGAGGAGGAGAAGCGAGCACGACTACATCACCCACGCCCGAACGTTCATGTCTTAATCTTCAAGGGTATGAAGATCTAATCCAATCTCTCGTTGTTTGCATCTCCTAGATCAGATCTTGGCTTTCCTCTGCTCGCCCGTAGAAAATTTTGATTTACTATGCCACGAAACCCTTCAATGGTATCAGAGCTAGATCTATGCGTAGATGTGTTTCACGAGTAGAACGCAACATGGTTGTTGCGGGCGTTGATGTTTTCTGTTGCAAGCCTCTTGTTTGTGTTCTTCTTATGACGCGGGATAGTGAGATTGAAGCGTCCGTGCCAACCTTACGCGACGTCGTCATGAGACCGGCTCGCACTTGACGCGGTGGCTTGTTCCACACATGCGGTGGATGTCGGTTTCCTCACTATAGTTGTCATGGGATTAACACCGGAGTTTGGCAACCATAATATCACCGTTGTGGCTTTTCCGTAGGTAAGAATCGTTCTTAGCATCTACTCCCATAAGCCACGTTAAACATGCAACAACAAAGTAGAGGCGTCTAACTTGTTTTTGCAGGGAGTGTTTTCTGTGATGTGGTATGGCCCAATATGTGATGTGTATATTGTATGTGATGATCATGTTTTGTAATGTTTCACGACTTGCATGTCGATGAGTACACAACCGACAGGAGCCATATGGTTGTCTTTATAATTGTGTATGACCTGCGAGTCAACTTCTTATACGCCATGTAATAACTTTACTTTATCGCTAAGTATTTAGCAATAGTTGTAGTTGCTATTCGTGGTGGAGGCAATCATGGTGGAGTGATGGAGATCATGCCGGAACGCACAAGATGGAGATCATTGCGCGAGGATTGGCTATACCATGTCACATAAAGTTATATGCATGTGATGTTTATCCCTTTATGTATCTTATTATGCTTAGATCGCGACGGTAGCATTATAAGATGATTCCTCACTTAAAGATCAAGATAAAACTTTGTTCTCCCAAGTATGCACCTATGAAAGTTCGTCGTGTCCAAGCATCACGTGATGATCGGTGCTATAGACTCTACGCCACATACAACGGGTGCAAGCCAGTTTTGCACTTGCAGAAATACTTGGGTCTAGCTTGACGAGCCTAGCATGTCTGCATGGCCTCGGAACACAAGAACCGAAAGGTTAAGCATGAGTCATATGAATGATATGATCGACACTTTGTTGTCCACCATTGAAACCACATCTCTTCTCGTGATGATCGGATTAGGTGTGGTGAATTTGGATCGTGTTCACTAAACAACTTGAGGGATGTTGAATTTAGGGAGTTCATCTAGTAATTTGATTAAGTTGAACTATTTATCATGAACATAGTCTAAATTGTACTTGCAAATCTGTAGATCCAATGGCCAAGTCCAACTTCAACTTCAACGCTTTTTTGAGAAAGAAAAGCTTAGGAACAATGGGTCTAACTTCACCAATTGGTTCCGCAATCTAAGAATCATTCTGTCTGGCGACAAAGGACTATGTCCTTGGGAAAACGTTAGGTGACCCTCAAATCGCTACTACCGATGAGAAAGCTGTATCGTCACAAGAAAGATGATTATGGTGTGATTAAGAGCACCATGTTGTTTGCTATGGAACCGAGCTTCAAAATCGTTTTGAAACCTATCCGGCCCTTTGAGATTCTCGAGGAGCTGAAAACCATGTTTCGACTCAAGCCCGCTCGAGAGATATGAGATCTCCGAGAAGTTCTTTAAGCAAGATGGAGGAAGGAGTTCCGTTAGTGAGCACGCCATAAAGATGTCGGGCTACACTCAACGCCTTGAGCAACCTGGAATGCACGATTCCGAGGAGCTCAAGATTGGTGGTCGCAATCACTCCTCCCAGCTACAAAAGTTTTGTAGTGACTCATAATCGATTGGTTCCATCGATACGATCACCGAGCTCTTCGCAAAGTCAAGGCTGCGAGTGGACATCAAGAAGGATAATCATGTGTTGATGGTCAACAAGCCCTCCTTTAAGAAAGGTAAGGAGCAAAGAAACCCTTCAAGAAGGGCGGCAAGCGCAATGCCTCGCCGAGAAGAAGCTCAGTCTGGTCCCAAGCCGACACGAGTGCTTCTATTGCAAGGACAAGGGTCATTGGAAGCGCAACTGTACAAAGTACTTAGCGGACAAGAAGGCTGGCACCATCAAAGGTATATTTGATATACATGTTATTGATGTTTTCCTTACTAGCCCTCATTGTAGTGCCTGGGTATTTGATACGTTCGCTTGCTAATATTTGTAACTCAAACAGAGCTACGGAATAGACGGCGGCTTATGCGAGGATGAGGTGACGATGCGTGTTGGCAACGGATCAAGAGTTGATGTGATGGCCGCCGCACGCTCTCCTTAGTTTTACCTTCGGATTAGTTTTAAACCTTAATAAATGTTATTATGTGCTGCGTTGAGCATGAACATTATTTCTGGATCTTGTTTATTGCAAGACGGTTATTCATTTAAATCGGAGAATAATGGTTGTTCTATTTATATGAGTAACATCTTTTATGTTCATGCACCTATTGTGAATGGTTTATTTCTTCTAAATCTCGAAAGGGATGAAACACACATCCATAACATTGAGGCTAAGAGATGCAACGTAGATAGTGATAATGCTACTTATTTGTGGCATTGCCTAGGTCATATTGGTGTAAAGCATGAAGAAACTCCATTCGATGGACTTTTGAGTCTCTTGATTTTGAATCATTTGACACATGCGAACCATGCCTCATGGGCAAGATGATCAAAACCCGTTCTCGGATGATGGAGCGAGCAACGGACTTGTTGGAAATCATACATACCGATGTATGCGGACCGATGAGTATTTCGACGCCGTGGATATCGCTATTTCCTCACTTTTACCGATGACTTAAGTAGATATGGGTATATCTATTTAATGAAACATAAATCGGAAACATTTGAAAAGTTCAAAGAATTTCGAATGAAGTGGAGAACCATCGTAATGTAAAGATTAAGTTTCTACGATCCGATCGTGGAGGTGAATATTTGAGTTATGATTTTCACGCATCTTAAAGCAAGTGGAATCGTTTCACAACTCACGCCACCCGAACACCACAGCGCAATGGTGTGTCTGAGCAGGAATCGAACCCTATTAGATATGGTCCGATCAATGATGTCTCTTCGATTTGCCGTTATCATTTTGGGGTTATGCATTAGAAACCGCTGCATTCACTTTAAATAGGGCACCATCTAAATCCGCTGAGACGACACCGTATGAACTGTGGTTTGGTGCTAAACCTAAGTTGTTGTTTCTTAAAGTTTCGGATGCGAAGCTTACGCCAAGAAGTTGATGCGACAAGCTCGAACCCAAAGCGAGAAATGCGTCTTCATAGGATACCCTAAGGAAACTATTGGGTATACCTTCTATCACGTAACCGAAGGCAAAGTGTTTGTCGAAGAACGGTTCCTTTCTTGAGAAGGAGTTTCTCTCGAAAGAAGTGAGTGGGAGGAAAGTAGAGCTAGACGGTTGTTGAACCTTCTCTTGAATTGGAGAGTAGCGCAAGACTGAAATTGTTCTAGTGTCACCGCACCAACAATAGAGGAAGCTAATGACAAGGATCATGAAGCTTGGACGATGTCACATCGAACGTCGCAGTCGACAAGGTCGCGTGCCTCCCGACCGGTACGGCAACCTGTCTTGACTGTCTTGTTGGTAGAAGACAGTGAACCTACGAACTATGAGGAAGCGATGATGAGCCCAGACTCTGAGAAATGGCTAGAAGCCATGAAATCCGAATTGGGATCCATGAGCGAAAACCAAGTATGGACTTTGGTGGATCCTCCTAGCGACCGAAAGGCCGTTGAGTGAAAATGGATATTCAAGAAGAAAACGGACGCGGATGGTAATGTTACCGTCTATAAAGCACGGCTTGTCGCAAAAGGTTTTCGACAAGTTCAAGGTGTTGACTACGATGACATTTCTCTCCCGTAGCGATGTTTAAGTCCATTCGGATTTTATTAGCAATTGCTGCGTTTCATGATTATGAAATATGGCAGATGGATGTCAAGACTGCTTTCCTCAATGGCAACATTGATGAAGAGTTGTATATGATGCAACCCGAAGGTTTTGTCGATCCTAAGGATGCTAGTAAAGTATGCAAACTTCAAATGCTCCATTTATGGATCAAGCAAGCATCTCGGAGTTGGAACCTTCGCTTTGATCAAGTGATCAAGAGCTTTGGATTTGTTCCAAATTGCTACGAAGCTTGCATCTACAAGAAAGTGAGTGGGAGCTCGTGACGCTTCGCATCAGTATGTGGATGACATATTGATTATTGGAAATGACATCAACATGCTTAACGATGTGAAGAGTTATTTGAACAAGTGTTTTTCAATGAAAGACCTAGGTGAAGTCGCTTATATATTGGGCATCAAAATCTATAGAGATAGACAAAGACGCTCGATAGCTTTAAGCCGAGTACATACCTAGACAAAGTTCGAAAGGTTCGTAATGGATAAGGCAAAGAAAGGTTCAAAGGCCTATGTTGTCGTGTAAGATATTGAGCAAGGCTCAAGTGTCCACACGGTAAATGATAGGGAAGCTATGAGCAAAGTTCCTTATGCCTCGCCATAGGTTCCATCATGTATGCCATGCTGTACTAGACCGATGTGTCCAATGCTCTTAGTTTGACGAGCAGATATCAAAGTGATCCAGAGTGGAACATCGACAACCGTGAAGAACATCCTAAAGTACCTAAATAGAACTAAAGACATGTTCTTAGTCTATGGGGTGATGAACAGCTTGTCGTAAAAGGTTACGCCAATGCTAGTTTCGACACACAAGGATGATTCCAAATCTCGCATGTGATACGCTTATATTTTGAATGGAGGAGTCAGAGTCGAGAAGCTGCAAGCAAAGCGTGATCGCGGTATCTACAGAGAAGCGGAATATATGGTCAGAGAAGGCCAAGTGAAGGAGTTTGGATCGAAACTTCATCATCGAGCTTGGCGTGGTTCCAAGTGCATTGGACCCACTGGAGATATTGTGTGACAACACCGCGCCATAGCACTCGCTAAGGAACCAAGATATCATCCAAAGACCAAGCATATCAACCGCAAGTTTCATATAATCCGAGATTATATAGCAGATGGAGATCTGAAGATTAGCAAAGTACATACGGATCTGAATGTCGCAGATCCATTGACTAAACCTCTTCCACGTGTAAAACATGATCAAGACCTCAGTGCCATGGGTGTGAGATTGTTTCCAGATGTAAACTAGATTATTGACTCTAGTGCAAGTGGGAGACTGTTGGAATTATGCCCTAGAGGCAATAATAAAGATGTTATTATTATAATTCTTGTTCATGATAAAGTTTATATTCCATGCTAGAATTGTATTAAGCGGAAACTTTAATACTTGTGTGGTTTGTAAACAACACCGTGTCCCTAGTACACCTCTATGGACTAGCTCATTGATCAATGATGATTAAGGTTTCCTAACCATAGACATGAGTTGTCAATTGATAATGAGATCATATCATTGGGAGAATGATATGGTGGATAGACCCAAACAAAGCAAAGCAATTAGATCGTGTCATCGTGTTCGTCTTTGCGAAGCTTTTCCTATGTCAAATATTGTATTGCTTAGACCATGAGATAATACAACTCCCTGGTACCGGAAGAAAGCTTTGAGGTCATCAAACGTCATCCTATGAGAGGGTGATCATAAAGGTGTCTCTCGTGTGATCGGAAAGTATCTGGGTTGTATGTATCAAGATGGAATTTGTCCCTCCCAAGTCGGAGAGATATACTTGGGCCCACTCTAATCGATATCAACACCGCTTGCAAGCATGTGGTTAAGGAGTTAATCACAAAGTGATATCGGATTACGGAAGGAGTAAAGTACTCGTGAACGAGATTGAACTAGGTATGACTACCGACGATCGAATCTCGGCAAGTAAAATATCGCGAGACGAAGGGAATATATATGGGATTGTTTGAATCGACATCGTGGTTCATCCGATATGATCATCGATGAATGTGTGGAGTCAATATGGGTGCCTGCACTGCTGATTATTGATAGAAGATCATGTCTCGCATATTCTCGAACCGCAGGTCACACACTTAACGTGTCTCGACGCTAGGATAGATTGGATAATTGGTTTATGAATTTTTGTTCGAGTCTCGGATGGGATCCGGATATCACGAGAGGTTCCGGAATGGTCCGGAGAATAAGATTCATATAAGGCGGCAGTTTTTGGAGTTCGAATTGTTCCGGATTAATCGGTATTGTAAAAGCTTCTAGAACCTTCCTAAGGGGACCAACGTGGCCCCACCTTCCGGAGGGGCATGGGCCTATGAGGGAGTGTCCTGGCCGCATTGGTCCAGGGCACAAGGCCCCATAGGGCCCAGCCGATTCTAGAGAGATTTGACTGCTTAAATCTCGTGATAGAATTTCTAGATAAGGGAGAGTTTAAATCGCTTAAATCTAGAGATAGGATTTCTAGATAAGGGAGAGTTTAAATTGTTTAAACTAGAGATAGGCTTGGAGGGGCAGGGCCGCCCCCTCTATATATAGAGGGTGGTGCGCCTCTCCCCACACACACCTTCCTCCAAGCCCTAGCAGCCTTGCTACCTTCCTCTCTCTCCCGATCGCTTGTAGGCGAAGCCCCGCCAGAAATTCTCCACCATATACACCACGCCGTGTTGTAGATCCAATCTATCTCTCCACCATACTGCTGGTCCGAGGAAGGAGGAGACGCCGAGGTGTTGCACGTGTGCATCTCACGGAGGCACCGCGACTTGTGGTGCTAGATCGGATCGGATCGCGAGGAGGAGAAGCGAGTACGACTACATCACCCACATTCCGATTTAACGCTCACCAGTAATCTTCAAGGGTATGAAGATCTAATCCAATCTCTCGTTGTTTGCATCTCCTAGATCAGATCTTGGCTTTCCCTCCGTCATTCGAGAAAATTTTGATTTACTATGCCAAAACCCTTCACATGCATACAGATAACAAGACGGATAAAGGCCACTTAAGTCGTGCCACTATGCTCTTACCAAAGCAGAAGGAAATCTTTTTGAAGTCCTTTATAGTATCAAGGTGCCGGGCTTCTCATCTAATATAAAGGGATATAAATATGGCAGAGAAAAGTTCCAAAACCTGAAGTCTCATGATCACACGTGATTATGACGCATTGCTTCCGATTGCATTGAGGGGGCTTCACCGAAAATGTTCGAGTACCCATTGTGAAGTGTGCATTCCTCAATGCAATATCTCGAAGGTAATCAATCCAGATATTCTCGCCAAGGTTACGTATGATGTGGTACAATGTCTTGTTAGTTTTGAATTGGTGTTCCCACCATCCTTCTTCAATATTATGACGATCTCCTGGTTCATCTAGTGGAAGAGATTGCCATTCTCGGTCAGATTTCTGCACAATATGTTCCCTTTGAGAGGTTCATGGAGTCTTAAAAAATATGTTCATAACCGGTTAGACCGTAGGAAGCATCTCAAGGGATATGGAATGAGGAGGTCATTGAGTTTTGTGTTGACTTTATTCGACCTTAAGCCGATTGGTGTTTCGACTCATGCATGAGGGAAGACTATGGAAAAGGCACTGGGAAAGAAAGCAATGATATGTAGGACGGGATTCTTTCACTAAAGCACACTACAAAGTTCTACATAATTCCACCTTGGCATCTCTCAGATATCGAGGAACACAAGAATATTGTACGCCCAAAAACCCGGGAAGCCCTGAATCATGGATTAGATGAACACATGAAGTCTTTCGTGGTTGGATGCGGACATCTCTTGAATGACACCACCGTTGGAGATCAGCTATACTTGTTGGCACACACCATCTTCTACTCGTATTGAATTTCCAAGGGTACGAAATAAATGGGAATACATTCTACACGATCGCCAAGATAAAGAGCACCAACCAAAATAGTGGTGTCCGCTTTGATGCAATAGACGAGAATGGACATAAGGACACATATTATGGTTACATAGAGGAGATATGGGAACTAGACTATGGAGTCTCTTTTAAGGTCACTTTGTTTCACGCAAATGGGTCAACTGAATGGGGAAGGGTAAAGATAGACCAGTTGTACGGAATGACAACAGTGATCTCAACAATCTTGGTTATAGAGATGAACCATTCGTCTAGCCAATGATGTGTCTCGTGTTTTCTATGTGAAGGACATGTCCTCCGCATCAAAAAAGAAAAATATGCAAACGAATACATCATATGATGAGCCAAAGCGCCACATAGTTCTTTCAGGGAAAAGAAACATCGTGGGAATCGAGGACAAGATGTATATGTCAAGATTATAATAAGTTTGATGAAATTCGCCCTTCACAAAGGAAAACCCACCCAAGCATTCCGTTAAGTAAAGAAGATGCTCCATGGTTACGTCTCAAGCGGTCATAAGGAATGACATATGCCAAGAAGTTCATGCTCATATTATGTAACTCTAGTTCATGTCTTTCGCGGTTTGTGGCTTGACCAAGGATATCTTCGGTTTGTGGCCTTTAGTCCCGGTTTTGTAGTCTCGCTTTTAATATTAATAAATGTCTTGAGTGTTAGTCCTGCTTGTGGCTGGACCGGAGTGCCTCTATGACCAGTTTATTGGAGATGCGAGGACTGGGCTCACGTCGATCTCCCTCGAAACTGGTCGAGTGGTGTCCCTGCCTCGAAAACCATCTTGCAGCTTGTAACTTCACTAACTAGATCAATACGCCTGAGCTAACTAATTTCACATATTAGAGTGCCTCTATGACGTTTCTGAGATGCCGGAGGATCTGGCCCGGCTAAGATCTCCTCGAACTGGCCGCAGTGGTGTCCTCGCTCTCGAAACCATCTTGCAGCTTGTAACTTCACTAACTAGATCAATACGCCTGAGCTAACTAATTTCACATATTAGAGTGCCTCTATGACCGTTTCTCGGAGATGCCGGAGGACCTGGCTCCGTCAAGATCTCCTCGAAACTGCCGCAGTGGTGTCCTCGCTCTCGAAAACCATCTTGCAGCTTGTAACTTCACTAAGTAGATCAATGCGCCTGAGCTAACTAATTTCACATATTAGGAGTGCCTCTATGACGTTTCGGAGATGCCGGAGGACTGGGCCCGTCAAGATCTCCTCAAATCGCCGTAGTGGTGTCCTCGCTCTCTAAAACCATCTTGGAGATGCCTCAAACTGGCCGGAGGACTGACTCACAAGGATGCATATTTATAGTACAAGCAGCTCGGCATAATGTCGACACTCACGACATAATGTCGACACTCACCCCTATTATTAGTGTCGATTATTTTAGTCCCTGCTGGTGTCTCCAACCGACTAAAGGTTCATATTAGTCCGTTGGTGACACCATCCGGGACAAGGTACAAGCCGCACGCATAATGTCGACACTCACCCCTATTATTAGTGTTGCCTCGCCCACTCGCCGCAATCCTTTCGTCATGTTGGTTTCTCCAACCGACTAAATATGAACCCTCTCTTTATATAGGCATTTCTATTTATTAGGTAACACTTAAGACATTTATTAATATTAAAACCGGGACAAACCGACTAGCTAACACTCGTGACTAAAGCCTCCCCTTTAGTCATAATCATGCCTAGTCCTATAGTACGCAGCTTCGTGGTCTTCATCATCGCCGTCATCATCATCGCCATCGCCACCGCCACTCCGGGATCCTCACCATCCATGGCATATACCAGGCCATTCCACCCTCGGATTCACGGCAGGGAGAGGGGTCTCCTGAAGACGATGCCGCCATCACGGATAGTGTGGGCCTGTATGGTGGACTGGGCACCGTGGCGAGGATTGTCTCCCGCGATGTAGCGATCACTGATGATAGTACGGTTCGCCCACCATGCATTTACGGCCGACTTGTAGGTTCACCGTGGCGGGCCATCACCCTCAGACCGGCGAGCTCCCTTTCCGCCTATTAGCGAAGAAGGCATTCCAGTGTCGAGTTGTCGGGATCCCACTGGGATCCATCCGCCGCTCCGCGTGAGCTCGTGGTAGAAGTGGTTTGTGATGGCCACCGCATGCGGAACCTTGAGGGATGGAGGGACAGAACCCCTCCAGCCAAAGATCTAGTCGGGCGGGCGCAGCCCGCTGGACAAGGGTAGTTGAGGCACACGCCTCGGTCCTCGTGGGTCGAATGGCCCAAGAGGCGCTGTCCATTGTTCTAAGAGAGGAAGGTGTGGATGTGTGTATAGCCATGACACGATCATCCTAAATATAGAGGAAAGGGCGGAAAACTTGGCGTGAAGCTTTGGGAAATGGCGGAAATATCTTTAGTCCCTAGTGACTACATCCGGACTAAAAGCTCTAGTAGAAAGGAAAGGGCGGGAAAACTTGGCGGAAGAGGTGGGAAATGGCGGAATATTTTTAGTCCCGGTTTGTGACTACATCCGGACTAAATGTGTGCCAACAATGATCATGTTTCAAAAACCTTCACAAATGACCTATCATGTTCGAGGTTTCATGGCTTTCATCCAAATGACCGATGTTATGTGAATCACGGCATAGTTTGTGATGTTGTGCCCATATTATGCATGTGTGTGGACATTGGTATGGAGAACAATGTTGCAGAGGAAGTTCTCCTTTTGTCGAACGGAAAAGCCCTTTTCCATTTTCCGAGCGCAAAAACGGGTCGTTTTGTGAAGTAACCACCAAAATGCCGTTTCAGAATGCTACCGTCCCATTTTCCTAAAATACTAGACCACCTTACATGGACTATCTCCCAACCGTTACATCTCAAACCTTTTCGTCCATCCCGGGTAAAAAGGACAAATGTCCAAATCCAGAGGAAGTGGGTCGGTTTGTACTACAGTACATGATCTATCGCCTGATTTTTGAAAAATCATTTTTAGGTTCACAATATGTGGTTTCTTCAGAGATCCAATGCAAGTTCTAACGATTCTCGTCCCCTATCTTCATGCACACCGGTTCGACCATAGTTAGAAATTCGATAATTCAAACGGGCATAATAAATTCAAAAAAATCCGAACAATGAAAATCCTTCGCTTGGTGTCATATTTGTTACATAGTTGAAAGGAAAATACCAGACTTGGTATATTGATCATGTTTCAAAAACCTTCACAAAATGACCTATCATGTTCGAGGTTTCATGGCTTTCATCCAAATGACCGATGTTATGTGAATCACGGCATAGTTTGTGATGTTGTGCCCATATTATGCATGTGTGTGGACATTGGTATGGAGAACAATGTTGCAGAGGAAGTTCTCCTTTTGTCGCATCTAAAAGCCCTTTTCCATTTTCCGAAAGCAAAAACGGGTCGCTTTGTGAAGTAACCACCAAAATACCGCTTCACAATGCTACCGTCCCATTTTCCTAAAATACTAGACCACCTTACATGGATTATCTCCCAACCGGTACATCTCAAACCTTTTCGCCCATCCCGTAAAAGGACAAATGTCCGAATGAGGGAAGTGGGTCCGGCTTGTACTACAGTACATGATCTATCGCCTGTGATTTTTGAAAAATCATTTTAGACTCACAATATGTGGTTTCTTCAGATATCCAATGCAAGTTCTAACGATGCTCGCCCCTATCTTCATGCACACCGGTTCGACCATAGTTAGAAATTCGTATAATTCAAACGGGCATAATAAATTCAAAAAAATCCGAACAATGAAAATCCTTCGCTTGGTGTCATATTTTGTTACATAGTTGAAAGGATAAATACCGACTTGGTATATTGATCATGTTTCAAAAACCTTCACAAAATGACCTATCATGTTCGAGGTTTCATGGCTTTCATCAAATGACCGATGTTATGTCAATCACGGCATAGTTTGTGATGTTGTGCCCATATTATGCATGTGTATGGACATTGGTATGGAGAACAATGTTGCAGAGGAAGTTCTCCTTTTGTCACGGAAAAGCCCTTTTCCATTTTCCGAGCGCAAAAACGGGTCGCTTTTGTGAAGTAACCACCAAAATGCCGCTTTCACAATGCTACCGCCCCATTTTCCTAAAATACTAGACCACCTTACATGGACTATCTCCCAACCTACATCTCAAACATTTTCATCCATCCCGTAAAAGGATAAATGTCTCTAAATTCCAGGAAGTGGGTCCGGTTTGTACTACGTGTACATGATCTATCGCCTGTGATTTTTGAAAAATCATTTTAGACTCACAATATGTGGTTTCTTCAGAGATCCAATGCAAGTTCTAACGATGCTCGCCCCTATCTTCATTTTAAAAGGTTACATTAATTATTTTTTAAAATAGAAAATGGTTTTGGATTATTTATTCAAATCCATACACTTCTTATGTTTAAAGTTTTCTAAATTCCAAATTAATATTCAAAATATAAGTTAATTCATTTTAAAAGGTTACATTAATTATTTTTAAAAATAGAAAATGGTTTTGGATTATTTATTCAAATCCATACACTTCTTATGTTTAAAGTTTTTCTAAATTCCAAATTAATATTCGAAAATATAAGTTAATTCATTTTAAAAGGTTACATTAATTATTTTTTAGAAAGAAAATGGTTTTGGATTATTTATTCAAATCCATACACTTCTTATGTTTAAAGTTTTTCTAAATTCCAAATTAATATTCAAAAATATAAGTTAATTCATTTTAAAAGGTTACATTAATTATTTTTTAGAAATAGAAAATGGTTTTGGATTATTTATTCAAATCCATACACTTCTTATGTTTAAAGTTTTTCTAAATTCCAAATTGATATTAAAAAATATAAGTTAATTCATTTTAGTTGTAAATGGTTCATATTTTAAATGGTTACATTAATTGTTTTTAAAATGTAAAATGGTTTTGGATTATTTATTCAAATCCATACACTTCTTATGTTTAAAGTTTTTCTAAATTCCAAATTAATATTCAAAATATAAGTTAATTCATTTTAAAAGGTTACATTAATTATTTTTAGAAATAGAAAATGGTTTTGGATTATTTATTCAAATCCATACACTTCTTATGTTTAAAGTTTTTCTAAATTCCAAATTGATATTAAAAAAATAAGTTAATTCATTTTAGTTGTAAATGGTTCATATTTTAAATGGTTACATTAATTGTTTTTAAAATGTAAAATGGTTTTGAATTATTTATTCAAATCCAAACACTTTTTATGTTTAAAGTTTTTCTAAATTCCAAAGTAATTATCATTGAAAAACATTACAAATTTAAACCCCAAAATAAAAAATAAGGCGGAACAGAGAGAAAATAATCAAAAAATTTGAAAATTAGAATACGTCTGCTGGAGCCACCAACCGACTAAGAGCCTTTATGCCTACTTCTTCACCGCTGAAAATTTGATTATAGGTCCCATGGTGGCTCCAACGATCGATGCACCTTTAGTCCGGTTGGAGCCACGAACCGACTAAAGGCCCTTTAGTTATAACAGGTGCCCCTCGCCTTCTTCTTCCCATCTCCCTCCTCTTCTTCTCACAAGACGCCGCTGCAGCCGCTCGCTGCACGCCCCTACCGCCGCCTCTCCCAGCCAAGCATGCAGAAGCCATTGTCGCCCGAGGCTTCTCCTCAAGGAATCAGCCCCACTCGCCCCAATCGCCGCCAACGACCTCGAGCCCGACGATCGCTGGCCGATCTGCCGGCTCCCGACCGCCTCGCCTCCCGACACCACCACCGCACCTGGTGAGCTCGCCTCGTGGACCTCTCTCTCGCCTCTCTCGTTCATCCTCCTGCCGACCACCGCCACCACCGCCGCCACCGCCGCCGTGTTCTCTCTCGGTGACCTTTTGGAGGCGGCGCCACTATTTGGCTCGCCTCAACCTCCTTCTCTAACGCTGCGCGACGCCGCCCTAGATCGCCTCTAACACCGCTCCGCATCACCGCCCGCAAGCCACCGCCGGGCGTGACGCCACCTGCATCACACCCACCAGGAGCCACTTTGCTGCATGGCTTTCCTATGTGGCCTCCGCCCACAGTCACCCTCCTGCTAGCCCAGCCCGAGTGAAAATGCCCCCGAACCACTTTTGCTTGTGTGGTCATGAGGTGGCTCCGGCCCTCCTCAGTCATTGTGGCTAGATATGCTCATGTGTAAAAAGTTTAACCAGCTTTTAATAATTTCAGAAATAATTATAATCTTATAAATTCAATAACTTTTAATCTATAAGTCATAAAATATGAATAATATATCAAAATGTTCGTAAAATGAAACCTAGCTATCTAAGCTATAATCATGCATTGTTCAACAACTTAAATTACAAGTTTAATTAGAAGAACAAATCCACCCTCTTATGTGTTCCAGTTTCTCCGAGTTAGGGTTTTCACCCTAACCCCGATTAAATCGTCGAACATTTCTTAGGGTTACATTCCAATGCAAATTAACTTGTCATATCATCATACTTACTTGAGCATTGCATCGATGCCATGTGTTGATTGTTTCTTTTTGTTGTTTGGATTATTAGGTTTATTATTAGTTAGGTATTATTAGGTTTATTAATTAGTTTGGTATTATTGGTCTTCGCCCCACCGGGTCACCGTGGGTAGCCCTGCACCGATTCACATTTTCAAGCAACTTAGGTGCATGTGGGTTCGATGTGCCTATCTACTACACGTTCCCTTTCTCTTCATTTTTATTATTGTGTATGTATATATTAGGGTTTCTCTAAATTAGGGTTTATATCTCTCAACACCGCATTTAACTTTCTCCTTTAGCCGCTTTGACTTATTCGCTTTTCCACCTATGCGTAAAATATGGACCCACACGCCGAGACGAAGAAAAGGAAGAGTTAATCCAAGGTGTGATCCGTGGGGAAGATAATTTAGACGATCAACGCTTTCAACAACTCCGTGAGGGTGATTCTCTTTACCGGAGTAGACAACTTGTTTGAGGTTGAAGGTGTTGCCTTCATGAGGGAGAAGGCGATGCCTTGTGTAATCGAGAAGACGATCATTCCATGAGGTGCATGTAATATAAATCAATTCATTAATTAATCATCTCGCTATCTATATAGAAATAGTAACGATGATCTTTCTTCTTTAGCCCTTCTGATCAAGGAATCTACCAAAAGAGCGTGACGAGGCCCAACCAAAAGTTGCAAGACCATGAGAGGTTCAGATCAAGATGTCGAAGACGGCAGACAGCCTCCGAATTTGTCGCAACCAAATTTGTGGCACAATGCGGAGTAATCGTTAGGGACTTAATCCCGATCACCATTAGAAATTGGAATAGGCCTGCTAATGCGATGAAGAGGGAACATGTTTATTTGTCCCTAACCACGCCAAAGATTTACCGTGGAAGAGGCTCATGGTTAATTTCAAACTATCAAGATAGAGTCGATCCAAATGCGGAGGATCCAGCTTGAGGATGCCTTACAACATGGGAGAGCCATGGAGGCTAAGGTCGTGAGTGGGCTTTGAAGAAGATGGCCAAAGTTTCACCAACTGGAAGAAAAGATTGCACCTTGACTATGTCGTGAAAAGAAGACTCGATTTCAAGAATATTCAGTTTGAGAAGATAAAACCATTCGGGATGAGTTTGTGGAATACAAGAAATCGTAAAAGCTAAGAAAATGTCTCGAAACGAATAAGTCAATGTCGCTAAGAAGAAGTATCACCATACTATGGGGCAAGGTGGCTATAGGGTTGGCATTCCTAAGTGGGAGAAACTTGAGCAGAACTGTGATAAAAAGATCACCCTGCAGATGCATTTATTGGGTAGAACGTGCAAGGAATTGGTTTTACGGGCATGGGGCACGTTGGACTCGGAAGGAGGTGTATATATAACATAGACATAAAGAAGACCCTTGCCAATCGAGAGGATCAAAAGCAAGAAAGGTCATAAAGATGGGGACTTCATTCCCGATAGAGAGAATGATGAGCTCACACTCGCCCTTGGAAATAAGGAACATTATGGACTAACACGAGGCACAATAGGCTCCCAATCATGGAGGACTGGGTTTCAAGAGAGGAAGAAATATCCCGATAGAAGTCCGAGGAGTAAGGACAAGGCGGCTGAAGCAGAAGTCGAAGAGCGAATGCGTTTAATTGAAGAACGATTAAAGCAACAACAAGATGAAATTAACACACTTAAAGAGCAGTACTACTGCCCATCTCAAGAAGACACCGCATTCGATGCTACCGCCCATCGAATAATCGAAAAAGGTGTGGCTTCCACCGAGGTCCCGGTGATGACAATGGCGATGCCGATGATGCACCGACGATGGCTCTGTTGGCCCAAAGGATGATATCACGTAGATGACACAATGCGAGCTACATGTCAAAGTTGTGAACATATCAATGAAGGTGGCTATTATGCCTTACCAATTGATCCACACCAACTTACCACCGCCGTCCGGTTCGAGGGCTACGCTGTTGTCGTGGATGAAATCATGCCCACCTTTGAGGTTTTGGATCTTCACAACCCGCCGGTGAAGGATGATCGCTGGTGACGCAAAAACGCCACCATTCTATGGTCAAGGATTGTATCGTGCTTCAAATCACACGCCAAGGCCATCTTCGCCGCCTCACCCGCCTCCGCCGAGGTCGCCGCCACAAGGCAGCCGCTTGCCGCCTCACCCGGCCCGCCTCACCAATCTCCGGCAGCCATCGCCATGGAGCCATCGCCGGCGCCAGATAAAAGCGAAGCGCATCGCCATCGTAGGCCGAAGCGATCGCCAAACGTAAACAAGAGCCTCTTCCAAAAGTACCAACGGTTCCTCCCAAGAGAGCTTATGATCAGATCAAGAGGAGATCATGCGATCGTTGATGCGGAAACGACAGCGTTGCTAAGCCGAGGCGGCCGAAGAGCCAGAGTTCCCAAAGACCAAAGAAGAAAAAGCCAAAGTGTTGAAAATGCTAAAGAATCTTCATCAACCCGAGCCAAAGCTGTCATCGACTATGAGCGTTCTATTCTCAAGTCACATGACACAAAAGCCTCAAGAGCAAGATCGATGCAAGCGGAAATCTGTTGCCCAGCCGGAGAACAAGAAACAGACTTGCGCCTCTCAAGGTGATTTCTCAAACCAATGTGGGTCGAGCAAATATAAATAAGAGCAAGATGATCCAGAGGTAGTTGCACAACACGGAGAAGCCGCTGCTCAAGGTATGAGTATTGCCCAAGATTTATCCCGCTTAGAGTTCTTCCTCAGTGAAGTAGCATACAAATACCAAGACGGAAAACCTCTCACAAACTCGAGGAGGTAAACAATCTTCCAACAAAATGCTAAGATTGCATAACTGTACATGCATGCCACAAGGGCCAGGGCTAACTGGATAGTGATGAGGGTTACAAAAAAGCATCATGGGAAAGATAAGGATGACATGATATCCATTGAATTTGGTGAACTATTTCAGTTATTCAATCAGCACGCCTTGGACAAATCGATCATCAGTGCCTATTGTCTGTAAGTACTAATTCTGTAATTAATTTAGTCTCCAGCTATATTATTTTATTTATTGCATGTATATAATCATCTTGTAATATGAAGAATGAAGAATCTCGAATGCAGAGGACAAATCGAGGACATTGGCTTCATTGACCCATATTGGGTTCATGAAGCTAATCTCAAAATAAGCCCCGTGATACGGAGGATAATATAGTACACGTTAAGGTTTCAAGAAACCAAAAGGAAATACTATTTCCTTACAACTTTCAGTGAGTGTTATTGTCTTGTATACACTTTCTATTTCGCTTACTCGATGTTAAGTATATAATTGATTAGTTCTGCATTCGCAGTACCACTATATTCTGTTAATCATTCAACTTGACAAAGGGCGGTACTAGTCATGGACTCAAACATAAACCCCTTGAGACGTGGAAGGACATGCGATACTTCTCCAGCGTAATTCTAATCATTACGACACTATATCGGCAACGTCAGAATTTTATGATATCAAGTACTTAATAACTTATTTTATTCATTTTTACGCCGGGCAGCTTGGAAACGGTTCACCAAGAAGGCTAGGGTGTTTGGAAAGAGAAGCTTACATTTCAACCACTAGATGTAAGCACCACTAGCTATATCCGCATCTCTTTGATTCTAGTTTTGATACAGTTATTATCATGCTTGATTATTATTTTGATTGAACTCGTTTCGTAAAGTACCGACGCAGGACCAGGTAATAATCTATGTGGATATTATGTATGCGAGTTCATCCGGCAGACGTATGCGAGAAGGCAGAAATTTAGAGCAACTCCACGACGTAAACAATTTCTATATTTTAATTACAATCAAATTGTGTTTAGTTTCATATTAATATAGGCTGACCTTTTTTAAATCAGATCGAACGCTCACGGACGGTCTTCCGCCAAAGGATCGCACGAGCAATTTAGGAGGAATTATGGATTCTTGGATGCGTAAGTCCTAAACACACAAGGGAATACTACTCGGCTGTGTATAGACAATAGAAATTGTAAAAATAGCAACTTTCAAGAAATTGGCGGTAGCATCGAATAGCAACTTTTGTATGTAGTGCATGAACTCGATCCGTATTGAATGTAATGTTTTCATGATGATCTTGTGTAATATAAGGTTTCTTCGCTGATAAGTGCAAAACACTAAATAAACAATAAAACAACCTAAATGAATTCTCCGTCATGCACAAAAGTGGCGAAAATGTCACGACAACAAAATGTGAATAAATTCTTCGCATGGCAGAAATGGGCAAATCTCGCCAGCAGCAGGTTATTAGTCCCGGTTCAGAAATGCTCCACCCTCAAGGCCGATGTCGCCACGCAGTCCCCATTTGTCTCATGGTGCAACCGACTAATGATTAGAGCTTTTATCAGATTCTGCCCGGTTGGGCAACCGGGACTAATGACCCTTATCAACCGGGACGCATGGGTCCTTTTCTACCAGTGCGACAGTGATGTGCATCTGATGACTTTTCGTTAATCTCAAGACCCACTGTCTTGGTTTTTAGAATGCTTCTCTAGAGTGTGTCTGTTCGTTGGGGTGAGTGTATGTGCATGTTTATGTGTGTATGTGCACCTACCGTGTTTCTCAAAAAGCAATCAACTTCACTTTTTCACCTAAGCGGCTATTTCGCACCACTATTATATATGGATTGATAATAGGAGTAAGTTAACTAGTGACACAAAACAAATGACACTTCATTCATTCAACAATCACACATTCTCACCAATACCCAAAAGAGTTTGTTATTACTCCCTCCGACCCATATTAGTTGACTTCAATTTGAATGTATCTAGACAAGTTAGATACATCCAAATTAGAGTCAACTAATATGGATCGGAGGGAGTACATCATTCAAATTCTTGACATGGTGGTACTACAGTACACAAGCTGGTAGATACACAAACACATAACACAATTACACAAGGGTGGGCATGCCACATATATATGCACCACATAGTTCGACATACATATAAGTACCTGCTCGATCAAGCAATGTAGACAGCCAGTCCTCTGTTCTCGAAATTACCTTCCGAGCAAGATATCGGGCCCTTTATCATCCGAACACATAGCTGTTCTGCAGGGCTTTGAAAACAGTTGGCTCCTGCTCAATCGCCTTCACCAGCTCCGGCGCCGCGTGCACGTACACCACCCAGTCGCCATCCCCGCGCGCGCTCGGCATCGGCATCACGTACGCCGCGCCGGCGGGCCAGGGGAAGTGATACGACGCAAACACCGGTATGCCCGTCCCGAAGTCGGCCTCGCCGACTGGGAAACGCATCCCCGACGACACGATGCACGCCATCGCCTCCACGCTACCGGTGCACGCCGTGGAAGCAGCAGGCTCGGGCCGCAATGCCTCTACCCAGTCGACCAGCCCTCGGAAGTGCTCGCACGTCGCGGCCTCCCGCACCCACCGGTGCACGTCGTCGGCCACGTCGGCGAGCGCCATGCGGCCGCGAAGATCGTCCGTGCCGATGACACCGTACGGTATGGTCAACACGTTGCCGAAGTAGGCCTTCATGGCGCCGTCCGGGGACATGCGGGCGCGCCCGTCCACGACCATGCCCATGGTGCACAGGCGCTGGCGCTCGGAGGCCGCTCTGGAGCAGAGCTGCCACAGGTTGGCCGTGAACGCCTCCAGCTTCGTGCGCCCTGGCCCGGCCGAGACCTGCAGCGCTGCGACATCAGCGGCGGCGATGTGGTAGATGCGATTGACGGCGGTCGCGGAGGCGGAGGCCGGAGGGAGCGGCGTGGAGCTTATAGGGGAGAATAGGCGCTCGATCAGGGCATCGGTGGAAGCTGTGCGCCGGGATGGCTCGCGCGGGGCGACGAGGGACCGGCTGAAGGACAGGACCGGGGGTGCGGAGCCACCACGGGACACGGCCGCCCACGCGACGAGGAACATGTTGAAGGAGTAGGCGTCGCAGACTCTGTGGTCGAAAGTGCAGCCAACGACGGCGCCGCCGCACTTAAACTTGGTGACCTGTGCACACGCACGTATGCCATGTAATGTAACGGAATTAGCAATAATTATGAACATTAAGAGCTCGTTTGGAATCATGGAATTTAATCTGAGATCCCATATAAAATGTGTTTTTGGATGTCGCGGAATTGGAACTGTCATTTTACATATACAACGTTTGGTTGTCACGGAATTGAAACTGTCATTTCAACTGAAAATTCTAGAAAATAGGTATGGTATGTCAAGTTAATTCAGGTTCCCTACCCTATCATTCTTCTGAAAATCTTTCATAATTCCTTGCGGCAGCCAAATATGATTTTTAGATTGGAATTTCAAATGAAATGATGACAACAATTTTATTTTATTTCATTTCATCAAAATATCTTATATTTTAAAATGGAGGCAGTAGTTCTCTTGATCTAAGTTGCGTGAGAGAGTTCTATTCTAAGCACATGTCCAGTGCACTTTCAAACTTTGAGTTGAATGAAGTTTTCAAAATGTTAACAACCAAAGTACCATTATATTGAGAAGGGATTTGGTGCACATGGGCAGTGCTTTCTTCACTTTTAGATTTTTGAAAATTTCAAAATCTCTACTTCCACTAGTAGAAAAACAATCTCTTGTCCCGGTTCTAGACGGCCTCTAGTCCTGGTTGTCCAAATCGGGACTACGAAATCGGGACAAGAGGTCTTGATCTTTAGTCTCGGTTATGCCATAAACCGGGACTAAAGACCCTCCACGTGGCTGCGCTCGCATGCTGGACTGGAAGACATTTTATGGTAAAAAAATTTGAGAAAAGTTTTGGTTTATTTTCAGATTTTTTTTAAATTTCAAAGTCTCGGACATTTTAATTCTTTGACGGTTAAATCTCTAATCACCGCTATTCTCATGTCAAAGTGAGACCTCGTGGTCAAACTTTCCAGTTAGTCATTCATTCTCACACTGCTCTATCCTCGGCATGCTTAACTTTTGAGTCCTTCCAAATTATATTCCAAGTTTGTGCTCATACCTTCGTGATAATACTATGTTATCACTCTCTTAACCCTTAGACTTTGATAACACATGATTTAATTTTTTGAATTCCAAATAATTCTAAAAATAAGCAACAATGATTAAGTAATAATAAGCAACACTGAATTCCAAATAATCTTTATGCATAATTTAATTATTAATTTAAGAACTCAAAATTTTCAAAAATAATAAAAAAACTCTCCAAAAACAAAAAATAAAAAATAATATATAAACATCAAAATAACTAAAAGTAAAATAAACAACAAAATAAAATTGAAAAAATATCAATTTTCTCATTTTTTCCTGGCAAAACCTAAAATCTTCCTGCTTTCATATTTCCCTTTGGAATTTTGAAAACCTGTCATTTGTGCAAATGGCCTTAGGCTGTTGAAATCAGATGTAACTTTTCACGCAGATACTTTTTCTTATATATCGTACGCAAAAGTTATAGCAGTTTTAATTCGTAACAACCTTTTTTGTAAAAAAAAACAAAATTAAAATTTTCAAATTTTCCCTAAAAGTTGGTTGCGTGAGGTATAGGCATGTCAAAGGATTTTGAAATTTGATGTTTTTATCATATTTAATTATTTATTTAGACTTTTTTTTGCAAGGAGGGTAAGCATAAGAGAAAAAATGTATGTTTGCCTTTAGTTTGGGTTGATGTCTCCAACCGGGACTAATACCCTTTAGTTCGGGTTGGTGTCTCCAACCAGAACTAAATGTCACTATCCTTTAGTCCCGATTGGTATCTACAACCGGGACTAAAGGTCACTACCCCTTTAGTCTCGGTTGGTATCTCCAACCAGGACTAAAGGTCCCGTTTGACGAGACTAAAGGTGGCTAGCCCCTGTATCCCGTTTAACCCATTGCTAACATTATTCTTGAGCAGAAACACAATCGGGACTAGAGCTTATATTAGCTCTGGACGAAAGGCCTATTTTCTACTAGTGTTCTATGTCTCCAAAAATTATGGCGTTAAATATATAGTTGGATATAAAAGCCCCAAAAATACTTTATATTTTAGCAAAAACAGAAAAAGGCAAATTTCTAACACATTTGCATATATAAACTTATATTTCAAGTCATAGATGAGATTTTTTAAGAAAGGAAGGTTCTTTTATTTAGGATTAATTTAGGGTGTAGACACATTTGCCCTGCACGTGAGCTCGAGAGCTCTAAAATCTGACATAATGATATGATACTACAGTATTAAATTGCATGCACCATTTTGTTCATCATAAGGGCATCCGGCAATGCTAGCATCCAGTGTGCCATGCATGCAGGCTCAAATTATAAGGTGGTGGCGTAATTAATAGAGAGAGCGTAATAGTATCATATTAGGAGAAAACTACTGCTTAAATTTATGAAATCGCTTACTATTCTTTTTTTTTTGCGTGGAAAAAGAAAGGGGAATATTGATGTGAGATTCATATATACTACGAAGCTAATGATATCACGTGGTTACCTGAACAGATACCACACCAGCCTTCTTTGCGGGAACCAGCATCTCGACTCCCTCATCTACCATGCCCAGCCGGAGCTCCCGCAGCACCGCGTCGCCGGCGGTCGCCTCGGTAAATTCAACACCGCGGCCGCTGCACAGCAGCTCCGGCTCCCCCGCGGCATTGGCCACGACCTCCCCAGCGAGTGGGTAGTACGCCACCAGCACCTTGGCCAGCCCCTCCTTGAGCGCCGGCGCAGTGGGCCCCGGGTCGAGGTAGCAGAGGAAGACGCTGACCTCGAGCGGCGGCAGGAGTAGGTCCAGGTTAGACAGCGGCAGGCGGTGCTCGTGCATCGGCAGCGCCGGCTTCACCGTCGTCGTGGAGGAATTGAGCACTAGTTCATGGGCACCGTGCACTTGAGTGGCTTTTTTTCGAGGAATTTGAGCGACTCCCTTCACCATACTGGGAGAAGTAGTGGAAGTACAGAGACGTTAATGTACAAGGAACCAGCTCGTGGGGAGAGAATGAGACCAGTGTGAGACTAGCTAGCTTGGTTATAGTTAGCCATGCGGGGCTTTTTTTTTCGGGGCTTGAAGGCGAAACCGATGATGGTGACTTCAAGATCATAGTGCCACACATTGGTGGGCGACAAGTTTGATGGAGTACTACGGATTGTCTGATGTTGTAGATTTTTTGTGGGTTAGGAGAAATTCCTATTGCTTTGGCTGACACCGACGCGATGACGTATGCGGACACCATCGTTCCTTCTTAAAGAGGGTTCGAATGTACCTCTTCTCCACTCTCCTCTTCATACCAGGAGAAATCCTAGGATCAATATAGGCAGCAGCGTCATCATCGTCACATCTCTTTTTAAAGGTGTTGTTTGGTACACGACGATCTAAACATAGAAGTATGGTGGGACATCTTCGGAGGATGCAACACTTGCGGGTCATCATTGCTTTTATTGATCTGGCATTGTCGGCATTAGTTTTTTTCTCTCTTGGTTTTTTACTTTGGACTTTGATTGTGTTGTTTGCCTCGGGCCGTGATCTCAAAGTTGTACTGTGTAGTTGCAATATTAATATAGCAGAACGAAAGCCTATTTTAAGAAACGGTTATTTATAGGATATATATTACTTGCTACAAACTTAGACTGCCAGGCAAAGGGCCATGTTTGCATATGGATTCCGCAGCGATACCATCGGCAAACAAATTAAGGCCATTCGCAAAATGGCAGGTTTGCTGAGGGCTGGCGTCCGCCAACACATCCGTAGGCAAAGTCGGTGCCACATGTCCAACGAGCGTTGCATGTTTGTTGGGAGCAAGACGGTGTAACCTGTTTGCCGCATTGGCGTACGCAGGGGTGGGCCATGGCCCACCCAGAATTTTAGAGAATAAATAGACTACCCCTAATTTAATGATTGTCGTCTAAAAAGTTAGTCTGATGTTCAGATCATAGACCAATTTAGGAGTATTCATTTTTCTATCGTAGAAATCACTGGTGGAAAAGAGGCCTATAGCCCCGGGGCCATTATCCCCGGTTCTAGACCCGGGGCTAGCCAGGCGGGGCTATTGCTAGCCCCGGTTCTGCCCCGAACCATGGCTAATGGTGCTCCACGTGGGCGGCTGGCGAGCGAGGGGCCTAGCAGGCAAAGGTCCCGGTTTTTAATAGGCACCGAGGCTATTGCTCCCCTGCCGCGACAGGAAAACGGTCCGTTTTTATGCCGCGGCAGGATCTGTTTCCTGCTATTTTTCATTTATTTGTTTTGGGCATTTTTTTAATTTGTGTTTTGCGCTAAATTAGATGGCATAATTAATACTACATACAACAATGAAGGAACAACTATATAGTGCACATCATCGTCGCGAATATATTACACCATCTCATCCAATGTGCGTTGTCGAACATATTACAAAATGTACGCACTACGAAGTTATTACATGCACATTACAAAACATATCACACTCGTGATATCTATCGGCGGGAATAGTATTCTCCATTCGGATCTAGGACCTCGGCATCTATGAACCGCAATTTCCTCTTGAATTGCTTGTACGTTCTTGTAGAAGAAGACCGTCCGGAACGCTCAACCTAATATAATTTAAAGAAGGGGTCAATATATATGAATTAATGAAAATGAACACAATTGATGGTAATAAACTAAAGTTATGAATATTGTTTATCGTATTTCAATTTTTAAGTCCTCTTTGCGGCAGTATATTTGGTCGTCATGGAATGAACTCAAGTATAGTAGCCACATAAGTTATTCCTGTGTTCTGCCTCAAGCACTTTACGAGAACATATATAGTTCAATCAAAATAATATTCAAGCATGATATTGAAACTAGAATCAAAGAGATGCGCAGATCTAGCTAGTATTACTTACATTAAGTTTTTGAAATGTAAGCTCTGGCTTCCAAACGCCAACAGCCTTGGCGGTGAACCGTTTCCAAGCCCTGCCCGGCAAAGAAGATGAATAACGGAGTTCTATATTTATCACTTGCTATCAGCGAGGAAATAGTGCCGATATAGTGACATAATGATTGAAATTACCTTTGGAGGCATGCTTGCATGTCCGCCCACTCATTGAGGTCTTTATGCTTCGAGTCCATGACTTTTACTATTTCATCGCCGGCTTAATGATTAAAAGGATTTAGTGGAAGTTATGACGATAACAAGTCACTTATATACTTAACATTGAGTAAGCAAAATATAATATGTACAAGACAAGAATACTTACTCAAGTTGTAAGGAAATAGTATTTCCCTTTTGGTCTCGTGAAACCTTAACGCTTGTACCAAGTTGTTCTCTGTCACCTCGGGTCTCAGGTGGAGAACATTTTAATAAATGATATTTGGATCAATGAACCCAATGTCATAGAGTTGTCCTGGAAAATCTTCATTCTGCAAAATAAATATAGTGATGAGTAAGATTATACATGCAATGAACGATAGCTAAGCTAGAAAGACTTAATTACATTAATTAATAATACTTACAAACAATAGGCACTCATGATAGATTTGTCGAGGGCGTCTTGTTGGTATAACTGAAATAGCTCATCAAATTCAATCATTACCACGTCATCTCCATGCCCATAATGCTCGTTTCTATGTGCAATGTTGATCCAGTTTTCGTTAGCAGCAGATTGTCGCATGTACCAGATATGCAATCTTCGCATTTTTGTTGGTAGCTCCTTGACTAACTCAGGTTTGACGAGAGGGTGCTCGTGCCGATACTTGTATGCTATGTCAGCGAATTCATTTATATGGTTTAAGTACCTACGAATGGACATGCCTTGAGCCGCTGCCGCTTCTCCGTACAACTCTACTAACTCCGGATCAGTTTCCGGGTCATACCTCTGCTCGGCCACAGCTCTCCTCGACCGCACCTCGGCATCGGAATACACTTTTAGCGGGGGGCACGATTGATTTTTCTGTTCTCCGAGCTGGGCAACTGATTTCGCTGATTTTCCATCGAGTCGATACTGCAACCGTTGTTCTTTTGCCTTAGCCGACTTGCGAATAGAGCGGTCATAGTCTTCTGGTAGCGGCGGCGAGTACACAGCCATGAGCTTCACCTGGGCTATTGCATGTGCTACATCTTCTTCGGTGCGCGGAAAGATTGGCTCTATCGGCTTCTTCTTGTTAGCTATGTCAATCTTTCACTTTTGATAACTGGCTTCTGAGGCCCCATCAAGTTGCTCGTTTGTCATCTCCCCGGGCCAGGGGATACTGAAATCTATATTTGCATGGGATACTTTTGGGAGGGGCGATATCTTACATTTCGGTGATATGAACCTCTTGCTGCTGCTGCTGCCCCTCGTAGTCGTACGGCCCCTTTTCCGCTTGGGAGATGGCGGCGGTGGAGACGGCTGCGACGGCGATGGAGACGGTTGCGCTGGAGAATGGTAATGTGGCGGCGAAGGTGAAGGTTGCGCTGGAGAATGGTCATGTGGCGGCGAAGGTGGATTGTTGCTGATCTGAGGAGTGGGTGGCCTTGGCGGCACATAATTTGGAAGATGGATGTGCTCCTTTGGCCAAACAGCAACCCCCCTTTTTACTTCTCCTAGTTCGGCCTCCCCATCTTCACCGCGGGTAGTCCAGCTTCAACTCCTCATAACTGGCATGACTTGATCCACCGTGACGACAGCATCTTTTGGAACCGGGTTTGCAATGCCAAGTTGGTTTAGGTCCAATTGGTAGGCCATGCCGAGCGCCGCCACAACCTTAAGTTAGCAACTCTCACCTTTAACTCACAAGGTGTGCTCAGGTGATATCATCCATCGGGCAATGATGTTCCGGAGCCGCTGCATCATCATCACCATCATCCCGAGCTGCTTGGAAGCGACATCGCTTATTCGATGGGGCGCCGGTAGCATCGAATGCGGTTCTACCAGTACCGCCGAGATTGGTCGCCACCTTGCCGCTAAGTATTTCAATTTGATCCTGATGTCACTTTAATACCTCTTCTAAATTACGCAGCCGGTCTGCAGCAATAGCTTTCTCAGCCTCAGCAGCCGCTTTGTCAGCTGCCTCCCTTTCCTTCCTCCTCTGATGGTTTCTATCAGGAAATCTCTTCCTTTCCTCGGGAAACGCAACTGTCCACAGCTTGGATCCTTCGGTGCCCCGTGATCGTCCTTTGTGTTCTTTATTTTTAAGGGCACGTGTTAGCTCGTCCTTATCTCTATCAGGAACGAACCGTCCCTCTTCAACATCTTGTACCGCACTTCTAATGTCGTCGATGGGTAGCAGGGAATTATCATTGTGTCTTTGGTTATACACTGTCTTCCCTTCTTCGTTCAACGTGCCCTCATGCCCGTAAAACCAATTTCTTGCCCGTTTGATCCATGTTAAGGGCTCTGGCATGATCCCTTGGCTGTAAATGGTGCCCCAAGTGCCTCCCACTTATGCTTTCTACCGCTTAGCCAAGGCCCCTATAGTATGGGGGTACTTCTTCTTAGCAGCATTCGCCTTATTTACTGCAGAACTTTGCAACGCGTCCGGATTGTTCGTCTTGTACTCCACAAATTCGGCCCAGTAGTCTCTTATCTTCTCATATCCCTTATCGAAATCCGGAGTCTTATCGAGCTCGATATAGTTCTGGCATAATTTTTTCTTCCAGTCCCTGAATAGTTCGCCCATCTTCGAAAGAGCCCACGCCTTGACTTTTTTCTCTAGGGCCCCTTTTTGACTCCTCATTTCCGCCTCATTTGGCACCTCTTCGTCTGGATCCACCTCTGGCGCCGGCAGGGTGAAATTAAGCGTGAGCTTTGACCAAAGGTTTTATTTGGCTGCTTGGCCGACATATGGCACGATTTCCGTCTTTGTCTGCCTCCACTCTCGAGTGGTGATAGAGATGTGGTCCCTAACGACAACTCCGCATGCCTTCACAAATTTCTTTACAACATTATCAGGTTCAATTGGTTTCCTGACTTTATCGAACTTTTCGATTCTATACCGGACACCATCATCCATCTTCTTGTTTGGGCCTCGTTTAGTCCATACTGACGATTTCCTCGATCCGGAGGGCTAAAAGAAGAAAAAGCTAGCGCGTTAATATATGTATTTCATATGGTCACTTGTTAAATACATTAGTGCACATCACATATAGATATACACCTCGCCGGAGCCGTTGACTTCTCTCTCTTCGACTTCTTGCTCGTCGTCTTCTCCCTCATCGGAGCCGCCGAGTCCTCCCTCGCTGGAGCATCTACCTCCTCGGCTGAGAGACTCATCTCCCTCTCCGGAGTCGCTCGAAACCGCTGGTGACATCGCTAACAATAAATTCATCCTCATGGATGAAACCCTCCATGATGTTCTCTCGATAATCGCCTCACGAGTCCCGGATCCATAGTATCCGCAAACAAAAGAATACATGTAAATAGTTAAGCGGCGGGCGGCCTTCTCCGACTCCGCAGCCACCGAGCCGCCTTCCTACTCCGCCACAAACACGGCCCGACGCCACCTCTGCGGTCCCCTGCTCGCCACCAAGCACGCTTCGCCATACGCTCCGGGCGGCGATCTCGACAAGACCCCTCGCCTCCCACGCAGAATCGACGCGCGGCGAGCGATGATGTGCACGACGGCGAAGCGACGACGGCAAAAAGCAGGAACGGCGGCATCAGCCTGCAAGGCGCGCGGGCGGCTCGGGCTCATGCACGGGCGGCGCGGCGGCGGCAAGACGGCGGGCGACGGCTCGTGTAACGCAAGAGGAGAAAAAGGAGAGGAGACCGACGGCCACCTTGCGCCAGGAGCGGAGACCGGGCGGTGCTGGAGGCGCGGCCGACGGGACGCACGGAGGCCGGGCGGCGAACGAGCGTGGAGGCGCGGCGATAGGGAGGACACGCAGCGACAGGGAGGCACACAGAGGCGGTCTGGGGACGCACGCGAGGCGCGTGCTTGGCGGAATGCGTGAGCCTAACGGCCGCTTCTCCTCGCGTGCGTGAATGGGGAGGAAGGAGGCGGCCGATCTAAAGTAGGAGAATCGGCCTGCCTCCCAAGAACCGGGCTATTGCCCTATTAGCCCCGGTCAACGCCTGCCCGTGGCTATTGGCCAAAAATTCGTACTGTGCATCGTGGGCTTTAGCCCGGTTGTTGGGGAACTGTACTAATAAGCCTTTTTCGAAAAAAGATTAAGTTTTCTGGAGGTTCCCGCCTTTTTTTTCTAGATTTAGGAGCATTATTACATATGTATTTTTCACAGCAAATTTATTTTGAATTTCAAAAATATGTATTCCATATTTTCATATGTCTTTTTCAATTAAAAATGCATTAACAAATATGTATTCCATATTTTTGAATTTGAAAACACTTTCAACAAAAAAGTCTTCAAATTTGAATAAATAATCCAAAGCCATTTTCTGCTTTCTAAAATAACTATTCTTACTAACAATTGTTGCAGGAGGAAGTTTCTGAACGGGCATTAAAATTTTAAAAATGACCTATGTTCTGTGAAGCAACCACCAAATTAAATGTGAATTCTTACTTGGACAATTTCCCAACCGGTATATCTAGAACGGGCATAAATAATTCAAAAATGATCGAAACAATGTGAAACCTTCATGGTGTCATATTATGTGTCAAAGTTACAAGGAAAAATATTAAACTTGGAAGATTGAAAACATCACATAAGTTTTAATACATGAGGGCACACATAAGTTTTACATGAAAGTCATGAATCTTTCTTCGCGTATGTCGGTCCCTTGCCTATGATCACTTCTTAGGCCGTAACCATGGAGCATCTTCATTATTTAACGGGATGCTTGGGTCAGTTTTCACGGTGAAGGGCGGAATTTCATCAAACTTATCATAATCTGCTGACATGTCTGTCTTGTCCTCGATTCCCACGATGTTTCTTTTCCCTGAAATAACTATGTGACGCCCGGGCTCATCGTCTGATGTATTCGTTTGCTTATTTTTTCTTTTTTCGGTCTAGAGGACATGTCTTTCACATAGAAAACCTGAGCCACATTGTTGGCTAGGATGAATGGCTCGTCTCTGTAACCAAGATTCTTGAGATCCACTGTTGTCATTCCGTACAGTTGGTCTACCTTTACCCCATTCATGTTGACCCAACTGCACCGAAACAGAGGGACCTTAAAAGTAGGTTCATAGTCAAGTTCCCATATCTTCTCTATGTAACCATAGTATGTGTCTTTTTTCCCATTCTCGCCTATTGCATCAAAGCGGACACCACTGTTTTGGTTGGTGCTCTTTTTATCTTGACCGATCATGTAAAATGTATTCCCATTTATCTCGTACCTTGGAAAGTCAATACAGTTGAAGATGGTGACGCAGCCAACAAGTAGAGTTGATCTCCAACAGTGTTGTCATTCAGGAGACATGCTCGCAACCAACTTCCGAAAGTCTCCATGTGTTTTTCTTCGATCCAGGAGTCAGCATTCCTGTGTTCCTCGATATACGGAGCCACGAAGGTGGAATTTCGTAAAACTGTGTAGTGTGCTTGAGTGAAAGAACGCCTGTCCCTACATATCACTGCTTTCTTTCCTAGCGTGCCTTTTCCACTTAGCCTCCCCTCATGCCGCGATTCAGGAACACCAAGCGGCTTAAGGCCAGGAACAAAGTCAACGCAGAACCCAATGCCCTCCTCTGTTCCATAGCCCTTGGAGATGCTTCCTTCTGGTCTAGCACGGTTACGAACATATTTCTTTAAGAATCCCATGAACCTCTCGAAGGGGAACATATTGTGTAGAAATACAGGACCGAGAATGGAAATATCGTCGACTAGGTGAACCAGGAGATGCGTCATAATATTGAAGAAGGACGGGGGGAACACCAACTCAAACCGACAAGACATTGACCACATCCCTTTGTAGCCTTTCCGCACTTTCTCGATCGACATTACCTTCGAGATATTGCATTGAGGAATACACATAGCTTCACAATGGGTACTCGAACATTTCGTAGAAGCCCCTCAATGCAACCGAAGCAATTGCGCCATAATCACGTGGCGCCATGAGACTTCGTGTTCTGAAATTTTTCTCGCCATATTTATTATTCCCTTTATATTTGACGAGAAGCCAGCGGGACCTTGATACTGCTCAGACATTCAAAAAATATTTCCTTCTCTGCTTTCGTAAGAGCATAGTTGCTTAAGTATTGACGCCCTTTATCACTATGCTTGTTGTATGGGTCTTTCATACGTTGCTGGTCCTCCCGTGCTTCTGGTGTGTCTTTTGACTTCCATACACGCCCAGAAAGCCTAGCAGGTTCACACAAAGATTCTTTGTCACGTGCATCACGTCGATTGAAGACCGGACCTCTAGGCATTCCCAATAGGGTAGCTCCCAAAATATTGATTTCTTCTTCCACATGGCCGCGTGTCCGGTAACGTTGTCTTTCGGAATAGATTGACTGCCAGGACCCTTTTCAAAGATTACTTCCAGGTCCCTCACCATACCAAATACATCAGCACCTTTAGGGAGCTTAGGTTTCTTCCGGTGATCTGCCTCACCATTGAAATGCTTGCCTTTCTTTCTCACTTAATGATTGGTCGGAAGAAATTAACGACACCCTAGGTACACAACCTTCTTACATTTCTCCAAATATATACCTTTAGTATTATCTAAATAGTGTGTGCATGCACTGTATCCCTTGTTTGATTGTCCTGAAATGTTACTAAGAGCTGGTCAATCATTGATGGTTATGAACAACAACGCAGAGGTCAAATTCCGCTGCTTATGCTCATCCCACACACGCACACCTGGTTCGCCCATAACTGCAAAAGTTCATCGACTAATGGCCTTAGGTACACATCAATGTCGCTGCCAAAGTTGCTTAGGTCCTTGGATGAGCACCGCATCATAATGAACTTCCACTTCATGCACAACCAAGGTGGAAGGTTGTAGATACATAGAGTCACGGGCCAGGTGCTATGACTGCAGCTCTGCTCCCCAAAAGGATTCATGCCGTTTGTACTTAGACCAAACCATAAGTTTCTCGCGTCACCTGCAAAGTCCGGGTACTCTCTCTCGATTTTTCTCCACTGCGACCCATCGGCGGGGTGTCTCAACTTCGACCCGTCTTTCTTACGCTCTTCTTTGTGCCATCGCAACAATCTTGCATGCTCTTTGTTTCTAAACAGACGTTTCAGCCGTGGTATTATAGGAGCATACCACATAACCTTAGCAGGAACCCTCTTCCTGAGGGGATCGTCATCGCCCTCAACATCACCAGGGTCATCTTGTCCGATCTTGTACCGAGATGCAGTGCATACCGGGCATTTATCCATATTCTCGTACTCCTTACAGCGGTACAGGATGCAGTCATTAATGCATGCATGTATCTTCTGCACATCTAATCATAGAGGGCAGATAGTCTTCTTTGCTCCATACGTTGTCTCGGGCAGCTCGTTATCCTTTGGAAGCTTTGGATTCATTATTTTCAGTAACTGCTCAAATCTCTTGTCAAACAAACCAGCCTCAGCCTTCCATTGCAGCAGTTCGAGTGTTGTACCGAGCTTTGTGTTGCCATCTTCGCAATTTGGGTACAACAGCTTTTTGTGATCCTTTAGCATGGCGTCCAACTTCAGCTCCTCCCTTTCTGTATCGCATTGTTGTTTTGAAACAGAAATGACGCGACCAAGACCATCAATGGGCTCATCTGATGCCCGATGTTCTTCTTCATTTCCGCCTCCTTCTTCTTCATTGTTACCTCCTTCATTGTCTTCCATTGTAGTATCCTCGTTTTCTTCATGGAACATACGATAGTTGTCATCCTCCTCCTCTTCTTCATTGTCTTCCATCGTAACCCCTCTTTCTCCGTGCAAGGACCAACAATAATATCCGCATGAAACCTTGGGCATGTGGAATTGAATGGTTCTCGAGTTGGTGTACTCCTTGACGCTTCGATCAACACATGGACAAGGCATAAAATTATCCACCTTGTTATCCTCACCACATCGATAAAGTTATGCAGGCCGCAATGAAGTCGAATCGCCGGTTGTCAGACATCCATCCCTTTCGTGCATTGATCTGCATCATAAATATATAGTCAAATGACTATCTTACATGCACAGATGCACTATTTTTTGAATCAATTACAGATGAAAAGGACAAGGTTGCTAACCTCGGACAAGGATACCATTTTTTTCAACTTAAGTGTGGCTCGGGCATTTCACCGAACACCTTGTGTGCATAGCAACGACAAAAATTCCTAGCACCCACCCCTCTCACAAATCCAGCCAGAAAAAAACTGGGCTATGGGGGTGTATATATAGGCAGGGAGGGGCAATAGCCCCGGTTCGGGGCAAAAACCGGTGCTAATGCTCCACGGAACGACACGTGTCGCGCGCGCGAGCATTAGCCCCGGTTTTTGCCCCGAACCGGGGCTATTGCCCATAACCGAACCGGGGCTATTGCTCCTGGACGGCGGCGCAAACCGAACTGAGGCCATTACGGGGCATTGGTCTCGGATTTTTATGGAACCGGAGCTAATGGGAATATGGGGACTGGGTCATTGCCCTCTTTTCTACTAGTGAATAGTTGATTGTATAAAAATAGAGACAACACTAAGCGTCCCTGGGTTGATGGCTTGCTGCCATCGTCCCGATTCTCCCGCTGACATTTGTCTTGTTTTTTTTGTCAAAACCCCGTTTTTGCTACAAAATGTGTCGGTTTTTGCTGTAAAATATTCCGCTTTTGTATGTAGAAAAAATCCCATCCATCGGACAAAAATTAAAAGACATATCTTGTTAGATATATTTTTTAAGAACAAATATCACTTTTTAGATAGTCATCACGGGCGTGTTTGGTTGGGCGTCGGACGCCCGTTTCTCGCATGGCGCAGGAAGAAATAAGCCCGTTTAGAGAGTTGAGTTGCATGGAGTTGTTGCACCGCATGGTTCTTAAAGCAGGCCAAAACTTGGGAACACTAAAAGGACGTTTTCACGCAGCCAGGCCCTGACGAGCACCGCATGCCTACAGCTTGCATGTGTGGGAAAGCGCGGGAGGCGAGATGTTTTTGGCTTAACTCTCAAGCCACTTCCCTCACCGCTCAATCCCACTCCCCTCACCACGAGCCCTGACCATGGTCGCCGCTCCTCCGCCTCCGCTCTGCTGCCTCAACATCGGCGGTGAGCACGATAGCCTATGGACTGTCGTTAGCTCGAGAATCTTGCAAGCGGCGATGAGGCGGCCTCGCAAGGCGCCAGGCACCCGCGCCCATTTGCGCAAGGCTGAACTAGGGCGCCACGACAGCTGCGTAGCCTACAAATCATGAACTAATGGATTCCGATTTGTCTAGATATAGATATTTAGACATATTTTAGTGCTAGATACATTCATACCTAAATGGATCCGAGTCTATTAAATTGGACCGGAGAAAGTATATGAACTCTTTAATATCCTATCAATGAATATAATACAAGACTTTTTAGATAGATTTTGTGTGTCATATGGGTTATTGTAAAAAAAATCTAGCAAGAGATAAGCTCTACTTACACAGGTCCAATAGCTAAAAAGCATCATTTTCTAATTGTTTAATTCTATTGTTTACTTGTCTATGGTCTATCATAACTTACAAAATGAACATATATTTTTGACCTGAAATGGTGCAAGAGAAAATGTGAATGTTCTGTTGTGTAAGAAAGTTAATATCGATCTGCTCAGTTGCACCGTAAGAGAAACATTAGCTTATTGACATTTACTTTGTAATATGATGGGAGATGAAGAAACAAAGTTAATATCGATCAATTCAGTACCTATATGCCTGCAGGGTAGTAACCTGCAAATACAGATGAGAGATGAGAGATGAAGAAACTAAGTAGCTTATAGAGCGGATCTTAAGACAAAATAGTGAGAAAGGAAGGTATAAATAAAAACAGTAAATCATAAGCACAATATGGTGATAATGGTAGCTTGCTAATTTTATCAACAAAGATAATGGTATGCACGCAGTCACCCAAATCCAGTTAGTTGACGGCATAACCATTCTACTCCAGATGACCACCTTCCACCTGCATCCTCGGTCCTAGCAAGCTCATCTTTCCATCAGGCTTGAACGTCAAACCAATATCAGATGCAATTTATTTTTGTGAATTAGATGCAGTTAACTTAATTGATGGACTTATCTGGAACGATAAATTTCAATAGTGCAATCGATTATCTCCTCAGAGATCCCTTAATTTATTCATACTCAATAAAATGGCCAAAAAATATAACTTGTTGATAGGAATTTTTACGTACCTCATGCTTTATATCCTGGTTAATTAATTGCAATTTAGTCATCTCATAAGTTCTAGCAATGATGACCGAGACGAACCCATCCTCAAGAATTAACGGATTGATCTCATATATAGTTTGTAATTTCCAATAATAACTTGAAACCGAAGTTCACCAACATAACTGTACAACCGACACTACAGGAAAGATTTACGCCGACGGTCGTTGCCGCCAAAATTGCCGGCATAACGCCAAATTGCCGGCCGGCACATTGTGCCGACGATGGTCACGGCGAGCCCTCGGCGACGCTCGCCGGTAGCTCGCGGGCCGGCACAGCCCTCCCCTCTCGGCATAGCGTCTTCCAGCGGACCCGTGTGTCAGTCAACGGCCGTCTTCGATAACGGTCCATCTTGGAGCTACGCCGATGGCCAGGCCATCGGCATAGAAATGGAGCTACGCCGATGGCCTGCCTCGGCATAGCCTAAAATATATTTTTTATTTTTTTAATCTTTGAATTGTTTGACTCCTTAATCTCTCGTTTTAATTATTTTAACACTATTTATAGTTAATAATTGATTAAATTACAGTCTTAGTCAAAGTTCTCATCCTAGCACTACTACGCTTAACTTTCGCTCCTTCAAAATCTCTTTTCGCAGCTAAGCAATATATTGTTGTCAATATTATGATATCATTCTTATTAACTCTTATATCATCATGTCACATGGTTGTATTATTTTGAAATTACAAGCAATTATTTAAGTAAACAACAATGAATAAGTAAAAATATTATTAAATTCAAATAAAATATAATGATTTTAACTTTTTTATTTTTATTTAATATGGAATAATTAATATCTTTAAACATGTAAATCAGAATTTGGCAAATAATATGTCTAAATTGATTAGAAAATGAGAGGAATCCAAATATGATATCAATATCAACTTATCACAAACTATGCCGTGAATCCAAATGAGAGGAACTGATCATGTACCAGTAGTTCATATTCGAGCCACTTTCGCCGATTCGGCAGAATTTGTCTATTTTACTGTGATAGACGGAAATGTTTGAGATCCTCTCATATGACATTAACCATGTAAGGTGGTAGTCTAGTATTTTTGAAAAATGTGACGGTAGTATTTTGAATTAGCCATTTTGTGGTTGCTTCACAAAACCGTCCGTTTTTTGCACTCGGAAAATGGAAAACGGTTCTTTGGTGCGACGAAAAGGAAAACTTCCTCCTGAAACATTGTTCGACATCCCATGATGCACACTTAAGCATAATATGGACATATTATCACAAACTATTTCTTCATTCTAGCCATAACATTGGTCATTTGACCCGAAAGCCAAGAAACCTCGAACGAGATAGGTCAATTTGTGAAGGTTTTTTTGAGACATAATCAATATACCAAGTTTGATATTTTTTCCTTTTAACTATGTCATATAATATGACACCAAACGAAGATTTCACGTTGTTTGATCGTTTTTGAATTTATAATGCTCGTTTAAACTATCGTTAAACTTTGTCGAAGGGCGGGCATGGAGATTCTTAGCTCGGCGCTGAGACTCGCTAAACTTGAAGTGTATCTATGATGAAACAACATATTTTGCATCTAAAAATGATTTTTGTAAAAAATCATGAGCATCCGATCATATACATGTAGTTCATATCTGACCCACTTTTCCTATCGATTCGGCAGGAATTTGTCTTTTTCACCAGGGATAGAAGGAAATGTTTGAGATCCGCGTGTTATGATATTATCCATGTAAGGTGGTCTAGTATTTTTGAAAAATGTGACGGTAGTATTTTGAATTAGCCATTTGATGGTTGCTTCACAAAATCGTCCGTTTTTTTAACTCGGAAAATGGAAAACGACTTTTTGGTGCGATGAAAAAGAAAAATTCCTCCTGAAACATTGGTCGACATCCCATGATGCACACTTAAGCATAATATGGGCACATTATCACAAACTATGTCTTTATTCTAGCCATAACATTGGTCATTTGACCCGAAAGCCAAGAAACCTCGAATGAGATAGGTCAATTTGTGAAGGTTTTTTTGAGACATAATCAATATACCAAGTTTGATATTTTTCCTTTTAACTATGTCACATAATATGACACCACACGAAGATTTCATGTTGTTTGATCGTTTTTGAATTTATAATGCCCGTTTTAAACTATCGTTAAACTTTGTCGAAGGGCGGGCATGGAGATTCTTAGCTCAGCGCTGATACTCGCTAAACTTGAAGTGTATCTATGATGAAACAACATATTTTGCACCTAAAAATGGTTTTTGTAAAAAATCATGAGCATCCGATCATGTACCTGTAGTTCATATCTAACCCACTTTTCCTACTGATTCTGCAGGAATTTGTCTTTTTCACCAGGGATAGAAGGAAATGTTTGAGATCCGCGTGTTATGATATTATCCATGTAAGGTGGTCTAGTATTTTTGAAAAATGTGACGGTAGTATTTTGAATTAGTCATTTGATGGTTGCTTCACAAAATCGTCCGTTTTTTGAACTCGGAAAATGGAAAACGGCTTTTTGGTGCGATGAAAAGGAAAATTCCTCCTAAAACATTGTTCGCCATTCTATGATACACTCTTATGCACAATATGGACACATTATCACAAACTATGCCTTCATTCTAGCCATAACATTGGTCATTTGACCCGAAAGCCAAGAAACCTCGAACGAGGTAGGTCATTTTGTGAAGGGTTTTTTGAGCCATAATCAATATACCAAGTTTGATATTTTTTCTTCTAACTATGTCATATAATATGACACTACGCGAGGGTTTGACATTGTTTGGATCGTTTTTTAATTTATGATGCCCGTTTTAAACTATAGTTAAACTTTGTTGAAGGGCGGGCATGAAGATTTTTAGCTCGGGACTGAGACTCGCTAAACTTGAAGTGGATCTATGATGAAACAACATATTTTGAATCTAAAAACATCCGATCATGTACCTGTAGTTCATATCTAACTCACTTCATGCCGATTCGGTAGGAATCTGCCTTTTTCACCAGGGATAGATGGAAATTTTTGAGATCCCCCTGTTATATTATTATCCATGTAAGTTGGTCTAGTATTTTTGAAAAATATAACGGTAGTATTTTGAATTAGCCATTTGGTGGTTGCTTTACAAAACCGTTCGTTTTTTGCACTCGAAAAATGGAAAACGGCTTTTTAGTGCGACGAGAAGAAAAACTTCCTCCTGAAACATTGTTCGCCATTCTATGATGCACACTTATTCACAATATGGACACATTATCACAAACTATGCCTTTATTCTAGCTAGAACATTGGTCATTTGACCCGAAAGCCGAGAAACTTCGAACGAGATAGGTCATTTTGTGAAGGTTTTTTAAGACATAATCAATATACCAAGTTTGATATTTTTTCTTCTAACTATGTCACATGATATGACACCACGCGAAGATTTCACATTGTTTGGATTATTTTTGAATTTCTTATGTCCGTTTTAAACTATAGTTAAACTTTGTCGAAGGGCGGTCATAAAGATTCTTAGCTCGGGGCTGAGACTCGCTAAACTTGAAGTGGATCTCTGATGAAATAACATATTGTGAAACTAAAAATTAATTTTGTAAAAAATCATGAGCATCCGATCATGTACATGTAGTTTATATCTGACCCACTTTCTAGCAATTCGGCAGGAATTTGTCTTTTTCACCAGGGATAGACGAAAAGGTTTGAGATCCCCTGTTATGACATTATCCATGTAAGGTGGTCTAGTATTTTTGAAAAATGTGATGGTAGAATTTTGAATTTGCCATTTGGTGGTTGCTTCACAAAACCGTCTGCTTTTTTGTATGCATTTAAAAGGAAAAGTTCCTCTGAAACATTGTTCGTCAGTCCCATGATGCATACTTATGCACAATATGAACACATTATCATAAACTATGCTCATTCTAGCTGTAACATTGGTCATTTGACCCGAAAGCCAAGAAACCTCGAACGAGATAGGTCATTTTGTGAAGGTTTTTTTGAGACATGATCAATATACCAAGTTTGATATTTTTCCTTCTAACTATGTCACATAATATGACACCACGCGAAGGTTTCATGTTGTTTGGATCGTTTTTGAATTTATAATGCCCGTTTTAAACTATATATAATGTTTTATGTTTTACTTAATTTTTTTATAAATGTGTAATATTTAAGTGTAGATAGATAGATCTTATTTTTTTTGCAAATTTTGATATATTATTTGTATTTTCTGAATTAGAATGATTTAGTTATGATTTTTCAAAAAATAATGAGATAAAAGGAAAATCGAGGCTCACGCCGACCTAACCATCCGCTTCAGATGCACTCAATTTTTTTTCCAAAGAGCTGTGTCGACGGCCGTCGGCACAGCCTGTCTGCTAACGTCGTTTCCATCACCATGTCTAAACTGGGGATACGCCAAGGGCTGTACCTATGCCGAGAGCCACCGTCGGCACAACCCTCTCTACTATGCCGACAGCTACCCTCGGCACTGTCATCTACGCCGACGGCTCCGACATTTGGCCGACGAGTCGTCGGGTTGTCATGAGATTCGCTCGAAGCCGGAAGGAGGCCTTAGTTCTTTCCTGTAGTGGACCTTTGCCTGCATGTGAACGCTGGAAAAACAAAACAGCATGAATGAATAATCTATATACACTGAAATCCAGACTACATCTGCTGAATAAAATAACTTGAACCAAGAATAGTAATCGACAGAGAAATGCCAGGGGAACTTTCCTCTAGTAGCACTACGCCGCCAGGCTTGTATCAGACGCGAGCGTTGGCGTGTGTTCGACAGTAGACCCAATGAGGATTCAGTTCTTGAGGATCCCATCGGGGGCTGTGATAGCAGGGTCGTTACTTTCCTTCCTTCTATGTGATGGATGCTCAAAGTCTGAAAATCCAGGAGGACCACGACAACATTGGCAGCTGATGTTTGGGGACATGCATGGAGATGGACATGGTGGGCGTACATTGAGACGGCGAAAGTGTGGGATGAAGAGGAGTAGACTGCTGCTTGGGGCTGAACTACACGGCGATGGACATGGTGGACGAACATTGAGGCATGGAAAGTGGGGGATGAAGAGGAGGGGACTCCCATAAGTATAGCGTTCCAAAACTTTGGATGCGAAGGGGCAGGAATTTCGGTTGAGAGAGAAGAAAAACCATCAGTCACTTTGCATGAAGGAGTTACCATAGGGAAATGAAGAGAGGAGTGGGGACGCGTAGAATACAAAGAGACCGTATTGTGCTTAGCCTGAGTTATTATGAGAAAAAAATGGACCAAATGATGACATGGCTTCAGGCCCACATGATGACGTGGATGGCTTGCATGTTGAGAGAAATAAGATAGCGGGGGTTTTTATTTAGATATTAGAAGATGATAGACCACCGGGCCCATGGGTCAGAAATCTCTCTAAAACTTGTATGTGGTCGTTGGATGAGCCTTTTATAGATATGGGATGAGACTTAGAAATATTCTGGAGTTATTGTTTTGGAAACTTTCGCTACAGGACAACCGAAGCGAAAGTTGCGGTAATATGGATTCAACTTTGGTTTTCCATTTGGTATGACCTAACCTTAGAAGCATATAACTATAATAGGCTTTATCATGTTAACCAACAACGGTTAAATGCAGCTCTCAAGGTATTCCACGTGGAACATACGGTGGTTAGGGAATTTTCGTCGGGCCGACCCAATCCGTTCGAGGGCGTCCAAACTCGTTCACGCGAACGCCGTGAGATGTACGCAGCACCCCAGCTGCACGACCAATCCGAACGTACGCGTCCGGCTCGACCATCCGTGCACAAAATCTAGGCAATGGTTGCATCGATCCGGATGTGCACGGACAGCGCGGGTGTCCTGCCCGCCACATCGCCCACCAGCCATCGCCATCGCGGCATTGATTCAGACAAGGACAGTGGCACCGATTCACACGCAACCGCGGCACCGATTCAGACGAGGACAGTGGCACCGATTCACACGCAACCGCGGCACCGATTTAGAGGGGATGGCGGAAGACTGACCGGCGGCAGCCTGCGCCATCAATGGTGATGAGACATGCCGATTTCATCGACGCCGACTGTGTTTTCGCGCCGGCATTGATGGCGAAGGAGCGGCAATTTTCACGCGTTCACGGGCGAAGGGGTTATTTAACCTTTCACCAGTCGGTGCCACATTCCTCACCTCTCCCCATCGCAACCCTAGCTTCCGCCGCCACCACCAAAGATGAAGATGACGTCCTGGCTGAAGAGGAGCAAGAATGACCATGAGGCTCCTGGCTCTAGCGGCCAGCGCTCCCGGCTACCGGCCTTCCTCCGCGACACATCCTTGGCCCCTTCGCCGTGGCCGGAGCAGTTCTGGGGCCGCCCCGTGGGTGACTACCCGCCACCACGGGACCACCGCAGTCGGCGGTACTTCCTTGTCGCGGAGTGCAAGCACCGGTGGACGAAGGGGCGCGACATCAAGCACACGGATGTCTCCCTCCCCACCGGATGGCACCTCAACCGAGACCATGCCCCGATGCTGCCCGTGCCCAAGGCGGGCAAAGGGCTGGAGGAGGAGGTTTGCCGCTGGATAAGCAACCTCCCGTAGTCCCAACGGTAGAAGAGGGGATTCCAGAGCGAGGAATTTTGGGTGAAGTTACTCGAGTGGGAGCACAAGGCATGGCGACCGACCACCATCCGTCGTGGCCTGCAGCCGGGGGAGGTCTACCCCGTCCCCGACATCGAATCGGATGACGAGGACGCCTTCAACCACTCTGACACCAACCTCGACAGCGAGGATGACAACGACGAGGAGGACGACGATATCGTCGTCAAGAAGGAGGCGGTGGACGACGCTTCATAACCTGCCCCTCGCAGCATCGCGAGGTAACCGCGCTGGGCTACGGCGAGTACGCCACCGAGCAGGCCATTACGGCCATCGTGCGGAACGAGGACGCCCAGGGCGCTACGAAGAAGTCGGCCAGCTCACCGGCCTGGTGGTGCAGCACATGCCCTGCTGCCCACCGCCGCCACGACGGAAGGGTGCCAGCCGCTTTAGAGGTGGTGGGAAGGAGATGGCACACCTCCAGCACGGTTTGGCGCTGTGGGCTGCACATGTGATCAATCCACCCACGCCCGCTCCGACCCCGCCACCGCCCAACCTTTGGAGGACGTCGGAGTACATCGACCTCGACCCGTAAATGGACGAGGCGGCACCAGCGCGCGAAGATCGGTGGTTAGGAGTAGTTTAAATTTCGTTTTTTATATTTTGAATGTAAATTAAGTATGAAATGTATGAACTTTGCCAGTTTTTAGCGCCAATGGTTTACGCTTGAATCTGAAAAATGCCTCGCTTAGGACGGACAAATGGGTCACGCTTTCTTGGCGCTGGACAGGCTGGACCACGACCCAAAAATGAGCGCTAACCGACCCAAACGGACAGAAAAGGACCTTTTGGGTTGACGGGATGGGTTGGCTCGGTGGATATGCCCTTAGTTGTTGCCCATTCGAGCCAAGAGTTTGCTTTCACTACTTTTAAAATTTGTTTTTGCAATGCGAGACACCAAACCTAAACAAACTTATAGGAGGTAAGCCAGTATATTGTTTATGGCGTCCGATAAGTATGGAGTGGAAAAGTAGACAGCAAGAGAACAAATTGAGAGAATGAATTAGTATCTTTATTGATGATTGATACAAGATTTTATACAATCAAAATTTGCACAAGTATGTCGGTTCCCTGATCAGCGGGAGCGATGAGTCGGTTCTAGGATCGATGTACGGAATCCCTTGGAGCATCTCCAGAAGAAACTGTCGGGAGGGATGTCGGTTCCCAAGCGTGGAACCGCATCTCCTGATTAAGCAGGAATTATCCCATAATTTCAAGGATAATTATTCTTAACACTCCCTTAATCACCGCTGACTGTAGAAGCACTCATCATCTTGATTAAATCTTCTCCAAAACCCGTGGAAAAATATGAGGAGTATGATAGCATATGTTGTTAAAACTCCTTCAAACCTAGTGGGAAAATAAGGATAAAATACACATCACATAATGATTTTATTGCCTCTCTTAACTCAATATGAAGTAGATCCATAGACTATAGTGAAGTAGATCCATACAATAAATATGTCGTGTATACTTTTCAAAAACCCGTGGGAAAAAAGATAGTATGAAATATGATCTCATGTTGATATTACTCATTAAAACCTTAATGAGAACCGGATAGTAAACTCATCAAGGGAAAAAGAGTGTAATATGATGCTTTGAACAAGCATAGTTCAGAAGACACTCGATTCTTGCGAATCTCTAAGCTGTCACATACCAATTCCATGAATGTATTTCTAGAATGCTGAAGTTGATAGAGACTTCGTGAATAAGTTAGCGAGATTATCGCATGATTTTACTTTCAAGATGTTTATTTCCACTTTTCTAGAGTTCATAGGATAAAACAACTTAGGGGAAATATGCTTAGTGATATTGCTCTTGATGTATCCTATTTGCATCAGGTAATACATGTCGCATTATCTTCAGAGATAATGCTAGGTGATTCGACAGAACCAATTCAACATGATTATTGTATGTGGTTTATCATTCGTGAAGCCACATACATTCACGTGATGCAATTATTTCAAAATGATTGGTAGATGTTGCAACCAGAGTCTGCTTTCAAGACTTCCATGATATAGAAGTTCCACCATGCAGAACACAAAGCCGGTCTCATGATCCGGCATTATGGGGATCTGATAAATAGCCAAGATCGCAGTATCCGATCATACCTGAGTCCAGATTTCTCTAAAACTTAAAGTATAAGACAAGATCCTTTGTGCCTTGGAGATATCAAAATACATTATTAACTCTCGGCCAATGGTGTTTGGTGGGAGTTGTGTTGTGTCTAGCAAGTAGATTCACTCCAAATGCGAGGTCAGGTCTCGTACAATTTGCAAGATACATGAGCGCTCCAATGGCACTAAGATATGGAACCTCAGGTCCCAGCATCTCTTCTCCATCACCCCTTGGCTTGAACGGATCTTTCCCTACGTCTAGAGAACGAACCACCATGGGAGTTTTAGATGGATAGAATTTGTCCATATTGAATTTCTCTAATATTTTCTGGATATAGGCAGCTTGGTGTACCATTATTCTTGAGGGAAGGTGCTCGAGTTGGAGACCCAAGAAAATTTGGTTTGACCAGATCCTTCATTTCAAATTCTATCTTTAAATGATCGCGTGATTCATCAATATCTTGTGTATTGCCAATGATGTTGAGATCATCGACATACACCTAAATGATGCGTAATCCTCAAGAGTACTTCTTGATGAAGACACATGGACAATCATCACTATTGGAGTAACCCTTCTGAAGAAGGAACTCACCAAGTCGATTGTACCACATCCACCCCGACTATTGCAAGACATATAAAGACTTGTTCAGTTTTACACAGTACATGTTGCATTTGGTGCTTGCATTCGGGACAGACACTCCGTCAGGAACCTTCATGTATATGTCCGAATCTAGTGACCCATAAAGATATAAGGGTCACGACGTCCATCAACTGCATAGATAGACGGTTTTGTACTGCCAAAGATATAAGATATCTGAAAGTGATACCACTCATTATCGGAGAATATGTCTCAATGAAATCAATGCCAGGAATCTGCGTGAAACCCTATGCTATGAACCTTGCCTTGTATCTCACCACCTCATTATTCTCATTCCGTTTTTGGAGGAAACCCCATTTTAGTCCCACAGGGAAAATACTAGGAGGTGTTGGTATTGCTTCAGTGAATACCTTCCTTTTATTAAGAGAGGCAAGTTCTATTTGTATTGCATCCTTCCATTGAGGACAGTCGGAGCATTTTTCACACTCAACAATAGTCCTTGGATCATGATCAGTGAGAAGGGAATTTGCAATTGTAGAAGAAAAATAAGTGTCACCAATCATAAACTTATGGTTGAATGATTCTCCAAAATCGATATAGTTGGTGGATATCTCATGCACCCTTGGTGACTCTTCGTGATTTCCCAACACGCTGTGAGTCTAGGTGTTCGCTGTCCCACCAAAGGTGTGTGTCGGAGTTAGGTTATTGAGGTTGCCCTTCCACAGGCTGTCTACTACCCATAAGGTGTTCATCAATGTTGACTTAACTTGCATTTACTAACTTGGAGGATTTTCTACTCTCTCTCCTTTGTTTCTTGCCAGAAGCAGGTTCGAGTCTGAGGACATACTACTCCCCCTCTTTTTACGATCAGGAAGTTGAGTGGTTTTTATTGGTACCTCCACTCTTTCGGGCGCATTTCTGGCCGGTTCCTAGGATTTTGTAACGCCTTTTAGATCAATAAATGAATCTGCCAGATTATTTGCAAGATGTTGCAAATTGATGATTTTCCAAACTTGGAGCTCGGTCTCTTGGGTACGTGGATCAAAGGTTGAAATGGCGATACCATTCAAATCAATTTACAGGCATTCTTTCTGGTACTTGAAATCTCCCCCTAATGCCGGAAAATGTTCCTTATCAAATATACAATCAGCGTGACAGGCGTTGAATAGATCCACAGTAAGGGGTTCTAGGTACTTAATAATCAACGATTTGTGTTGAGAAATAGAGCAATTTACCAAACGAATTATCCAAAATAAACGCTAGATAAAACATGACTAGAATAATAGGCAAAATACTAATCATGCTAAATAGCGAATACAAATTAAGGCATATAGTCAAACAAACTGCAAGACATAAAACTTTGGATAGAATCAGAACAAGATTGAGACAGAAGATGTACACAAGAGAAGTGGAAATCTGGCGTTGGAACCATCAAGCATATGTCGCCGAGGAAGAGGGTGCCGATGTCGGGAAGAAGTCCTCGCCGGGAAGACGCCGCTATCTCGTGAGGGAGTCCGTGATTTGCCAAGAGGTCACTGATAGCGCCCCAAAACCTTATCGCCTTCTCCCGTGACAGACTCAAAGCGGGGTCTCGAGGCTCATCGCTGGTGGCATCCCGCAAAACCACTACTAGAAAATCGCGTTGTTTTTGTGCATTGCATCGCCATCATCTTGCATTGTTTGTCTGCATTAATTTCGAAAAGCCTAGTTCTGTTGGTACAAACACCCCTTTTTATTTTAAAGGCAAAACCCCGAGTGTATCGGATATTTTATTTTTCCTAAAAACTATTTGCAAAGTGGCTTTGTTTTAAATTAAACAGAACCAAACAAACACAAATTCTAACCAGCCCCCTCTAAAACCTATCCCCACCCAATCCTAATCTACCCTCCAACCACAGGCCGCCACCTCACCCTCTCACCATTTTCCTACCCACCTGCCACCTCACCGATCCACCAGCCCACCCTCTTCCCTTTTCTCACCCTAGCCATTCTACCCACTCTCCTAAACCTCTCCCTTACCCCTGGGGCCCCCACCGCCCCTGACCCCACCCGTCAGTCCCACCTCTTCCCTCTCAGCCACCCCCTCACCCTCTCTCTCCTCCCGGGTCCCACCACCCATCGCTGGGTCCATCATGCCCACCACAGGACCCGACCTGCCCCACCCGGCCCCACAGGTGCCCCACCCTCTCCTCTCTCCCCTCGCAGTCCCTTCTTCCCCACCCGACGCAGCCTCACTGGCTGGCCACCGGCCCTCATTTCCCCTGCCTCCCGCACCCTCCTCCTCAGAGCTCCTCCCACCGCTGCCGGTCCTCCCCAACGCCTCTCCGCCCTTCCCCAACCTCCCTCTCCCGTGGCTCCTCTCTCCTGGCAGCCCCTCGCCTCCTCGCTCCTCCGGCCACCACGGCCCCTGCCCGTCGAGCATCTCTGCTCTCCTGGCCAAGGCACACTCCCGGCCGAGCGCCACAAGACGCGCCACTGCCGCCGACAACCACTCTCGCCACCAAGGCTGGCCTCTCCAAGAAGCTGCTGCCGAGCCTGGCCACTCCCCTCGCTCCCGCAGCCGCTGGCCCTCACTCGCCCGCTCCGCCCCGCCTGTCTGCCGCTGCCTCGCTGCTTTCGCATTCGCCGCAATGCCTTCTGCCAGGTATCTCGCCACTAGCCTCCCTTTTGAACAAGGTCTGCTGCAAGGCCCCTCCACCGCTGGTTTGCTGCCTTCACAGAGCCTCGCCAGAAGAGGCTGCGCCGCGCTTTCTCCTCCGACCTCGCCGCCGCTTCACCGCCATCTCTTCTCGCCCGCCGCAGCGTGTCATCGCTCATCCCGCCACCGAAGTCGCCGCTTTCCTCCATCATCAAGCCTCGTGTGGCCTTTGCAAGGCCACAGAACTGGCATCGCTGTGGATTCCCGGCGAAAAGCGATTGTTGAGAAATGTGGGGTTGTTTTGGTACTACTACGAAGGTGTGTCGTGTCATCGCCGCGACAATCGTGTGGCGAGGATGTTCTCTGCAACCACTTGGCCAACGGTGCCAAATCAAGTTCACCGCAAACGACCGAAGACGGAACCCTAAGGAGATGACGCCGGAGCCTCAAGTTCTCCTTCACGGACGACAAGTACTTCCTCTCGGACGCCAAGGCCCGGACCCGAAACCCGCCAAGATCGCCACCGAACGCGAAGTCCTTCTTCCTGGATACGACAAGTACCCCCTCGAAGAACGCCAAGATCGCCGCGAGAACGACAAGTTCTTCTTCCCGAACGCCAAGACCGACCCGATACGCGGACCCGGCAAGATTTTCGCAACGACAAGAACGACACCGAACCAAGTCCTCCCGGAGTCCGAGAACGTTTCCGCCGAACCCAGATCCGAACCCTGAGCCCGACCCCGAACCCCAAGTTCGCCGAGACCCTAAATGTGAACCCTTCCCTAAACCCTACTTTATGATATAATACAACTTGTCGATAATAATTGTCTTGCATGCATACATTCATGTGGTTTGGGGGCCTTATGCCGATTCACTTTATAATTAAATATGGGGCCCATATGGGCAAATCTAGTCTTATATTGGCCTCATTTAAATTGGTGTAGCGAACCGTAACTTATTTTGCCTTGCTAATACAACATTTGAAATGCAGGGTAGCTAAACAAATGAACCACCTAAATAATGTGGACCTTGCCCGCTTAATATGACCTAATTGTATCGCACCTTGCCATGCCATACATCATACACGATCATGCCGATCTTTTGCCATAGTATTAAATATTGCATCCGTGTTTATTCTAGTGTTTTGCTTCTTCATGATAAGGCCGTTGAGTTGATGTGAGCTTCACCGATCTTCGTTGAACCTTCGCAATGTTTTCAAAGCAGCATCTCCCCTTTCTACCTATCTTACTTTTATAGTATTTATTCCCTCCTGATCTATTGCTATCCGTGTTATGATGCTCTAGTTTTCGCATCTTAGATATCCCTTGCTGCCTTATATTGCCTTGGACACATCCTATTACCGTTGTTTGGTAGATAGTTGGACTTGCGCGTCGTAGTCGCTTGCTCAAGTGTCGCTATGGTCGCCCAAAGGCCATTGTTGATGTATTGCCTCATGTTGATGTTGGAGATGATCATAGTTTTACTTATCGCTCACCTTAATTCCTGCTTAACAACTAAAATTGAAGTAAGCAGAGGCATCGGTGGGTGATAGATAATATTTGGTTTCGAACGCCCACTTATGTCCCGTAGGACCCCGAGTACTTGATACCTGCTCCTTGATTTATCGCTATCCACATCCGGAGGATTATGGGACCCCCGAGCTGTAGCTTGATTCATTTTATTTCTTGGGGCCACAAACTAGTTTGAGGTTTTATTTACTATCCTGCATTTATGCCATGCTACTCAGATTTACGCTTGTGCGAGGAGCACACTGCACTGCTTAGGTAAGCGGAGTGTTTTCGCTGTATCGACAAGCCACCACACTTTCGGTTCCCAATGCTTACCATTGACGCAAACCTTGAGTCCGCCTCTAGCTAGCTTACTTCATTGCGGGTCTACTCAATGGGTGGCCTCAAATATTTCTCAACTCGTGATTGCTTTGTCGTGAAAGCCTCGTTGGGTTTTGATTTGGTTTTTCCGAGGTTGATCGAGCGTGTGTTGCTATTGGTGCACCCCGGCCGGGTAAAACTTTCTGAAAGCCGTGTCCGCGGTTATGGACGACTTGGAGCACAGTATCTCGATCATAGATAAGCATAACTAAAGTAGTGCTATAAATTTGACTTTATAATGACTAGTAATCAGCTTCACTATAATGGAATGGCTAATAATACTGCCCACAATTGCTTGTTTGGAGTGTCGCTTGCGACCATTGTATCTGACCAGTAAGTATTGCAACTAGAACGGAATGGCTAAATAAAAGTACCAACAACTGCTGGGTTTTTGGGTTATCTCATGCTATCTGTAACTGATTAGTAAGTGTTGTAACTATAACGGAATGGTTAGCTAAAAGTGCCCACTGCTTACTTTATCAGGATGATTATCTAAACCTCACTAGTAATTGCTGCAACGATAACTGAATAAGTAAAACTGCCAACTGTGTGAGTTCCTCGGTTGACTTTCGCTTTGGTCTCGAGGGGAAACGCCAGGATGGGTTTGTTTGGTGTTAGTATCAGGCTGCTTCCGGATAGGTCTTTCTTACCCCTCTCCGATAACCGCCAGTTGTATCGAGTCTCTATAGGTTGTTTAGTGCGTCGCCGCCGCTTCAAGACACCATACCTATGTAGGCGAGGACCGCAATTTAGCCTCGCTGCAATCGCCTCAGCATCGACGCCCTCTTTTTCCTTTGCCCTTTGCTCGGCACCCTTTGTTTAAGGTGTTTTGAGATCGACGTCATAGCGGTGGTTACCCTTCGCTTGGCGGGTGGTTATGGACGCCATTGGTTAATCTTCGTGGCTCTTAGCCCCATTTGCATCTTGTCCGTAGTCGGACGACTCGCCTTCAAGGTGATTTGGATCTTTGTATTGTATATTCGTATTCTTGACTCTTTGAGTCGTTGTATATATATCTGCCTGTGGGTCCCATCGAGGACTGTTGTGTAATGTTATTACTTCGCTTTCCACCCGCACGAAAGTTCTGGTGGCACCTTTGAATCGCTTCTGCGGGTTTGGCGGGTTTCGCTAAAACTTGCATAGGGCCGATTCTCGAGGGTGTTACAGAGTGGTATCGTAGCTCAGCAGCCATGTATACCCACAAGTCCAGCCCAGGATAACCTAGCTAATGTACCAAGTAGAGTGTCAAAACTATTTTGCAAAATCGGTTGATAGTTCCGATTAGGTCGATTTTACTCCTTACCCTCTCCGCTCTCCTCTCACCTCCGCGTGTTTTGAATCCGCTCTCTCTCTTCGAGTCCAGATTTCTCGTGGTTGGGTTCCGTCGTACCTTCAGGGTTCCGCTCCCTCCTTTGGTAACGGTGTTGCTACATCTGGTCTTTATGCTAACCGAGGAATCCTTCGTCTGTGGTACCATTCTTTGTTCCTTGTTTGTGCCTTCCTGTGTTTTTCCGACGCGACGACATCATCTACGCCAGATCCGATGTGGTCTCAGATCACCTTTGTTTCTGAACCTCGTTTGTCGAGATCTTCAGTCTGAATTCCGAGAATGGTTGCATGCTTTTCCACTGATTGTGCGGAGTAATAGTTTGGGTGCGTGATGGATTGGCCCCATGACGACTCACCCTTCTATTCGCTTTGTACATTGAAGTGGATGAGAATGCATCGGTTTCCTTTTTCCATCAAGCTAGAGGTGGCTTTATTTGTTGATACCTCTACCTTCGACCTTTTGTTCGAGTGTTCTCCGACGATCATGGACAACGACCTCTTGTTAGTGGTGTCGCGAGGATCTACACGGCGAGAAGATGCGATCGCCGGCCCTCTTCCTAAGACATGAGGCGGATCTCGAGGGCGAGATCCATTGTTAGTGGTGTCGAATTGTGGCATCCCGCAAAACCACTACTAGAAAATCGCGTTGTTTTTGTGCATTGCATCGCCATCATCTTGCATTGTTTGTCTGCATTAATTTCGAAAAGCCTAGTTCTGTTGGTACAAACACCCCTTTTTATTTTAAAGGCAAAACCCCGAGTGTATCGGATATTTTATTTTTCCTAAAAACTATTTGCAAAGTGGCTTTGTTTTAAATTAAACAGAACCAAACAAACACAAATTCTAACCAGCCCCCTCTAAAACCTATCCCCACCCAATCCTAATCTACCCTCCAACCACATGCCGCCACCTCACCCTCTCACCCTTTTCCTACCCACCTGCCACCTCACCGATCCACCAGCCCACCCTCTTCCCTTTTCTCACCCTAGCCATTCTACCCACTCTCCTAAACCTCTCCCTTACCCCTGGGGCCCCACCGCCTGACCCCACCCACACCCCACCTCTTCCTCTCACCACCCCTCACCCTCTCTCTCTCCTGGTCCCACCCACACGCTGTCCATCATGCTCCACCACATGGACCCCTGTGACCTGCCCCACCTGGCCCCGTGCCCCACCCCTCTCCTCTCCCCGCAGTCCTTCTTCTTCCCACCCGACGCAGTCACTTGCACCTGCCGCCAAGGCCGCCTCTGGCCATGACACCCGGCCCTGCCTCCCGCACCCTCCCTGAGCTCCTCTCCCACCGCCGGTCCTTCCCAACGCCTCCCGCCTCCTTCCCAACCTCCCTCTCCCGTGGCTCCTCTCTCGGCAGCCTCGCCTCCGCCCTCTGCCTCCTCCTCCGGCCACGGAGCTCCTCGCCTGAGCATCCCCGCCCGCTCCGCGCCCGCCACCCGGCCGAGCGCCCGCCAGACGCTGCGCCACTGCCGCACCTGCAACCACTCCGCCACTGGCTGCCTTTCTAGCCGCGCCGCTGCTGAGCCATCGCTCCCTCGCTCAAGCGCGCCGGCCACCTCCCGCTCCGCCCCGCCGTCTGCTCATAAGCCGCTGCCTCGCTGCTTTCGGCATCCATGGCGCAATTGCTTCCCTCGCTGCTCATCCTCGCCACTGCCTCCCGGCCCCGGCTGTGTCCTCACCGCTGGGTCCGGCGCCTCGCCGCTGTAGCTCTCGCGCCCAGGCGCAGCGCCGCGCTTCCTCCGCGACCGCCCGCCGCTTTCACCGCCATCTCTTCGCCACGCCGCAGCGTGTCATCGCTCATCCGCCACCGCGATTCGCCGCCTTCCTCCATCATCGCCTCGTTTTTTGCAAGGCCACATGAACTCGGCATCGCTGCTGCAGGATTCCTTATGAAAGTGCGATTGTTGAGAAATGTGGTGTTGTTTTGGTACTACTACGAAGGTGTGTCGGTCATCGACGCGACAATCGTGGTGGCGAGGATGTTCTCTGCAACCACTTGGCCAGCGTGCCAAATCAAGTTCACCGCAAACGATCAAGACGGAACCCTAAGGAGATGACGCGAGCCTCAAGTTCTCCTTCACGACGACAAGTACTTCCTCTCGACGCCAAGGCCCGACAAACCCGCCAAGATCGCCACCAACGCAGTCCTTCTTCCCGGATACAAGTACCGAAGAACGCCAAGATCGCCATGAACGACAAGTTCTTCTTCGAACGCCAAGACCAACCCGATACGGACCGCAAGATTTTCGAACGACAAGAACGACACCGAACCAAGTCCTCCCGGAGTCCGAGAACGTTTCCGCCGAACCCAGATCCGAACCATGAGCCCGACCCCGAACCCCGGAACCCCAAGTTCGTCGAGACCCTAAATGTGTGAACCCCTTCCCGAAACCCTACTTTATGATATAATACAACTTGTCGTGATAATAATTGTCTTGTATGCATACATTCATGTGGTTTGGGGCCTTATGCCTATTCACTTTATAATTAAATATGGGGCCCATATGCGGGCAAATCTAGTCTTATATTGGCCTCATTTAAATTGGTGTAGCGAACCGGTAACTTATTTTGCCTTGCTAATACAACATTTGAAATGCAGGGGTAGCTAAACAACATGAACCACCTAAATAATGTCGGGACCCCGGTTCCGCTTAATATGACCTAATTGCATCGCACCTTTGCCATGCCATACATCATACACGCATCATGCCGATCTTTTGCCGTAGTATTAAATATTGCATCCGTGTTTATTCTAGTGTTTTGCTTCTTCATGATAAGGCCGTTGAGTTGATGTGAGCTTCAATCTTCGTTGAACCTTCGCAATGTTTTCAAAGTAGCATCTCCCCTTTCTACCTATCTTACTTTTATAGTATTTAATCCTCCTATTGATCTATTGCTATCTCTGTTATGTATGCTCTAGTTTTCGCATCTAGATATCCCTTGCTTTATATTCCCTTGGACACATCCTATTACGTTGTTTGGTTGATAGTTGGACTTGCGTCGTAGTCGCTGCTCAAGTGCTGCTATGCGGTCGCCCAAAGGCCACAGCTTGTTGATGTATTGCCGCATGTTGATGTTGAGATGATCATAGTTTACTTATCGCTCACCTTAATTCCTGCTTAACAACCAAAATTGAAGTGCAGAGGCATCGGGTGATAGATAATATTTGGTTTCGAACGCCCACTTGTGTCCTGTAGGACCCGAGTACTTGATACTGCTCTTGATTTATCGCGCTATCCACATCCGGAGGATTATGGGACCCCTGAGCCAGAGCTTGATTCATTTTATTTCTTGGGGCCACAAACTAGTTTGAGGTTTTATTTACTATCCCGACTTATGCCATGCTACTCAGATTTACGCTTGTGCGAGGAGAACACCATCGCTTAGGTAAGCGGAGTGTTTTGCATCGACAAGCCCAATCACACTTTCGGTTCCCAAATGCTTACAGCCATTGACGCAAACCTTGAGTCCGTCTTTGAGCTAGCTTACTTGCTATGGGTCTACTCAATGGGTGGCCCCCGAAATATTTCTAATCCAGATTGCTTTGTCGTGAAAGCCTCTGGGTTTTGATTTGGTTTTTCCGAGGTTGATCGAAATGTGTTGTTATTGGTGCACCCTGCCGGGTAAAACTTTCTGAAAGCCGTGTCCGCGGTTATGGACGACTTGGAGCACAGTATCTCGATCATAGATAAGCATAACTAAAGTAGTGCTATAAATTTGACTTTATAATGACTAGTAATCAGCTTCACTATAATGGAATGGCTAATAATACTGTCCACAATTGCTTGTTTGGAGTGTCGCCATACCATTGTATCTGACTAGTAAGTATTGCAACTACAACGGAATGGATAAATAAAAGTACCAATAACTGCTGGGTTTTTGGGTTATCTCATGCTATCTGTAACTGATTAGTAAGTGTTGTAACTATAACGGAATGGTTAGCTAAAAGTGCCCACTGCTTACTTTATCAGGATGATTATCTAAACCTGACTAGTAATTGCTTCAACGATAACTGAATAAGTAAACCGCCAACCGTGAGTTCCTCGGCTGACTTCCTCGCTTGGTCTCGAGGGGAAACGCCAGATGGGTTTGTTTGGTGTTAGTATCAGTCGCCTCCTGATAGGTCTTTCTTACCCCTCTCGATAACCGCCTTGTATCGAGTCTCTATAGGTTGTTTAGTGCATGCCGCCACCACCATACCTATGTAGGCGAGGCCGCCAAATTTAGCCTCACTGCACCGGCCCCGATCGACGCCCTCTTTTCCTTTGCCCTTTGTCGGCACCCTTTGTTTAAGTGGTTTTGAGATCGACGTCGTTAGTGGTTACCTTCCGGCTTGGCCTGGGCAGGGTTATGGACGCCATTGGTTAATCTTCAGGGCTCTTAGCCCCATTTGCATCTTGTCCGTATTCGGACGCTGACTCGTCTTCAAGGTGATTTGGATCTTTGTATTGTATATCTGTATTCTTGAATCTTTGAGTCGCTATTGTATATATATCTGTTCTGTGGGTCCCATCGAGGACTGTTGTGTAATGTTATTACTTCGTTTTCCACCCGCACGAAAGTGCCTGGTGGGCACCTTTGAATCGTTTCTATGCGGGTTTGGCGGGTTTCGCTAAAACTTGCATAGGGCCGATTCTCGAGTGTTACCGCCCGGGCCATGCCGCAAGACGGATGGGAAGATGGAGATAGCATGCTGGAACCTGGAGGCGCAAGGGATGTGTAGCAACGTGTCTGAGAGGAGGCGCGACCTCTCTCTTATAGGCGCAGAGGGAAGGCATGCGCGTAAGATGAAACGAATGGACTAAGATGAAGCAACAGTGCAGCCCAACCATGACAGCCTCCACTCAATTCAGATTCATTTAATTCATTTAACTCAGATTAAAAGTCCATTCAAAGCAAACGCTTCACCTTCTCAGACATCTGCTCATATACCATTCATGTGTGGCAAAATAAAGCTCGGCTCGAGATTCCCGCAACCATGCTGCCACGGACGTGACGTGACGAGAAGGCGGAGGAGGAGGAGCGGCGCATGTGGAACTCTCCTTCTCCTTCTCATCCTTTTACCAAGTGGTAGGAGAGCTCACCTTATAAGCTGGTCCAACTTCCACTCAACTAGCAATGTGAGAATAAACATTTGTCCCACCTCTTGTCTTGCATGAATGGGCCACATGGGCCTCTAGGATTTTCAGGAATTATTGAAATAGAAAATGGGCTAGACTATTTGGGCCAAAATTCCAACAATCCCCACTGCATCCTGTGAGGCACATCTAATTTGCCTTTGGTTCCAAAACACCTTATATACCTGGCATTATAGTGGAGACCTGTTGAACTTCCACCTAGAATTCTATGCTACACTAGGTTGCGACTTGTACAAGGGACTATGCCTTGAACTGCAAGTTTGCTGCAATCTAGCTTCACATGAAGTCTTGACCGACACTGGCTACTGTGGGACTTCATGGGTGGAGCTTATACGTCATACTCCATGACCTTTCATGAGTTTATTAGAGAGCACCCTACTCATAGATCATGACGCTTTAACACAGACTATATAGGTGTGTTCTTCAAAAGATGTTCTCAGACAACATCTTTGCTTAGGATAAGCCACTTAGAACACATTAAGATAATAAATCAACCTGCCATGTAATAGGAAAGTATTGCATCTTTATGGAGTGGTGTTTATTAAAGTAGGATACTTTCCTCTCATCTAACCAACAGCTTGTTTCCCAATTCTAATTCACGGATCTCCGATCACATAGAGTGGTTTACCACTATGGAAAGCTCAAATTGTGGGTCTCATACCCATCTCCTTTGATGCATTTTCTATCACGCTATGATAGACCCTTTGTGAAGGATTTGCCAAGTTTTTAGATGTTTGGATATAATCCAATGCAATAACTCGAGTTTCTCATTTTCCGACAGATTTCTCCTCTTCACATGTCTTGAGGACTTCATATTATCCTTAGAACTGCTCACCTTAATAATCAGCTTGATTATCACAGCTCATTGAATCATATAGGTTTTTCAACCACAGTAAGTCCATCAAGAGTTCACGGCCACCGCTCAACAAGGGCCGTGTCTAGTGTGAGTTCTGCCCATAGTTGACCTCGCTAAGATGGTCTCGTTGCAAGACTTCCAAGAAACAAATACCACCACCAAGTGTGAAAACATATCCACTGTGGCCTTTATCTCATCAAAGATCGATATCCAATTTGAATCACTATAACCCTCTAGTACCCTTGATACCCGCAGATAGTGTATGCCATAGCTCGCAAGATTTTAGATATCGTGACAACTCTTTCAAGAGCATGCTAGTGATCATCTCCTGATTTGAGACAAATCGATTGAGTTTTCTTACAGTAAAGCGTATGTCGTCTCGTGGCACTAGCTAAATACATAAGTTTAAGCCAATGATTTGAGAGTATCTTAGTTGGTCTCTAGCATTTCCTATTCTTCAAGCAACACACTAGGATCATACGGTGTAGGAGAAAATTGACGCCGCTATACCCAAACGACTCAAGATCTTTTCCACATAGTGGACCCAAGCAATGTAATCCCACCATCATCATCTCTCAATAGCTTGATGTTCAGATGACATCGCTACTCCTAATCCTTCATCTCAAAGGAACGTAGATAAGAAATTGACCTCCTTAATTGCATTAAGGTTGGTTCAAAATCAGTATGTCATCAACATACAAACAAAGGATGACTCCTCACCCCCACCATGGCGATAGTATACGTGACTTGTCGCCTTCACATAAACAAAGCCTGCAATGTTAAGGTTTTATCAAATTTTCGTACACGCTTAGGTGCTTGTTTAAGAGCATACAAAGACTTCAAAGAGCTTGCACACTTTTCTTTCTTGACCATTTACTACAAAACCATCTGGTTGATCCATATAAATTTCCTCATCCAACTCTCCATTTAGGAAAGTTGTCTTAACGCCCATTTGATGAACGAGAAGACCGTGTGAGGCAGAGAAAGTAGTACTCGAATGGTGATCAACCTTGCTACAGTGAGTAAGTGTCAAAGAAGTCTTCACCTTCCTTTTGGGTATAACCCTTGGCCACAAGCCTTGCCTTGTACTTATCAATAGTACCATCAGGTCTTAGTTTCTTCTGAACACCCATTTGCATCCTACAGTGTTTGCACCCATATGACCCATCAGTGATCTCCCATGTTTCATTAGCTAAGATGGAATTCATCTCACTATGAACAACTTCCTTCCGTAGTCAAGATCGAGATGCATAAGCTTCCAAATGGAAGTGGAGTGTCATCCACAAGGTACACAATGAAATCATCACCAAAAGACTTTGCAATCCTTTGTCTCTTGCTCCTTTTAGGAATTTCATTATCATCCTCCTTAGGACTTTCAGAGTGTTCAATCTAATGGTAGGTTCGTAGAATATAGCAAATTCTCATTAGATGAACTAGGTATCTCCGGATTTGATGAGTTAGGTTTATCCTTCATTGGAAAGATATCCTCAAAGAAAGTCGTCACGACCATGATTGTACCCTACATGAATGTCGTACTTCAGATTTTACTATCAAGAATCTATAACCAATGCTATGAAAAGCATAGCCAGAAAAACACAATCAATGGTTTTGGTCCAAGCTTGCCTTCTTGGGATTGGTACATTAACCTTGCCAAACAACCCCAAGTACGTAAGTAAGAGAGTTTTAATCTTTTCTTCTCCCATTCTTCGAATGGAGTAATTTCTTTGTTCTTTATGGAACTCGTTTAGAACATGACATCGCTGTCAATAATGCCTCCCCACCATTCCTTAGAAAGACCCAATGTGTCTAACATGCATGCTAACCAAATCATAGAGTACTGTTCTTTCTTTCTACTCCATTTGACCTGGGTGAGTAGGAGGCGCCCTCTCATGAATTATACCATGTTCGCATAAAAGGAATCAAACTCGTTGGAAAATACTTCCACCACGATCGACCTAAGCCTCTTAATCTTTCGATCAAGTTGATTTTCCGTCGCCTCAATTTTATAGATTTTGAAGAAACTCAAAGCCTCATCTTTGATTTCGTAAGATACACATGACAATATCTCGAGAGTCATCGATCAAATTCATGAAATATTTCTTTCCACCTTTGTCAACACACCATTCATCTCACAAAGATCGTAATGTATGAGCTCTAGTGGTGTTAAATTTCTCACTGCAAATGTATGTGACTTGAGGTTGTTTAGCTTGCACGACTTGGCACTTAGATCCCTTAACAGCTTGAGAAATCAGGATTAAATTCATTTTGGCTAGCCACATACAACCAAAATTAATATGACAAAGAGAGTGCTGTACATTTGATTCAAAATTTGTGTAAATATGATTAACAACTTTATTACAAATGTCGATAGAGATAAGCGGAACAAGCTTCCACATTCATAGCCTTTACCAATAAAAGTTCCATATCAAATTACAAACTTATTGACTCGAATACAATCTTGTAGCCATCTCGACACGTAAGAGATCCGCTAACAAGATTTTTATTTATTGAGGGAACATGATGCACGCTCTTCAGCGCATACCTTTCAAGTGAACTTCGATCGACTGCATTCAACACCATGAATGTAGCATGCAGCCGCTCCCATCAAGACGGTTTGAGTCCCTCCGACCGATATGAAGAAAACATGGAAATATCAATGTATATGTACATTAGCTACCGTAATAATCCACCAATCGTGAGAATGACATAATGAAAGAACAAGAGGTAATATACCATACCCAACATCTTTCATCTCAACGCCGCCTATGACAACATTAGATGTCTTGCTGCTCTTCCCATGTTGGCACTTGTAAAAGCGTTGGGACAAGGTGAGCCCAATGATTAGGATCACCGCACACATGACAAGCACCTTTCCTCTTATCCTTCTTCTTGAAGTCGTGGACTGAGGCCTTGTTCTTTCCATCGAACTTTCCTTTATCATCAAACTTTCCTTTGTTCTTGAACTTGTGAGGTCGAAGTTCCTTTCTGTCAAAGTTGGCATTAGAACCTCCCTGCACTCTCGAGCACGTGTGTCTTTGCTCGCTTCTATTCCACATCAAGAGTTCCAATGAGATCCGCCACGGAGAACTCTTGTCTCTTGTGCTTCAGAGAAGTAGCAAAATTCCTCCATGATCGAAGTTTGGAATGATGCCTCCTAACAAACTTGTCCAGAAACACAAGTGAAGTGCTCAAGCTCCTGCGAAAGTGATCAGATCTCATGAGCCCGCCCACAATGGAGCGGTCACCAATCATCTTATAGTCATAGAATTGTTCCATGACATACAGCTCACCGCCAAGATCGAGACTCTAAATTTTCTCTCGAGCGCATCCCATATCTTTGCCATTGCTAAATGATGATATGAATCGGCTAATATTGTCACCAAGGATGCTGATCAAGGCAGCCTTGAAAGTAGTATCAAGTTTTTGAACGCCTCTTCCGAGCGGGATTAAGTTCCCTCAAAGCGCCATAGATGGTGTTATAGCAGCTCATGATCAAACTGTAGCATCGATCTCAGACGCCACCGCTTGTAATTCACACCTTCAAACAGTGTGGCTTCATAGAAGCAACAAAGCCACTTGGGGCAAATTGTTAAATAAGGTTTTTGGATTGTTGAGAAATAGAGCAATTTACCAAGCTAATTATCCAAAACAAACGCTAGATAAAACATGACTAGAATAATAGGCAAAATACTAATCATGCTAAATAGCTAATACAAATTAAGGCATATAGTCAAACAAACTGCAAGACATAAACTTTGGATAGAATCGTAACAAGATTGAGATGTAAGATGTACATACGAAGAAGTGGATGGAATCATGGAACCATCGCTAGGCGTCGCCGAGGAAGAGGGTGCATGTTGGGAAGAAGTCCTCGGGAAGACGCTATCTGTGAGGGAGTCCGTGACGAAAGCGAGTCGCTACCGACAGCGCCCCCAAAACCTTATCGCCTTCTCCCGCATGTGACTCAAGCAATGGGTCTCGAGGCTCATTCCCGTTGGCTCATGTGCACGCCGCAAGACAAGATGGGAAGATGGAGATACCAGTTTAGAACCGAGGCGCAAGGGATGTGTAGTAACGTTCGAGAGGAGGCGCGACCTCTTATAGGCGCAGAGGAAGATGATAGTGTAAGATGAAACGAATGACTAAGATGAAGTAAAAGGCAGCCCAACGGATGCCTCCACTCAATTCAGATTCATTTAATTCATTTAACTCGTATTAAAAGTCCATTCAAAGCAAACGCTTTCACCTTCGTGACATCTGTTCATATACCATTCATGCGTGCAAAATAAAGCTCGGCCATGAGATTCCCGCAACCTGCTGGACGTGACGGACGTGATTTCGAGGCGAAAGCGAGAGGAGGAGGAGGAGCACGCTGTGAACCTCTCCTTCTCCTTCTCATCCTTTACCAAGTGGTAGGAGAGCTCACCTTATAAGCTGGTCCAACTTCCACTAACTAGCAATGTGGGACTAAACATTTGTCCCACCTCTTGTCTTGCTTAAAAATGAATGGGCCACATGGGCCTCTAGGATTTTCAGAATTATTGAAATAGAAAATGGGCTAGACTATTTGGGCCAAAATTCCAACAATTTGTACCCACATAGATACCTACTTTTCTGTGGGCCATGGATGTCTTGTGGTATTGAGATCGGGATGTATGTAGCACATTCGAACTTACATGTATAGGAAATCGGAGGATTTCCACATACCAACCACAGAGGGGAGTACTATGATATGAGGGTCACAATGGATTAGGTCAAGAACGTAAAATCAAGCGTTAGGGACTCACCACGAGGTTGGCAAGATGCAGTTCATTAACAAAGGTCTTGCAATGAGTTTGATCCTCTTTATTAAGGACTCAATCAAACTATTTTGAGTATGGACATATGGAACAGAGTGATGAACTTCAATCCCCAAGGCCATCCAATAGTCATTAAAGGCGCATGAATAGAATTTCGCAAGATTTTCATATGAATTGATTTAATTCAATTTCAGATAATGGTCTTGTAACTTAATTACTTTCCTCATTATCTTGCAAATTCATGGTTCGTGGAAAGAAGACACACATCTGACTATTGTGTAGATGCATCAATCAAACCATGAAATACGAATGGTCATTGTTCATGCGAATTGATTTAATTTGATTTTCCGGATAATGGGCATGCAACTTAATTACTTTCCTCATTATCTTGGCAAATGCATGGTTTCGTGTGAAAGAAGAAACACATGTGACCATTATGTAGATGCGCCAATCAAAACCATGAAATAACCGAATGGTCCTAATAATGGTTGGATAGTACCACAAATATCACCTTGAATTGCTCAATGAACTTAAGCGATTCAACTTGTATTTTGAGGTGCGTATGCCACAAAATTAGATTTCTCTAGCACATGACGACACATAAATTCGATGACTAGGGAATTTTGACTCTTGCAAATTGTGACCAATAGAATTGCTAGTAATCTTCCTAATCATCCGATGTCGGCATGTCCTAGGCTATCATGCCAAGTTTGGAACCAACATTCTAGAAGATTACCTTATAAGCAACATATTCTACGTTTGATGTACGATAGTACAGTCCGAACGATGTAGAAGGAATTTTTCAACTACTTGCTTGCCATATCTCAGAATATTTTGTGAAGAGTAGATACTTTTCTTTGTTGTCTTCATGAGTTTCAATGTGAAACCATTCTTACGGAAATCTCGATAATTGATTAAGGTACATGAAGAATCGATATAACAAGGCATCCTCAATTGTCACATGCATTATTTGTAAAAGGGTAAATATGGCACATCTAGTGCCATCAATCATCAGACGCATCCAATCTATAGTCAAAATATTCCATTCATCTTTTCTAGAGTCTAAAAATATTTCAACCCCCTTGGTACGAAGTTTGTGGTAGCACTATCCACAAGTCATAATTCCTCTTCCACCGGATTGTCTTCGTAGAGAGTTTTCCTTCTTATTCCGACGATCGCTGGAGTTTGCTCTCTTCGCAGAGCAAGGTGCTGATAACATATTCCAATGGAAAAGTAGATGGGGAGAGAACAAATCGAGAGGATGAACTAGTATCTTTATTGATGATTGATACGAGATTTTATACAATCAGAACATGCACAAGTATGCCGGTTCCTTGAATCAGCGGGAGCGATGAGACGGTTCCAGGATCGATGGACGGAATCCCTTGGAGCGTCTCTAGGAAGAAATCGTCAGGAGCGGGGATATCTGTTCCCAGGCATGGAACCGCATCTCCTAACTAAGCTGGATTATCCCTAATTATCGGGATAATTATTCTTAACATCTCGGACCTATGCCACCAATGTTCTCACATACTCAATCACTTGTTATACATAGTAGTTTTTCCACACACATTGAGATTTGTACTTACTCGCAACCATACCAGAAAATCACTACTAGAAAATCACGGTGTTTTTATTTTGTGCACCATCATCATAGTATGCTCATGTCATCATGCCACATTGCAGTTAAGAATCATCATTATCATATATTTAACCTAAAACTATTTCCCAAAATCCTATATTTTTTTCTAAATAACCCTGTTTTATTTCAAATATAAAACCCTCATTCATTCAATATTTAATTTGTCTAAAAATATTTTATAAAAGAATATTTAAAATCAAATAAAATAAATAAGCTATTTTGTTTTGGGGAGGCAACCCAGCCCATAGGCTGTGCCACGTGCCACCCCTCGGGTACCCCAAACCCTAACCCTAAAAGATCTAACCAAACCCTAGCTACCCAACACCCCACCACCCACCATTCAATCGAATATAACTTCACGACGCTATCGCACACACACCATCCCACCCCATTCGCAGACACCACCCCACCCGCTCTAGACACAACACGACTCAAACTC